>JAMPIV010005389.1:0-515604 GCA_024509875.1 Oreohelix idahoensis | reverse complement strand
ATGGTATTTTGGGTTTTTTTTTTTTTGAAGAACAATCTGGGTTTATCTCTTGATCTTGGGAGTGGCGGGCAAACCTTGGTTATCTCCCTTTAATATTTTCATTGTTCGGCCATTTCCGGAATATCGGGACGTGGGTTTCCAAAGATAAGTATCTCACTTACTAATATATTCTTTCGCAATAAAAACATTTAGGCTATTATTTTACCTCCATCCAGCCACACATTCCAGGTTTTCAAATCAAGTTTTTTTTTTGCTTTTCATCAGGTTTTTTGCTTCAGAAAGTTTGTTTGTTAGTGTTTTTTCTGTGTTTATTTTATAGCCTATGCATCTGTCATTCCACTTATTGTGTAAGGTTAATGTAGGTATCATAATCAAAATATGTTCAACTGTTGATTTTTAATGTTTGGGTGCATAGTAAATGTTTTGTGTGTGTTTTGCAGGATTGGGGGGATCGGGTTGGTGCAATGGCTTGGCCGAGCACTGTTGGCCTTATGGTTCGGTTTGTGTATATGTGGCCGGGAATTTGTAGTAGTGGGTCACAAACGTGTTTACGTTGGACGACCCATTTGGAAATGGGTAACGATGCAAATTCTTGGATGGTTACGGAGGCTGGGCCGTGTTGTCCGGACTTTATCTAATCCACCCCTGCGATGGGTGTACGTGGTGTGTCAAGCTAATATGGGACTGGAAGGTCCATGGGGTTCCCAATGTGTCTCAATGCGGCGTTGTAAAGGTTCCTTGGATCTATACTGTGGGGGCAGTGTAGCTAAAATGTAATGAGGGGTTGTGTTGGCTGTCTGAGGGGAGTTCCCACTCAATAGGGCATAGTGTCACGTGGGAATGCCATGACGTGGGTTTTTGTTTTGGCCACACGTTTGTAATTCAACCAAGTTGAGTTCGTAGTGAGAGAAGTGGAAAAGGAAGTTGGAGCATAAGGTTGTGGTGTAACCTGTTAGTTTGGGGGTGCTTGTATCCGGGTCCCATAATAAAAATAACCCAATAATATATAACCCATCTGTGGCTCACTAAATAACTGTCGCTACGAGTCGATCTTGGGGCTTTAGGCAGAAGACCACACACCAGTGTTTTTACAGTGTCATACTTATTAATTGATGGTGCCACATACCGGGTTAGTCTGGCAAAATTGGTGTTAGGCATATGTATTTATTACTTCTTAATATTAATAATCTTTTCCTCCAGGAACATTTAATACATAAAACGACTATCATTGGGTACAGTTGGTAGGTTCTTATTGGTTAATGGTCAGAGTTTCACAAAGGTGTGATGGATTACTTCCATGGGGTGGGGGGGTTGCATAATGGAGGGGGAACTCTGAGCTTTAATTTGGTTGAAGCGTGGAACTCTTCTTACAATGGAATTCATTAAAAATTCAAACTCGTACTGTTGTCGGTGGTCCAATTGATGAACTGAAGATTCCATCTATATTTTTGGTGATTGGGGGCGGGTGTTGGACTACCCTGGGGGTATATTGCAATTGGGAGCGGGTAGGTATAATCCAATAACGGGGTGGAGTCCAATTCACATGGTGCCTGGGGGTGTATTACAGTCTAAAAAACAATAGTACCAATGGTAGTTCAACAACGAGAACATCAAAATGGACAGGATAATGTGCATATAACACAGATGTCTTTACAATGTTGAGTAAAAACACTGTGCGGGTCGGGGGCTTCATAAATAATGTATAATGAACACTGCTTCAAAAAAAACTATATTCAAGGATCGGTGAGTGTGTTTTTGCTTATTTTAGAAACCACGCCATTTTAATAATTCCTAACTTTTTATATACAAACTTCTATAAATAAAATAACTTATCAATATACTATCAAAATCATCATATAATATATATATAAAATACCACATAATTACCACTATATTCCTAACATAAAATCAACTATAACCAAAAACACACTTAAAACCGGCAAGACCAGTCACGTAAAACCATTTCGCTAACTGGCGTCTTAAATCCGCAACCATCTGAAATAGCACGCCATGTCTACAAACACACAAAAAGAAACAACCAATCCTTAGTCCTGAAAAAAAAACAGTCTTGCTCCGGCAACGTCAAATTTAAAAATCGTAATTGCCACTCCACGCGCGCCGTTGAGTGCGTACATACCATATAAAAATATGTTACTTTAGAATATTTTTAATTAGGGACCTAAGATTCAAATTCATATGATTTCTATGGGTATGCATATATTTTACTATTTGTATCTTATTATAATAACTCATTATCTTATATATATTTATAATATATATTTTTTTCTTTTTTTTATTTTTTTTTATATATATATAATATATGGAGGACCAGAATATAGTAAAAATCATGACTACAATTTGCCAGAAGATATGAGTACAAAAAAATTGGCCAAAAGAATGGACGCAGTCATTAGTATATACCGCTTCCAAAGAAAGGAGAAAATCTAAAAATGTGCAAGAACTACAGAACCATTAGCCTTATTAGTCATCCAAGTAAGGTGATGTTAAGGATACTTTTGAACAGAATAAAAACAACAGAAAAATCAGAAGAAATCTTTGTCAGAGGAACAGGCTGGCTTTAGACCAAAAAGATGAAGTACCTCAGAACAAATCTTCAATATTAGATTACTTAGATCGAAAAACATCTCCAACATCAACATGATTTTATACCATCGAGTCTGGCATGAAGGCTTTTGGCAAATAATGAGAAAAATTCAATTTTGATACCAACATCATAGATATCATTGAAGCACTATACAAGGACGCAAGCAGTGCTGTTTTTGCAAGCAACGACATTGGAGAATTTTTCAAAACAACTGTAGGAGTTCGCCAGGGATGTATCCTGTCACCAGTGCTCTTTAATATATATCTAGAACATATTATGCAGGAGGCTCTCTACGATTATAAATCAACCATATCGATTGGAGGCCGACCTCTGTGTAATCTACGTTTTGCTGATGATATTGATCTGATAGCTGGAACAGAATCAGAACTTCAAGACCTTACCTCTAGACTGGAGAAAGTAACAAGAACGTATGGGATGGAAATTAATATAGAAAAAAAGCAAGATATTGGTGAATAGCCATAAGAAACATGTTCCGACCAACATTACGTTAAATGGGCAAACGTTAGAAGAAGTTAACACCTTTAAATATCTCGGGTCCACTATATGTAGTGATGGAAGATCAAATTAAAGAAATCAAGACAAGACTTGAGATGGCCTCAGCTGCCATGACAAGGTTGAATGTGATCTGGAAAAGTAACATCAGTTTTCCTGTGAAGATCAAATTATACAAATCACTTGTATTATCTATTCTCTTGTATGGGTGTGAGGGCTGGACACTCACTGCAGATACGGAGCGAAGGATTCAGGCTTTCGAGCATAAATGTTATAGAAGAATTTTGCGCATTTGCTATAAAGAGCACAAAACAAATGTCTATGTTAGAGAGAAGATAAACACCTATGCAGGCCACAAGAACCACTTTTGTCAATAGTGAAACGTCGAAAGCTTGCCTGGTTTGGGCATGTAACTCGTCATGACTCCCTTTCGAAAACGATCCTCCAGGGAACAGTCGAAGGTAAACGGAGAAGAGGAAGGCAAAGAAAATCCTGGGCTGATAACATCAAAGAATGGGCAGGACACGGTTTTTTTTTCCACACTTGTACGCATTGCTGAGGATAGAGAGCAGTGGAGGACCCTGTCTGCTGATGCTTCCACCATGGCACCCCTACGACCATGACGGGTTATGGGTTGAGATGAGACTAACGTCTTGTAGGACTGAGGAACTATTTGTCAGTTGTCATGCTACTGAATTCTCTTTAATATTATTATATTACTTTACTTTTCAACATTCCTTTTCCAGCGCTGGACAATGGTCCAATATGAACATTACAACTCAGGACTAGGTCTCTATCCTCGTAGGACTACATAGCTGTCATTACAATTCATAAATCCCAGATACTTAAAGTAACACATTCCAGGTGACACAGACTACACAAGTATTTCTTACAACAATGGAGGACACGGTGCAAAAGAGGTCCACGCAGTTACTAATTCGTCCAGGAACGGTATCGCCACAAAAACCACGTTGCGCTCAGGGTACAAAATACCCATTACAATAGTGTAGTTACCTTACTGTGATTGTCGTAACATAAGATTAATAATTAGGGAAACTCAGCCCAACAAACAAAGTTTGAGGGCGACCGGTAAAATAGGGTGTTATGGAAAAGGAGATCATAACAAACTTCGACCCCCCCCCCCTCGAGTCATTATGTCGAACGGAGTATGAAGTAGACAATTATTGGGGGGTATGAGAGAAATTAACAACTGCAGTTGAAGAAAAAAAAAGGTAACACATTATGTATGTCACTGCTTGCTAATATGACCAATGGCATAGACCCAGGTTTGTGGCACACAACTGGGAGGGCCCACAATTATTAACCACAATAAGGTGTGTGGAGGAAACAGAATAACTGTTTTACCCCAATGTCTATCCAACCAGGCTCCAAACTCAATTTAAAATAATAAAGAGGTCCATAAGAGTAAGTAGTAAGTTCACATGTCACACATAAACAATGCAATTATTTTCCAACTTTCATTTCAAACCATCACGTAAGTCTTAAAACTCTCTACTGTAAATGTCCCCGTAGTCCAAATATGTTAATTCACATAACCATTAATATAAGTGCTTTGAATTAATCAATATTAATCAGTAGAGAAATATTTGAGGCAGACTATTAGCACATACCAAAGTGTATGATCTGAGTCATTATGTCCAATTTATGTATCTTGTATTTAAGACTTGCTGTGTCAATTGTATCATATAATAATTTGGACCATTAATTAAGAAACATTTATCATAGTACAGGCGCAATGCGCTCAATATATCTTAAAACCTTAAATGGTCAATAACGCAGTGAATCTTATGTGCCAATAGTTACACTTTGAATTAGGCACTGTAAATTAGTTTTATTTTCAGTCACTGTAAGGAGTAGAAATTGGTTGTTATTTTTGGCATAGGCTTGAAGCCATTTCACGTTGCAATGTCTGTTTTATAAAGCTTGAAGTTTTCTGGAAAATCATTAGTCAATCTTGTTCAGATGATTGTTAGTCCAACAATCTTTAGTAGACCGAAAAAAGTCTCTCGAGAATCCTGACGCAAATTCACACAGTAATAGCTCAGCATAATCATTAGTGTGGATTATCTCCCTTGGTTGGAAATCTTGTTATGGGTTTCAAATAATGTGTCTTATGTCCCTTTTGAAACCAAATTGATACGCAAGTTATATCTTGACAACTTGTAAAAAGATCTCGAATTGATATGTTCTGGATACTGTTTGTAGAGAAAGTTTTCCTATTACACATGGGTAGAGCAGGGGTCGTTCAAATGTCGGTTGTAATGTGAGTCTATACAATGATATGAGACAAAACGTTATCTCCGACTCATCCAAAAAAGTATTTCAATAACAGCATCATCATGTGTCCTTGCGGGAGCGTGAGTTCTGTATTATGACGCGTGGAAAAACGCACTTTCCTTTGGAAAAACTATAGAGCAGCTTCTCGACATGAAAAGTCATCAGCAAAAAGGGTCAATGAGTGTAAAACATGCGGCTGTTTTCAGCTGCTGTCGTTAAATTGCGAGAGCTGTGACTTTACATGGGAGACGGGAATTGTTCTTTCTTCATCAGGGACAATTCGTCTGCAAACCACGTTATTGTTACCCCTTGATCGCCCTGATTGAGTAGTCGTAGGGCTGTAATAGCAAGGGCTTTTGCCCTAGCCGCTTTTTTGGGTTAGTGAAAACGCGCAGTTTGAAGATAACCTAGGGCCGTGATCTGTCTCAAGATGTGAAGGTGTCCCACTGTATGTAATCTACTGTAGTTTGTTGAAGAGAACTTATTGACGAGTATTTTCCGTTCAGACCTTTAGGGTAATTTTTGTTCAGGCACTGGTAAGTTTTTGCTAAACATCGATGATTGGGTGCTGCAAATGGCCTTGTTGTCCTGCATAATACCGGCCTCCTATTCCCTAAATCACTGGCGTACGAACCCTTAGATAAAAAGGTAGGCGAATGTCAGGTAAACGTTAGTTATAGGAATATTTTGAGAATGCATTTTTTAATAACGTTTAGCAGGGATCATTACGACATGGGACCCTCACTAACCTTCTTTTGCGCGTCCTTATTTCTGCAACGAGGGGGACAGCTCTGAGGTTAACATCACGAAATTAGGCAGGAAATCTTCTGTTGAAGTTATTTTAGGCCTAACAAAAATCCTAACCTGCTTCTTTGTTCGTGGGTAATGTCTAAAGATTTAAGATCTTGGGGAAAACAGTGGATCCTCAGGGCGCAAGACCCCACTCAAACCTGTTTTGGCCGATAGAAATATGTGATTTCACGAGGATATACTATTCTCTCGTCTTTTAGAGAAGGTATAGCTGTTGATTGTTATTGATTACGTAAGTTGCTTAAAGAGTGTCGGAATACCTTGAACATGATCACTCCAAGATTGATGAAAGTGACATATGTCATATGTATGTGATCAAGTCGTCACGGTCCTGAGGAATAAATATTCTCTTCATGCGACCCCTCAAAGTCGGCAGGGGCATTTTACAAGTCGAAAAAGCCCATATAATTGAATTGAAATTAATAACCCAACGGAGTAGCAAAAAGCTGTGTCAGGTTTAGTTTTTAGATTTCCTAGACATCGGGGAACTTGCCAATAGCCCTTTGGAGAGAATCGAATTTTGTAAAGAATATACAGTTAGAGAGTCTCGCAAGAAGTGAAATCGAGCACGGGGGAGAGGTTACGACGGGTAATCGGACAGACCCACTGCGTTAAGTTTTCTTTAATCTATTAAAACACGTTTAGATTTGTTATTTTCTTCCTTATTTAGCACCCTAGGATAAGCTATATGGTGAATTGGAGGTTCACGATAATATTTAGGGATAATCATTCTGTATGTTACTCATCTTGGCACTTGACTTGTGATTGCAAGATGGATCGGAAATTGGGTACAGGTTTAAGTTTTATTAGTCTGATAATCCGTCAGCATTATGATGTCATGTTCAATGACATCAGTGTGCCCTCAGGAATTATCTGTCCAGCACTTCAGAAAATAAACTGGAAAGTAGTTCAGTTATCTGATTTTTCTTGATTAGTTAATCGAGCGACGGAATCAATGGAAAACATATCTTTCCATGGTATTCCTGTCGCCTAGTGAGACGATATATCAGGGTAATGATAGTATAGGTTTACCCTCTCACTTCGAATTCAGAGATATCTTTGGATGGACTGCCAACGAAGAAACGACGAATAACGGATTCGTCGTGAGAATCGAAAAAATAGGACGAAGATGTGGCAGGCCTCATGACGTAGAATTGTCTGGATCATGTTTATGTGGAAATTTTTTTCTTTACATTTTATTGTTAAACAACAGAATCTACATCAGATAGGTGCTCTTTAACAAAATTAATTAAAAAAAGGATTCTATGGGCTTAGCTAGCTCCATTTTGAGATGTAAAACAGGTCTGATTATCCTCTCGATTCAAAGAGATGAGCAAAAAACAAAATAAATAAAAAATAATTGTCTGTAACGGCTCACGAGTGGAGCAGTTTTCGGTTTTTAAAAAATGAAAAAGGTCAGATCAGCATACGTCACCCGTGAACTTTCTAGCTTATCTCATCTACGGAACCGACTGCATAGCGGATTTTGCTATGCGGTTTCAATTATAACTTAGTCTTAGGTCTTAGTCATATTCATAAGACGACCTCTGAACTTCCCGTCTCCATTATTAGTAACTATTAGTAAATCCTCTCTTAGTATTGGGACATTGGGTCCCCGTGATCTATCTTGCACCATAAACGAGACTCGAACGGACTTATATACCTGACTGGGAAAAAACTTAAATGGGTTAATCACGGTTTTATTGCAAAACAGGACAGCTGGGAGAACCTATGTACCAAAATCTATGCGGTATAACTGAGCTGTGGGTGTCTCTATCAAAGCATCTGCTTGAGTGTCTATTAAATCATCTATCTTAAATGCCCTAGGATCAGATTGGGGGATGAGTACAAACTAATATGTGATCGTTACTTTATACCGACTACCCTCGTCTTCATGATGAACTTCACACTCTGGTCTCTCTTTGGGGCGAGACAAATTAGCGTGCGCACCTTGATCCGAATGATGTTTTTCGGAAACCCCAATCTAGTGAGGAAAACTAAAAATAGAGCGATCCGCAACTATTACATCGCTGAGGTATGACTTCAGAAAAACTGGGGGAGAGTGGCCTCGACGGCCAAGTACGTGTACCTACATGTCTATACACGTTAAGACTATTATCTTTGTCCCCTAGCTGAAGTCTCCTTAATCAGGACCCCAATACTCGTCTATTGTCAATCTTTGCGTAAAGGTGGCCATTAGTAGATGTCCCGCGTGCCGGATGGGTTGGCATTGTGATAGGCCTTTTAGGTTAGTCCACCCTCTAAACAGAAGTAATCATGTGAGGGCAAAAGACTTTTACATCTTTTGTCACTCCCGGCCTAAATAACAGAAATACAGAGATAACCTTCTGCTTAGGTTATTGCCTATACCCATGTGACCCGATAGCCGTTAATATCATGGGCATGTCGCCAATACTAGTGGTATTAAAAACATAGTGGCTATCAATCTGATCTGTTTTGTTCACTGAGTTACACTTCTTCAAAATAACCCGTACTCAAAATATTTTTATTTTTAAAGAATGATTCTCACATGTTTAATCGGTTTAATTCATCACTTTAAAAGTTATAATGTACACAATTTACAATACACAAATATCTCTTGTCGTAACCAGTGCAAAGAATTTTAACTGTTTAAATGAGTAATAAGTACTTCTTTGTTTATTGAATGAACACGAATTTTTATTCAATCAAATGATGGGGTACAGGGGGTATAATGGGTTGGCTGGGCTTATCTAGTGTGCTTACTTTGATCATCAACATTAAAGCTCCTGGATTCTTTAATACTGATATGTATCATCTTGGTCACTGATATCAACTTTGTAAGTTCTCCCTCATCTTTGGTTACTATGGTCTCATCTGAAAATCAAATCTTATACAACTCATCGATTTAAAAGTCTGTTCTTCTCGAGTTGAGCTCTCGTATCGCTATTGGGGTCTCAACAGCTAATTTACTGTTATCATGTGCTCTCTTTGATCCCATTTCTCAATGGTCCTGTTGAGAAAACATTCACGTATTCCTGGGATATTTCATGTGAATTGCCTGCATAATGGGCGTCCTGTTCAAACAGAAAATCGAGCATCTGAACAGTGTAATTAGGTGTATCGAGGAAAGATACACTCTTGACAGGTGTCGGATCTGAAACTTCCACTGTTACCACCATATAAGTGACACATTTGATAAATTATGCTTTACAAATGTATAATTATGACTGAGTCCACCAACATCCGACGAATTTGCCAATGGTTTGGTCAGACCTATAGCCCTCACTTGGTGTTCCACGCAAAACAAAGACATCAAGCTTTCCTTGTGTCAACAAATCCTCTATTTAATACTAAGGTTACTCACTGTGTAGCAAACTGAAGGACATCTATGGGGAAGAGGGTCGTTCCGCACAAGAATGTCGTCCGGAAACACTTCGTGGCTGAAACCAAGGATCTGCCTATGTGTACAGAAAAAATTTGCACTCGTTTTAGCCAAATCGAACAAATCCTGGCAGGAGTTTGCATAGGTGCAATAGGCCCGTTATTGTGATGTAGTTAGTGTTTTCGTTTTCAATTATCCTTGACTGGCAGTCTACCTCGTATCTGGGTTTCTTGAGGTCTATAACCTTGTTTATGGGAAGTCACCTCTATTATTAGGGTATCGTTATCATTACCCCTATGAAATGATCTATTCATGGACAACATGTGGGTAGCAGGCGTAGGGGGTCTCGTTAACTATAACTGCCCTATAAATACTGTAATCAATCTTACTAAAAATACTCGTTTAGATGAGTCTGGTTCGTTAACAATTAAATATATTCCATTGTTATTTACTTTAATAGGTGGTAATTCAATGAGGCTGTGAGATCCTTTCTGTTACTTAAAAGTTATATTTGGGGCCTCTATTGATCTCCCATTAACTGAAAGTTTGGATTAATTTTGCTTCAGTTACTCTGGTACACAAAATCACTATTTTGGGGGGGGGGAGCAGCGCTATGCTTTTCGATGTTAATAAGGGAGTAACATTTAGCTGAGGAGGGGGGCAGACTGGAAGCTTGAATCTCTAATATCTATCTATGAGGTGTCTCTGAGATCAAGATTCTCTTACATCTTGGGTGTGCGACTCTCACATACTGTTTCCTCTACCTAAATTGCCTTCTGCAAATCCGGATAAGCTAGTCTATCTGGTTTCTTCCTCTACTGTAGGAACAGATAAAATAGAGACGTCTGCTCACTGATAGAAGATAAACTACCTTATCTCTGAGGATTAAATTGATGGGTCCTCTCCCTCAAGTCTTTTCTATTTTGGCCGAGATTCAAATTCTTCTACTCTCGATAAAATGTCATTTAGATTGAGGAAACCGTAAGGTCCCATTTAACATAAGTCCTACTTGAATCAGGAAATTAATGATTAAATTTTATCATCCTATGATGACCTGTCTCAATCCTCAGATATTCCCATATCTCTTCTAGTATTCAGTTTTCCTAACTGACTTATCAGCTCTGTTTCGTCTTTTTAAATTCATCAATCAATTGGTATCATTCATAGCTGTACTAAGTCTCATCACACATGTGACTTAACAAATTAATGAGCATGGCTAGGGTTCATGTAGCTTCGGTATCCGAATCTGTACATGTTCGATCGATACAAAAGGTCCTCAACCATTTCGGGTATTTAAATATAAGCATTGGATATCATGCCGATTGGGCAGGGTGCGATTTGTGAGTCATAACCAGTAAAATACCTTAACATTATTCGTTATGTCATTCTCCTATCCTCATCCATGATTTCTGATATTTACTTGAGGTTGTTGCAATGCTTAATTTTTCTGAAGTTCAATTTCAATGCTAAACTTGAATTTCTTGAGCTATGTTTTAGCTAGCACTGAGCATTTGGCTAACTTTTAAAATCCTTTTTAAAAAACTAACTTATGAGCTCTCTTTCAATTTTACTGATTCTTCCGTCTAACTCTTTCTCTTTTTTTCTGAGTGTCTTCTTTTTTTTATTCTAGGATTCTTTTTGGACTGTCTTGAACTTTTTCTCATTCTCTCTGGTCTTCTCATTTTTTCTCTTCTTTGTCCTTTTGATTTCCCTTGTCAATATATTCTTTTGCAAGGGCAGGTCACCTCCAAGACCACAATATCTTTTTCCACACCTTTACTATATCTTGCAAGGTTAGCCATGTGTTACTATTAATTGCACTTTCTTAATAGCAGGCAGATAAGGGGTAATAAATATTTATATATATATATATATTATCTATTTATATGCTATTTTATTATATATATAATATATGTTTATATATTTTTATCGTATTATAATTATCATATTATTATAGCTTTCCTGAATAATATTTAAATATCTTATAACATCACTTGATAAATTAATACTTGCTGGGATATTATTAATGGTTAAGATAGAATGTTATAGTAATGGAGCAAAAAGAACATGTTACAATACAGTTAGACAACCCCAATGTTACAGCCAATAGGAGCGAAAATGAAGCAAATACTATAATGTGTGGAAAAAACTAAGGGCAGAAATTTGGACATAAATTGAACAGTATTTAAGGAATATGGCCACTATAAACAAAATTCTTCTCAAGACATGACGCATTTTTTTATCTTTAACTCCATGAATAACATATATGAAGTCAGAGATAGGAAAAGGTAAGAAAAACGATTTTTACAAACAAATATTGAGCAAAACTGAGGAATATACTTTAAAATAGGCAAACTGGTTAGTACTCAATTACTCACTAAAATATACTTGTTAAGCATGCACGATATCAAACATCTCACTGCTAAGACGTTACCATAGGCTCATGTTTTGATTTCAGATAGCTGCAGGACAGATTCACTAGCAGGGATGACAATTGCACCGGCACCGCTATGTGAAAACAATCACCGTACACAAACCCTACGATGGACAGTGCTCGTGATAGTCGCATCGACAGTGGCAACCCGATGAGTATAATTCCCTGCGTCAAGATCCCGTTATATTAACTTGTGACTAGAGTCAACTACGGCATCGTTTGAATCCGGAAAACATAAACGGATAGAGCCCCTATCGGTGGGTAAAACCGTGGAAAGATACTTGAATGTGCAGTCCCTATTGTCTGATCGTCTGCTACAGGTTACTTTATGCCTATGACTGACCTTCAAAATTGGGCCATAAAGTTGATCATGACCGTTCGAATGTCGAGCCTGACTGCAATGGGAACGAGCAAACTTGTCGATGGACTAGTCTGCAGTAGGAATGATGAGTCCTATTCCAGCAGCTGACTCAGATTCAAATCACCATCTTGTTGATGGTGGACGTGCGGAAAATATTCGACAATCGGTCGTGCAGAACAGAAAATGACGATTGCAAAAACTTGAGTCGTATTGCATGAACCCGTGATAAAACTTGATAACGGTGGCAGTAAACTTTTGGAACATTGCGTAATGGTAGATAATGTAGTGTAGGTAATGTTTTTCCTCATGTTGCCTTCTCACGTTTTCAGTAGGACAATGTTATTCGCCTGGTGACTTCCTCGAGATGAGGTTCTGGCGCAATTTGGAAAAACTGCTCCTTCCGATGTACAACTTTTTTAAGGGGATCATTTGGCTGTAATAAGGAAGAATCTGTACCATATTATAACTTGCACGGTTTAAGGCTCCACGGAGTTTGCAAGTTACCGTCATTTACTCTAGTCCAACGTGAATCGCCGCCGAAAAAAGCTGGGCTCCCCAAAATTGTTTGCGGTCGCTATTCACAAAGAATGGCAAAGTGGATATTGGCACTTGATTGTTCCATGGGCGTCTAGGGTTATTGAACGAACTACAGTCCATTTACTGCCCAGAGGTTCTAAGAACGTTAATTGGACGAGTTGATACAGTATAAAAATGTCCGAATAATGCTGAGTGGGTCGTTTCTACACATGTTAGAAATATAATTACCAATGTGAAATGGCTCCCTTTTACGGGAAATGCATCAATGTATAAGACATAAGCTGTACTCACTCAGCCTGTCTATAAGTAAGTCTTAACGTCTTGTAGACTAGGCCACCAATGTCCGTCAGTTTCATTGCTTGAAATATGTTAATTTATCATATATTTCCTTTCCAAATTCCTTTCAGCTCAGACGTATGTCCTTTATAACATACAATCAACTAGGTTCTATCTCGGAGACTACCTGCTGAACCATTACACTTACTTAAAACCAGTACTTCAAGTTCCATACCTCAGGGAGCACAGGAAATTCTCATAATTCTGACAATGGACACACGAGACACCTAGGTTCCCAGAACACCCCCGCCATAGCCACACAAACATACACCACGTCCGCTCGGTATATTGTTACCAAATTTTTCTGGAGTATCGTGCCGTGCGGCCTGGTGTTGTCTGTAACTATGCATTGTAGCAAATAGGCATATATAAGGGCAACTACGGAAGTTTGGATTTCCACCGGAAAAATGGTGTCTATGAAAGCGGAGTCATAGAAACCAGTATGGATGTAGGTATGTATGTATGAGTGCGAAAAGTGTCACGGTCAATATCTTGTTATGTTGATGCACAGGCATGTATCTATGTATACTCCACTTATATAGCAGTCTAATATAATGATTTATATTATAGATCCTGCGGGGTTCATAGATATTAACCCCATATATACTGTATTAATAGGTATATCATATGATCATAGATATATGTTGAGGAAGCACAATGCAATACGCCAGCAGTGACTGGATTGTGAAGCACGTTAAATATGAAGTGCTGTACAACTATTTACATATTTGGTACATGATTACTTTAAATTTTCTATGAATCCATGATGAGTGAATACTTTGTGCAATCGATTGCACAAGAAATTGTAATCTGTCCGATAGGGCGGAGGGGGAGGTTTTTTTTTTTGTGATGGACACTTTGATGTTTAAAGCAAAAAATTGTCATCACATTAACTCTGCTGACAGTTATCAATTCTTGGGTTCACGAATAGTCCAACCAAATATATAGATTTCTGTTTTTATAATCGTGCTTACTATGACTATGTTATGTGCAAAGTTTCATGGCTTCAGACATGGTCGTTTGTTTATCGAAATCAGGCATGCTGAAGGGGATTGCATTGACTCCGAGCGAATTCTTGGTCTCATTGGAACGTCTGAGAGCATTTTCGAGTTGATGCAGATTTGCTGGATGAACCATTGCCTGAGGATTCTACTTCCAAGACTCAGTCCCACAGAATGTTCATTTAGTGGAGTAACCTTGATCTTGCTCATTTAGGGCTGGGGCCAATCAATTGTCCACAATGATACTGTCCGGTGAACGATATTGCTGCGTCTATATCCATGCAGTGTGCGCATGTCAGTGGCGGGTTACTAGGGGTATGTCCTCGGGGGTGCTACACTGTTTCATTCATTTGAAATACATTTCCGTCGCTAATATTGCAGGTAACAGAACACGTAAGGAACAAGGCATGTCCGTAATATCCAGCGCAAATTCAAAAAAGTTGTAACTTGGTGGGTTTAAATCTCATTCTAAAATCTGTTTCAAGAAGTTCTGAAATAAGTTATTTTAATAAGTTTACTGTTCAACTAGGAGGTAATTCACTGTCAGTCGTAGCAGCCGCATTCCACGAGTCTCAAAACCGGTTTACACGGACATATGTATGCTTTCTATTGTGTGATACTCGTGTTTAAAATTGTCATTGTAACTTCCATTAATTTGCTTCATAGCACTTGAGATGTGTATGGCTGGACATCCTCTGGTGGTTCTAAAAATTCAATCCAAACGTAGTTCGCCTCATAGCTGTCCATTGTACATATAAAGCATTCCGCTTTTAAGAGGAGCCAAGTCACTTGAGCTGCACTTTTTTGCAAGCACTCTTTTCATATTACGAGTTTTAGATAATTTTTTTATGTTTGTATTAAACCCTACTCCGGTGTAACACTCAATTTTTGGTCTGTCCGTATTATGTGTTTTATAATGTAGTAGAGACAGCAGTAAAGCAGTCCCTTTTCTTAACCATGGAGTGCTGCAGGTCTCAACAGATCATAAAGAAAGCCATGCACACGTGGCCGCACGTGCGTTATCCTGCTGGAGGAGCTGCAACGTCTGGATTTTTGTGAAAACGCAGGGAAGCAGCCATATGCATCCAGAACCTCCTCTCGATATGTCACAGCATTAATTATTTTTCACGGAAGGACGTGAAGAGGCAAGCGATGGTGATTGAAAAACTGAATCCTCCCCAAATGTGAATTTTACTGCCAACCTCCAAAATCGGTTGTGGCTGACGAACACAGCAATCTGCAAAGCGCTCTCCACTAACCGTCGTCAAATCCGCATACAGGTCTATCATCCAGCAAAGGATATGTTGAATCTGCTCTCGCTGTGAATAGGACAGCATTTCCACTGCAGTCTAGTCTCATCTACATGTTGCTCTGCCCATTGCAGCGCGCTGCTGACGATGTCTGTGAGTCAAGTTTGGCCCAACATAAGGTCGTGTTGCTAAGTTAAAGCCTGTATCTCTGAGTCCGTGCTTAATTGGACTGTCATTCGAGGACTTGCCCACTGTCTACCACCACTATTGCTCTTGCTATTTGGTATACTTGCCGGGAGAGAACGATTCCTTAGGTGACTCAGCACAATATGACGATCTTGCGCAGGGGTAGTAAACTCCGTGGTTGGCCACCTCACCGAAGTCTATCCGGGGCAACTGCCAGTGGTTCCGTAACACGTTCATTGAGACGTTACGCAATATTGCTGTTCGGTGGCAATTTATACTTCTGGCCAATGGCCCGCGAGCTCATTCCGGTTCCAAATACGCGTGGTACTCCAAACATGGTCGTTGGCGAGTGTTCGTTTTGACCCTTCAGATAGTCGTGGCCATTTCAAAGCACATGTATACTGGTTGTTTTGTCTCAACGGCCTTTTTATACCGAGTCTATACTGCCACAACGATACGTACATACTATTCAGGGTTGTCACATAAAGCTGTTGGGACTATCGTGTTGCACGTGTAACTTTCATTGCTTTCATGTAGTCCCTGTACACAAACCCGTGGGTTCAAAACTATGCACTTTCCATTCCAGCAGCCATTCGCCTCTACCTCCATGAACAAACACGGGGCAAAATCCATTCCCACACTTTTTTTTCCAGGGTTCTCGGCATCAGTATATATATATAGAATATGGATGCGTATTAAAATGTGCTTCAGTATAATAATTATATCAATATAGTATATATATATATAATAATAATAATATAGCCCCTTCAGTCATAACTGACTATGGGAATGCGGCCCCTGAGGGTGTGGAGCACCCTTCAAGCTGCTCTATTTTCCTGGTGCTCCTTTCGATACCGTTTTTCTCTTCACCCTCTTGCTTCTCTGCTGTGAGCATATCTTCGCCCAATCTGAGGTGGTGCTCGTTGCGCTAAAGTAGCATCGCCAACTTATTGCGATCGGCAGCTTCACTTCACCTCCCCAATGTTGCTGGATCCATGTCCAGTGCCCTCATATCTCTCTTGGCACACAATCTTTGAACCATCAGCTGTGGTCGCCCAACTGTCTTTCTCGGAGTTAGTTTGCCATCTGCTAATTGTCCGTAGAAGATATCTTTTGGGATGCGACCATCTTCCATGCGGCGAACATGGCCAAGCCAGCGAAGTCTGCGCTGTCTAAGCAGCGTATACATACTTTGAAGGCCAGCACGTGACAACACCTCGACATTTGTCACTTTATCTTTCCACGAGATGCCGAGGATGCGGCGTAGACACCGCAAATGGAAGGTATTGAGCCTTCTTTCTATGGCTTTTGCTTAGCATAGGTCGTCCAGGTCTCGCTGAGCCATATTAGGAGTGTGCTGGTGACGCAGGTAAGCGGCATTATATACCGCAGCTTTGGTCTTCATTGTGAGTTTAGAGTTTCCCCAAACACGCGATGTGAGGCAGGGCAAAGGTAGCTGCAGCTTTGCCAATGCGGCTGTCGATTTCTGTATCCAGTGAGAGTTTGTCATTGATGGTTGGGTAGACCCTAGGTTTTATAGTGAACGTGGGTGCAACCACTTGCACAATTCATTTTAGTTATCTGCGATAGTTGATAACTGTTGCAGGGCAGCACCCACATCCTGAGCTACACAAATCGCACATTCGTTTTATTTAGACTATGTGAGGCCAAAGTCCTTGCATGCTTTAGGTGAAAGCGATTCATCAAGCTCTGAAGATTTGCTCCTGTTGGCTTTGGAGTGACGACATGCGACCTGCAAGCAATCATTCATTACAGCGAAACAATCCAAGTCTCTTATAGTGACCCTTTCTGATTTTAGTTTTTTGCTGCCTTTTTCAAGCCATTGAAAGATTAAACAGACGAGCCTATTATTGATCCTAGTGAGAAGGCATTATATTCCTTCAGTTGCATCTCTGTATGCATTGTTATCATGAGTTAAGGCAATAGCAAAGATTCCGAAGAGGGTCGGAGCCAGGAACAACAGCCTTGTTTAAACGGACACTTCGTTATATCAATAGGGCTGTGTCGTGCTTCCACAGCATACGTGGACTGTTCCCACTCTATGTTGCATGGAATGTCTTTTTTCATTTCACCAGCATAAGCATTTTAGAAGGGGCAGCCTATTTTCAGGAGGATTTTACAAATGGAGTCCATCCCTCACTATACACAGGGCGAATGCTTTTGTGGAGGGTCGTATAAAGGACGATAGATAATGGGGTGGTCGTTTATGCAGCTCATTGTATTTTGCCTGGTAAAGCATGGCGGAGTGAGAAGATCATGTTTGTTGGTGATCTGACCTGCGTTCGGATTATCCAACACTGTGCCTCTGGATTATATGCGCTACTACGCTAACTGAGTGTGGTAGAATCCAATTAAGCATGAATTCAAACATGGGCTAGTTATTAACTCCTACCAATCGATGATACGTAAGAGATTGTCGAGATGGCCTTTCGGTATCGCGGATTAGGAAGTGCCAATTTGTTTCGAACGGCGGGGGGGAGTGTGGGGGTTTCAGGTGATGCATTGGGGCAATACTTGAGGGTCTCGCAATGGTTTCTGTGCCCAAGCTCGCGCCCTGAGAGAAAGGGTGCACGTGGGGTATAGCCTGCAGGATCCCAATTGAGGGGTGCACGGACACAATTTTCTTAGGGACATACAAACGTATAGTACATGTATGTATTTATGTTACATACATATGGTACATGACTATTGTACATACAACATGTGATGTACATAGTATACATGTATGTATGTACATGTACATACATACATAACATAGTATGTATGTATGTATGTCATATTTTTATGTATACATACCATTGTCATACAACATACATGTATGTACAGTCTTCATACATAACATGTAACTGTACAACATATGTACATACATACATACAACATACATACATATGTATACATATGGTCTGTATGACAACATGTATGTATAGTATGTTTTATGTAATGTATCGTACATATGTATGTATGTATGTATACATACTGTACATATGCTATACATGTCAGGTACATCGTATACATACATACATACATGTATGTAAGTATGTATGTATGTACTGTACATGTCATACTGTATGTACATACAATACAAGGTATGTACATACATACATACATACATGGTTGACATACATACATACATACGTACAAACATACATACATACATCATTACATACATACATACATACATACATACATACATACATACATACATACATACATACATACATACATAAATACATACATACATACATACATACATACATACATACATACATACATACATACATACATACATACATACCTACATACATACATACATACATACATACATACATACATACATACATACTTACATACATACATACATACATACATACATACATACATACATACATACATACATACATACATACATACATACATACATACATACATACATACATACATACATACATACATACATACATACATACATACATACATACACACATACACACACATACATACACACACACACACACACACACACACATACACACACACACACACACACACACACACACACACACACACACACACACACACACACATACACATACATACATACATACATACATACACACACATACAGGCATACCTCGACTTTCGTCGCTTAAACGAGTTACGTCGCTTCGCTCTCTTCGTCGGTTTTCATTTATAACAAAAACGTTTTCCAAATTTCGTCGCTTGCTTCGCTCTTTCGTCGCATTTCGTCACAAAACTGAGCGCATCAACTTGTTTCTTTACACTCGTTCAGTCTTTTTGAATAGAAATCGTTCGGTGTGCATTGTTATCTTGAAACGCTTTACAAAGCACCAATCTCTTATATTTGTGATTAAATACTTATTAATAACTACTTATTTTTGTGATTTACTAAAAATAAACCCAAATATTATTCTACTATATTTGGAACATTAGTAATTATACTGAAAACTTAGTTTCATAATTTAATTTATGTTATAACAGACTATAATGGTGCAGTGTTTCATAAGAGTTAGATAATAAGACACGTGTACAGTTTTCATAGTGTACACAGTTATGAGATTAGGCCTGAACTATTTATTTTTTGTGCATAGTTTAAAATATTGATCCCATAATGGTAAAGTCCTAAGTGTAGTGACAAAGAATTAAAAGAACCCATGAAAGTAGAGGGTCTAGCAATTGCATACTGGCAAAGGGTGGATCCGAATTTCAACAGAAAGTTCAAAAAAGTAAAAAAAGTCCGTTATGTTACGCCACTTTTACAAGGAGTCCCCACCTTAACAGTTTTAAAGTAGGACAGGGGCACTTACTTAATTTTAAGAGGGTACGCAGCTGGAATTCAACAAATGTAAGAATATATTTTTAACATTAAATTCATCGCGCCACTAAGGAAAGCGCAACATATTTGTTAGCGTGGGTAATTTTTTGCGTGACAAGATTTGTTGCTAAACACTAGATGACGCAGTGAACTTCAGAGAAGAGATGTCATTTACTGGAATGGAAGTCAGACGGTGGGGACAGCTTATTCAGAACCCCATAGATTGGGTTGTAAACTACTGTTAAAAATGTCTATGTTATACGGCCTTCCATATGGAAGCTAAATCGCTGTGAGGATTTCACAGTAAGTTTGTCATTGAAGCTAATGAAAAATAAAGATATATATTATATATATATGTATATATATATATAAAAATATATATATATAAATTTAATGATATATTATTTATATATTTCAAATATATATATAGTATATATATATATGATACTATATATATATTTCACACAGTACTTTGCAAAAAAAATGGCAGTCATATTTTCGCAACACAACAGCACACTGATAGAAGCCAAATAATAATAAAAACTGTATGTCCAGAGGAAGATTTGGTCAATCTTCCCCTATCTAAATAACAAGTGGTTTTCAGTACAATATATATGTTGCCTTCCTTCAGCAAGGCAAGCTGGATGCGGCGAGGCATACTTCCCACAAAATTGTTTGTAGGTAATGTGAGTCCAGACAGACTGTCCCCAGTAATTTTCAGCTACCTTCTTCAATTGTTCAACGTCTCTGAGTCCACTCTTTTTTTTAAATGATTCTTGAGTAGTGCCCAAACGTTTTCAATTGGGTTTAGGTCGGGACTGTTGCTGGGCCACTTCAGCACTATCACATTCTTCTCTTACAGCCATGCTTTGGTGGTATGAGCTGTATGGCTTTGGGTCATTGTCATGTTGAAATGTGCACCCATCGGGGTTACCATGACCTGCATAAACTTACGGCAGAAGGTCGTCCCTCAAGTATGTACGTATGTACCTTTCTTTCGTGAGAGAATTCCTGTGAAAACACACAGTGGGGTGGTCACCCTCTTGCTGAACACCCCTCCCCAAAGATGGAATTTTAATGGGTATGTTTCGGGCTCAACGCTGGTACACAGGCGTTTGCGTTACAGAGTTCTTTCGTCCAAATATTTTATTTGAGCAGGATAAGACCAACAACAGAACTTTCATCTGAAAAAAATCACATTGTCACATGACAAAATTGTGGTGTTCGTGGCACCAGTTCAAGCGCATCTGTTTGTGAGTCTCTGTGAGCAATGGTGACAAAAATTACCCGCTTTTTTTGTGTAATTCATCCTGTGTAGATTTCCGGTTGACAGTTAGCATTAGATACCTACTGGGGCTTCCCAAATCTGATCATGCGCTGCCGTAAGTGTTTTCTACACTCTTCATTGGCCCTGCCCGAACGATTTGGGGCGAGATGCCGATGGTCCTTTGTGTCCAAAATTCTAGTGGCCTCCTCCCACTACCTTCCTTTTCGCTCGATTTCCATTACCTGCTTTTAATTTTACTCTACAACTCTGTAGACAGTCCTGCTCAGGAATGTTCAAGGTTTTAGAAAATGTTGGAACATATTTGATTTCCTTCATTCCAAAGCTGTGAAATTAAACATACACTTTGACTTTGTAATCCATTTTCTGCCACTAGCATTAGAAATTTGTCGTCTGCTCTATTATCAAGGGTCTCTTATTGTAACTCTCCGCTAATTTTTTTTTTTTAACGTTAGGTAGTGGTTTGGCTCACTTAAGTGTGAGTGCAAATTTTGGGATGCAGAACATGCATATTTAATTAGATTTCAGCTTATATTAGCTAAACCAATTATGACTGGTGTCATTTTTTTTTCTGCAAAAGTACTGTATTAAGTATTATATATAATGGTATATATATATTGCAGTTTCGCCATGTTGAGTTCTAGTCCCAGCACATTCAATGGGGAATTATTGACCTTCCATTTAGGGTGTGTACTGGGACATGGATCACAGATAAAGTGGAAGTTAGTGGATTCCAGCCGATTTTTTTATTATTTTTTTCAAGTACGTGCCGCTTGTGTTAAGACTAGTATTATTCACACCAAACGTGAGTTATGACCCAGTACAAATTTAAATTATTATTTTCGCCGTCCTTTGGATTATGGTGTCAGATGATGGGTAGAGGTCAAGGTCAGATTCAGGACTTTAGGATTAGGGTATTCTGTAGCTATTTTCACTTTGATGCCTCAAATAGGATATTTTGTAGATTCTGCGACAGTTAAATGTTGTTAACGAAGGCCATTTTAAAGATGGGGACAATCTTTGATGTTCACATTACCTTGGTAAATAAATGGGTATGTATGCCTTGAGAGATTTATGCCGGAGTTATTAATAATAGATGTCATACAAGTTCATGATCTAAATTGCTTGATCAGATTCATGAAACATTTGATGCTTTTTACTTACGGTTTCCTGTTTGTATTGTTCATTGATACTGACTATCAAGAGTAATATCCGATATGAACATTGATAATATAGTGACATTTTTCTCCATGTGTATTACTAATGCAAATTTCGTAAATTGTCAAAGGATGGATACTTTGCCCGTTTTATCGTAAAACGTCAAACGTGATTGTCTAATAATTTTGAAACTGTATAAATCAATACAAGAGTTTCCAGTATGCTTAATATTGGCACTGGCATTTGTTAAAGTGCCCCTGTTGATATTCCTGTTTTCAGCCTGATCGCCACTTTCATAACCAAATAACATTCGCGTTAATCAGCAACAGTAGTCAACTAGTCATCACTAACCAATATACGACTATCAACAGTGGGCTATTCTGAAAACCACAATAGCCTGTTAACAGAGACTTCTTATGGAAAAGAAGCAGACATACAATGAGGCAAAACTTCTTTGTTCTCCTTTTTCAAGACGCAAACTTCCACAAACCAACTTCAGTCACCTCTCCCCCAAAACACCTATCAGATTCCGAACCATTAACATCAGCCCTCTAACCACCTGTTAGAATCTCTTTCAAAGTCAACTTCTAACTAAAAAGAATTAAATGAGTTCCTCAAGCTCTGAAGATGAGCCTCCTCAATTTTCTGCAACTGATTTTCTAAGTCTAGCTAATCCCCCTAAATCACCAACAATTCAAAACTGTTTACATACTGTATAATGTTCATACGTCTCTTTGCTCAAGAATGATTTTAAACTAGGTAAGATGTTTATTTTACGTATTTTTTAAATTTATTACTGTATTTTTCTTTATTCTTTTGTTTTATTTTCTGTTTAATTTTAGGTGTTGCAACACATTTTCGCAAGTCGTTTATATAATTCTCAGTATTTTACGTTTTTTTGGCAACAAGACTAATGCATTTTGCAAGCTAAATAAAGACAATCTTCGACTTTCGTCGATTTTCGACTTTCGTCAAGTGCTCTGGTTCCTAACTGCCGAAAAGAGTGAGGTATGCCTGTATTTATGTATGTATGTATGGTATGTATGTATGATATATTATAATATAACCCAGATATATATATATTATATATATATATATATATATATATATATATATATATATAAAATGCACTCCACCTCCACGTGGTGGTCCTGGAAAACAGTCCCTGCAGCAGTGCAGTCTGGCTGAGCGAGTGTGGATCGCAATGGGAAGGCAAAACCCTCGGTCCTAAAAAATGCCGTGCATTAAGTCGGATGTGTCGACCGTAAAGGTGCAGATATCACAGTTAGGCGTAAACAGACACAACGCAAACCACCGTCCTTTTCAGGACGATACGAGGTAAGAAGAAGAAAGAAGAAGAATCCATGCCATGGCTCGACCACGGTCTTACAGTGCTGAGACTCTTCTCATTGGTGTGCATGGATAATGCAGTGATCATTTCGACCACTTGTCATACTGATTTATTGCATACCAACGGTGAACACTCTTTACCGATGATCATTTTCCACGTGCATTCAAATTCAACTCACTTTTTCACCTTTTGAATTAGTGGGGCATGCTGCAAAAATACCACGAGTTTTGCGAGCAGCCAACAAAACTGTATCCATGGAGAATTTTTCAACGTGCCGACAGGGTTAAAGTGACCCAGTTTTTTGACATTTTAAAAAAAATTAACCTTTGGAGTGCACACACTGTAAATGAAACACTGTTTTAACTGACTGGCGTCCATTTTAATGAACGTCAGCGTTTGAAGAAATGTTTACGGCCGGAAATTTGACTGAATAGCCTGAACGGCTCCTGTGATAAACCCTCTGTGGATGGGAAGGAGCGAAGCTCCTGACAGGGTTGGAACGAAAGTCCTCAGGTTCCCCAGCCTCGCAATGACATGTCATTGAGCCGAAGGGCTGAAAGCCCAAGTGCCGCTGGTTAAGGAAAAAAAAAATATATATATATATATATATTTTATATATATATAATGAACTCGAGTATACGTCGAGCAATAGTTTCTCTTTTTGGACCTTTAAGGCGTACCCTCGGCTTATATTCGAGTAAAAAAATATTTATAAATCTGGTATTGCTGTCACAAGATGGAAAAGGGGCGACCCCTTCTCGATCTCTCCTCCACTACCGCAGTACTCATTTTAAATTGAAGTGAGGACTGGTTACCTGGAATTTCCGGGTCGCCACCTTTTTCTTTCTCTGCTATGTAGTAAATAGATTGTATTTTCAAACATTCTTACACTCCTCTCACTGATAAGTCGTCATGTCTGTTTGGTTACCCGTTTCTCCCTGCTTTGCAAGGAACGGCTGACATAGTAGACAGGTGATGCAATATTAATCGACAACCAGGTTTGTTAATCTCGGTGTGGCCAACATCAGACTTCAGCTTGGGAGCCGCGCTGGTGTAGTGGTTACCAAACTGCGCCTGCGACCGGGTGACCGAAGATCAAACCCGGGCGAGAACATTTGAAGATTTTTCGTCGACCGGGATTTGGACTGGATTAACTTGAGCCCTGGAGAACATTTGAAGGAGTGTCGTCGACCAGGGACTGGCGGCTCCTGAGCCGACCCAGCTCTAATACGTCGTCAAGTATCTGCCTAAATGGCGAGCGACACCTGTCTCTGTACAAGAAAAAAAGGGATACTCACGTAAAAATCAGTCTCAGGTTAGACAAACTAATCTGAGATTTCGCCTCGAGTAATAGCGGGCGTACGCCAAAAAAAAAACAACAACAAAAAAAACTACAGCTTAACACTAAAATCGCCCAGCGTATTTGCTTAATCGCTGATAAGGCCAGGTTGCGTTTGATAGCACTACGGGGAGATAACTTGTTTGTTAGCGCACAGGAATGACATAATCATTTATGGTCCACCTGTGTCAGGGAAAGTAAGATGTTACATTTGACACATATTGTCCAATGAGTTTACAGATGTGTTTGTGAGTTTGCATACAAGGCATCGGATGTTTTATTTCTATATATGGGAGAGGTGACCTTTTGCATCACGCACATTATGTCGGGAGGAAATAATTTTGAAATTACCCCACAAAACACGCATGTTTGCTACATTTATAACACATGAGGAAGGGAAACCCGAGGCCTGTAAACAGTAAATAAATATTAGACAAACATAAAGGTATGTTTTCAGGCACTCGTAAGAAATAAAGAAGTAGAACATTAGACAACAGAAAAACAACAGACGTGAGTGTCTTACCCAGGACTCGAACCAAGGACCTTCCGTGCGACAACCCCGCCTAGCTATGCATGTGAATCACACTATCCTCCCTGCCCTCAATGAATACTTTCTTGTTCTCTCCTTACATGGTGTCGTAATTTTTGATAGATAGGCCTGGGATATTTATTGTCCCGTCCGAGCAGAGGGTGATAGTGATAGCTATGGGAGAGGAAGGTGTGAGAAATAGTTCCTGTTTCACGAGGAGAACTGGTGTAAGAGAAAACACAGTCTTGGATTGAGTAACTGCTCTAATCCAACCTATCTCGTACGACTCTATTTAAAGGAGACGCACTTCCTCACTTGGTATAGATTCAAATTACACTAACCTGACGTACACACACACATACACAATTTTGTGACAGAAATACGTACAGACGTAAAAACAGATAAACTATGGATCACATATTATGGCAGGGGTTTTGACCAACACTAATAGCTTAAGGTTTATTAAGTTTATTTTTGTCACTAAAAAAGATTTTACAACATCAAGAAAAGCAGTATCATTACATCAATAAATTTCAGTTACATAAGAGAAATGAAAATATAAATCTAATAGGCCCAGCCTCTGGTATAGGGAAACTAGGAAAGATCCCGACAGAGGTAATTTACCCAAAAGATCAAAATAATTAACAATGGGGTAGGGTTATTTCAGGACGGGTAAAGAATAAGTCCTTAATTTAACCTATCCTGGGGACACTCAGATTAGTGAGAGATAAAAATAAAAGATGGTAAATAAGTAGTAACTTAAGAAATAAATTCTATCGTTCCGTTCATTCACAACACACATACAGTGAGCTCACTATCAGATTTGCTTACCCGTCTGTCGACTGCATACACTCCAGTGAATTAATCAAACACGTATTTAGACTAA
Organism: Oreohelix idahoensis; assembly: GCA_024509875.1. Lineage (NCBI taxonomy): Eukaryota > Metazoa > Mollusca > Gastropoda > Stylommatophora > Oreohelicidae > Oreohelix > Oreohelix idahoensis. The sequence continues at coordinate 489,007 of JAMPIV010005389.1, read as the reverse complement.
TTTGAGTCCTAGTATTTGTCCAGTTCAGCCCCAGACTCTCCGTTTATGCAACTGCTATTTGTTCGGGAGTCGCTGAATTGGTGCGTTGATTATTTTTTTTTCCTGGAGGGTATTCCTCTTCTTACTGCAGGTATTGGTTTGGAATAAGTTTTTTCTATGTAGTGGCACTGTCATGGAAATTTATAAGTTAATATATTGTTCCAGTGCGGTCTAGCCTCAGGCGACTGTGACTCTCGGTGACGTGATGGGAAAACAAATGTTAAATGATAATAGTCGGCTGTTCGATTATATGATGGCCGAGTGTGCACGGTGAGTTCTCGTGAATATATCCGATGGAAGAAAACTCCTGTCCTGGATCAGATAACAGAGTACCAAGTTTCTGCCTCAGCAGACTGATAATAAAATTATATATATATATGAAAAAAGTTGTATTCTGGGAATGTTCCGTTCCAGTTAAATTTAAAATATAATTATTGTGTTTTTCTAGATTTGACCTCTCGTCATAAATGGAGAAGGGGCCCGCACAGGGGTCTCGACAAGAATATGGTTACACAAATAATTTTTAGATGTTGGTAGGAACATCAGATCATAAAAACGCTGGATCGCAAGGTTTTGATCACACTGGATTAAATAGGGAGAAATATATAAACGTTTTAACAATATTATAAATCCTAATCTAACACACATTAGGTCTGACTTGTTAAGCACTCCCTTATTAAATTAAATTTTAAACCTCACAAGTGTCTAGCTAATCTCGTCGTTCCTAACACGAGATATGAACAATAGTCACTTAAAATTTTACACCAGAGATAAACTTTGCTATTACGTTATTTTTAATACGTTTCACTTAACACACAAAAAGCCCGGCTGAAATAAATGAAAGCTATTATTTAAAAAACACGGGGCAATATTACTAGTATTTAACCGGCAATCAGGAAACTGAAATCTCCACGTATAATACGAATCCAAATTGTATAAGGCTCTACTATGCGAGCTAGACTATCAAGAATCCCGGAGCGAACTAATAAATTGAATTATAAGAGATTTATATATATATATATATTAAAACGCTGGACTTGGACTTTCGTCCCTTAGTGCAAAAAATAGCACCTTACGTCCGGTCAGAGCAATTTTGCTGATCAAATCGCGAATCAAAGTTTATTTTCACGCTCACGCCGACCGGCCCCGCCGTTCCTGCAGAGATTTCTTCCCCGTGTAGACGGTTCTCGCTCTTTGTCGTGAAACATTCTAAATCCACATATATAAATTAAAAAGTAAATTACTAGAAGGAAAGAAGAATGGTTAAAGAACAGTGCCGTCACTATAGCGTACACCTGTGTTATAGAACCTCATGCTAGTTAAACAAGAAAATCCCTTTTTATGCTCCGTCTGCAGAAAACTGCACGCGTTTTTAAAAAGACAACTAGTACTGTGTTTCTTAGAAAACCTTGAGATACGCAAGCTGCTTAATGACCTAGATACACAAATACTAGCATTAATGAATTATATACACTACATAAACGAAAAGACAGATGGACTTAGGATAGAGAGAGAGAGAGAGGTACTGAGGAAAACGCAATGCAACACTAACACGCTCAGGTCAGCGCGCGCGATATAAAATAATGCCACCCCCAAGCGAAAGGCTATGAAGCAACTAACTTTTTTTTCAAATAGTACCGAGTGATAAATAAATCACTACCGATACGAGGGTTAGGTTTTGAAAACATGTTTAATGCTGATTAGGAAACATGGCACAGTGCTGTTTTCTGTTTGAAATCCTGCGTTTATACTGACAGGACAGGTGGCTGTTCTAAACATAAAAAAATAAAAAAACAAATACACGACTATTCTGTAGGAAAAAATACATATTTTGAACGCTAGCCACTTAGCTCCCCTTAAAACTTATATATTTTGGGTGCCTTAGGACTTGCTGACAAAGAATATGTTAGGTGTTAAGAAATTAGTTTACTAATAATTAACAAATTATAGCCCAAAAATACTAGAAGTGAGGTTTTCAGACAACATAGGATCCATTTTTGCTCATAAATGGTGTGTTTGGAACAATGCTTTAGAAGAAAATGAGGCCCACCATGTTAAATCCCGATTTGATTGGCGGGAATAATCTATGTAAGGCCTAAAATACATGATTAGTACGATTGCAAATACTATTTTTGGTTGTTAATTAGAAACGATAGAAAGAGTACCATTTTTTTTCAAATTGCCTTTTGTAAACATGGCCCCATTGGCTAGACCATTTGAGATAGTCAATTAGGATGCGTCCAGTTCAGTGGGCCCACTTTTTGAAAATTCAATTTGTAACAGCAAGTGCGTTGAAGATCACCAGCTCATATTTGTCTAAATAAAAGCCTGGGACAGAAGGCCAGATCGGGAATTGTGCCATAATTCATCGCGAGCCAGTCAACGTAGTTTTGTTTAATATTTCCATGAAATTGTGGTAAGCTAGCCCTATATGATATATCTTTTTGATGAAAATTGAATGTGAATTGATAATGTATGTCTGTATGTGTGGTGTGTTCAGTAATAAACAAAAAGGCAAAAAAAAACCTAGATATTGCTCCAACCATGAACAAAAAAACTTGTCGCAGAGGAGTGAAACTGCATGGATTTTGGCCAAATTAGTACCATATGACACCTATCTTATTGAATAGAAGGAAATAATGCTGGAATTGCAGAGGCGTTTAGTAACCATTAGGGAGAGGAATACTGGTGTAAATTGTTTTGCCTCTGATGAAGCTAGCAGTTTGGCCTACCTCGCTGAACTCGGTGTTTGTTATTGTATTGTGTTTTCAGTGTGGAAAATAGATTTATAAATTAGTTTCTGAAGGGAGGTACAACCCTTCTTTGTTTCAGGGACATCGTGTTACTAAACTATTACAAAGCAGCACCTGGTCCTGAGTTTTGCTGAATCCAGAGGCTGATAGCATAATCCTTGGTCAAGATAGCGACCAGTGTTGTTTCTCAAGAAATACGGTGAAAGCAAGCGAGCAGAGGAGTACTGTTTTTCCTGCCGCCCTCACAGAAGATAAGATTCGTTGGCCAGAGCAGCTCATCTTATGTACCCCCCCCCCCCCCCCCCCCCCCCCCCCCCCTAAAGTGACAGTATATTAAATAAAGAGGGACAAGTAAACATTGTTTTCAATGACAAGGAACTGTGAACTTTTCCAATACTAATTTTCACCAGAAAACAGACACCTGGTAAGTCATTTTGATGATAAACAACCACCTAGCTTGAAAAATATCCAGCTAAGTTTAAGGTTAAATACCATTCATAGTACTACATCACAATAGGACACATCTTCACACAGTACATTGTGATAATAATTTAATAGAATAGATGTCAATACAAATATTATCATAGAGTGTTACTATAAAATAGTGTACATTGTACAACTTGTAATTACATTTGATTGTGATTCCTGGTTCACTTTGTAGTGTCATTAATCAGGATATCTATTATTGAAAGAAATTAATTACATATTTTTAAAGTTTAAAACTTGACTTATTAAGATAGTATTATAGAGTGTTCTATTCGTGTGTTGGGTGAGTGTCACAGTGTTGTAAAATGAGTTGTGGGAACAGATTAAACCTAAATTGTTTTATCTGTCTGTTGGTTGGTTGTGAACATACACTTCATCACTTTCATCATAACCCTAGACATTTCAACGTAGTGCATCACAATATTCCAGAATAATTCTGACTGAGGTCTCTCTAAATGTGGTAGCAAAGATAAAGGTTATCTGTAATACTCCACACTTATTAGATACAGATACCTTCACAGCTGATCTAAGACCAGTAATCATGACACTAAGTCCCCTATAAATAATTTATATCATATCCCCACTTTACCACATATTATTGGGTCTCGCTCCGGGATATTGAAACCTTCCCTAGCATATATTATGGAGAGTAATTCACTTTACTGGAAATAATAAAAATTAAAAAGGTATTCTTCGGTGGTGGAAAAATAAGGTTGAGCTCTCGGTGCTTGTGGTTGTCCATTTAAGTTTAATTAGACATAGATATAATGTTTGTTTTGGTTTAAATATTGTTATTTACATTTACAATGTTAGTTTTTTCAAATGTAAACTGACCTGGCCAAATTTCGATCTGCTTTAGCTGTGCAGACTCTGCTTAAAGAGTTAGGAATGGACGGGCAAGTTAATGATTGCTTATGTCACTACTGAATGTGACAAATATAAAATGAACGGGAAGAAGAAGATTAGAAATAAGAGCCAGAAAGAAAATTTAGATAATCATGAAAGATTAGAAAAAGAGTCTGAAAGAAAGTTAGAAGCTGAAAAAGAAATTAAGAGGTTGCAGATTGAGGCTGACAAAGAGGCTAAAGCATTGGAGGCAGAGATTAAAAGGCTCCAGTATGAAGAGAAGAAATTGGAGGCAGATGGAGAAGAAAAAAGAAAAGCTGCATAAAGAGACGAAAGGAGACAGGCTGCAGAGAGGGAAGCAGAAAAGGAGGAGAAGAGATTACAAAGGGAGCACGAGTTACGACTAAGGGAGTTGGAATTTCAAGGCCATGCTCCTGAAAATGGTGCCAGTCCCTTTACCTCCGATACCACTGCTAGTCAGGGAGCCTCAACCTCAGCTATGAACTTTCATTTAGATCATTTTGTTGAGAAAGACGATGATATCGAGAGCTATCTAAATAGATATGAACTATTAGCTACCACGTATGGGTTAGAGAGAGAAAGGTGGAGCTTAAAGTTATCTCAAGGACTTCGTGGTACGGCGTATGAAGTTTTTGCCAAAATGAGCAGAGCTGATCAAGAAAATTATGACATGCTAAAGCAGGCTCTTTTGTTAAGATATGAAAAGAATGGTGAATTTTATTGAAAAAAATTTAGGAATGCTAAACTACTGTCAGGTGAAACCTATCACCAGTTCTCTGCACGGTTAGAGACATACTTGGAGAAATGGACTTCTCTGGGGAAACCCAAGATCTTAAGGAAATGGTCCTTATAGAACAACTAAGAGAGTCCATGGCTCCAGACCTGAGAAAGTTTCTCATGGAACAAGGTGCAGAGAGGCTGGGTGAGTTGCTAAATGTTGCTGAAAGGTATCAAGCAGCTCCTAGGCAGAGTATCAGGTAATAAAAATGAGAAAACAGGTAGAAATAATTTTAAGGCACCACAGAATTTTAATGATTTGATCATAGAGACCCAAAACTAAAGGTAAGCATCAGTTTTTGATAGGCCACACGTTATGTATAACTAAAACATAAAACCCCACAATTCAGTGAAAGGAAATATGATGACAGGAAACCCTTCAGACAGGAAGGAAAATATTGTCAAATATGCAGGATGCATAATCATAATACTAGTGAATGTGGTAGGAAAGTTCCTCCATATCACGCGGCATGCATGATAACAGCGGACAAGGGGAAGAAGAAACTGACAGAGAATCATATAAATCTTCAACATCCCCCCATCTGTGAAGAAGTGACATGTAATGGTGCCAAGGTTAGGTGCCTTTACGATTCAGGTTTAGAATATGACTCAGTTGTGAGTGCAACCCTAGTGCACCCTGAACAGTATACCACAGAGAAAGTGGAGATACAAGGGGCCGTAAAGGGAATATCCACCATGACACTTCCCGTAGCCGAGATCAATGTAGAGACAAGGTACGTGGAAGGAGTGATTAGAGCAGCCGTGTGTGACGACCCTAATTACCCGCTGGTGTTAGGAAGCAAATATGTTTTTTCTAGGAAGCCCTGTAAAACCTGTTTTAATGGCCACGCTTCAGGTCAGGTCGACCCCTAGTAGAACGGAGGAGGAACTACCACTAGTTTATTCTCATAAGCAGATGAGAAAGGCCCAGGCAAAAGATAAAACATTAAAACCTTGCTTTGGTAAATTGCCAACAAGCCATGCACACCCTAAGAAAGGACAATTTTATTTGAAGGAAGGACTGCTCTTCAGGAAAGCTAGAGCAGGATCCAAAGAACAGGGACAATTGGTATTGCCAACCCCCTACAGGGAAAAAGTGATGGCACAAGCGTTCATGTTGTACCAGACGGTGGACACCAGAGAAATGGGGACCACCCGTCAAAGGGACATCGGAAAAATTCTACTGGCCCCAAGTAGCTGCTGATATTGCACAGTTGGGATTTGTGTGGGGCCTGTGAAAAATGTAGCAGGGTACAGTCCCCAAGTTGGGAAAAATATCATAACCAGATACCAGCCAAGCATTCTGAAACATATGGGCCTAACAATAACAAGGAAAATAAAAATAATAAGGTTGACATAGAGGATAGGTATCCACCTTCCCCCCCAACAGTGTTCACCAAAAATATTTAGATTCGCAACTCTGAGAAAGTCATCCAGAGAAAATAGAAACTCAGACCAGTCAACCCAGGCACAGTTTGAAGCCGCATTTAGGGAGCTGGCTGACATTGACATTGAAGATGATCCGCCTAAGTTAAAACCGAAACAAATTGTTACCAGAAGAATAGTGGGGAGTGGACGTGTGAGCAAGTGGGAAAATGCTCACAGCGCTTCACAATATGGCTATTAACTTAGCATTAAAAGGGCACTGGTGACATTGGTAGTCACCCGACCCTACACCGTCCAAGGGGAAGTAGTGTTCGGACCCTGGATGGAGATAACCCACACATCTTATTGTGGTAAAGTGGGATGATATAAATATTTATAGGGGACTTAGTGTACTGGCTGAGATCAGCTGTGAAGGTATCTGTATCTAATAAGTGTGGTGTATTACAGATGACCTTACTTTGCTACCACATTTAGACCTCAGTCAGAATTATTCTGGAATATTGTGATGACTACGTTGAATGTCTAGGGTTATGAAAGTGATGAAGTGTATGTTCACAACAACCAACAGACAGATAAACAATTTAGTTTAATCCACAACTCTTTACAACACTGTGACACTCACACACATAGAACACTCTATAAGACTATCTTAATAAGTCAAGTTTTAACTTTGAAAATATGTATTAATTTCTTTCAATAATAGATATCCTGATTCAACTACAAAGTGAACCAGGAATCACAATCAAATGTAATTACAAGTTGTATGTACACTATTTATAGATATGATCTTTGTATTGACATATATTATTATTATCACAATGTGTGTGTAAGTTGTGATGTAGTACTATGAGGTAATACTGGATTTTTCAAGCTAGGTGGTTGTTTATCATCATGACTTCAGGTGTCTGTTTCTGGTGAAAATAGTATTGGAAAAATTCACAGTTCCTGTCATTGGAAACAATTACTTGTCCCTCTTTATTTAATATACTGTCACTTTTAGAGGGGGGGGGGTACATAAGATTGAGCTGCTCTGGCCAACGAATCTTATCTTCTGTGAGGGCGGCAGGAAACCGTCTCCTCTGCTCGCTTGCTTCACCGTATTCTTGAGAAACAACACTGGTCGCTATCTTTACCAAGGAGTATGCTATCAGCCTCTGGATTCAGCAAAACTCAGACCAGGTGCTGCTTTAATAGTTTAGTAACACGGTCCCTGAAACAAGAAGGTTGTACCTCCCTTCAGAACTAATTTATAATCTATTTCCACACTGAAACACAATACATAACAAACACCGAGTTCAGCGAGGTAGGTCAACTGCTAGCTTCATCTGAAACAATTTACACCAGTATTCCTCTCCCTAATGGTTACAACGCCTCTGCAATTCCAGCATTATTTCCTTCTATTCAATAAGATAGGTGTCATAGTACTATTTGGCAATCCCATGCAGTTTCACTCCTCTGCGACAAGTTTTGTTCATGTTGGAGCAATATCTAGGTTTTGCCTTTTGTTTATTACTGAACCACACACATACAGACATACATTATCAATTCACATTCAATTTTCATCAAAAAGATATCAAATAGGGCTAGCTTACCACAATTCATGGAAATAATAAACAAATACGTTGACTGGCGATGAATTATGGCACAATTCCGATCTGCCTCTGTCCCAGGCTTTTATTAAAAAAAATATGAGCTGGATCTCAACGCACTTGCTTCTTAGTAAGTTTATTTTCAAAATGTGGCACTGAACTGACGCTCCTAATTGACTATATCAAATGGTCTAACCAATGGGACCATGTTTACAAAAGCATTTGAAAAAAGTACCCTTCCTACCGTTTCCCTTAACAACCAAAAATAGTATTTGCATTCGACTAATCATGTTTCGCCTTACATATTATTCCCGCCAATCAAATCGGATTTAACATGGTGGCCTCATGTTTTCTAAAACACTGTTCAAACACGCCATTATGAGCAAAAATGATCCTGTGTTGTCTGACAGCACCACTCTAGTATTATGGCTATAATTTGTTAATTATTAAACTAATTTCTTAACACCTAACATATTCTTTGTCAGCAAGTCCTAAGGCACCCAAATATATAAGTTTTAAGGGAGCTAAGTGGCTGCGTTCAAAATATGTATTTTCTAGGATAGTCGTATTTGTTTTTTTATTTTTTATGTTTAGAACCGCCACCTGTCCTGCCTTTTCGACTGTTCTGTCATTATAATGTCAGGATTTCAGACGTAAAACAGTAGAATGTCATGTTTCCTAATAAGCATTAAACATGTTTTCAAAACCTAACCGTGTATTGGTAGTGTTTTTTATCACTGTCTATTTGAAAAAAAGGTTAGTGCTTCATGCTTTTCGCTTGGGGGTGGCATTATTTTATATCGCGCGACTGCGTGTTAGTGTTGCATGCGTTCCTCAGTACCTCTCTCTCTCTCTATCCTAAGTCCATCTGTCTTTTTGTTTATGTAGTGTATATAATTCATTAATGCTAGTATTTGTGTATCTAGGTCATTAGGCAGCTTGCGTATCTCAAGGTTTTCTAAGAAACACAGTACTAGTTGTATTTTTAGAAACGCGTGTAGTGTTATGCAGACGGAGCATAGAAAGGGATTTTCTTGTGTAACTAGCATGACGTCCTATAACACAGGCGTCCGCTATAGTGACGGCACTGTTCTTTACCAGTCTTCTTTCCTTTTAATGAATTAATTCGTTAGGGTTTACATTTACTTTTTAATTTATATATGTGGATTTAGAATGTTTCACGACAAATTCTCCCCACTTAAAACAGACGTTATGTGTCAGTCTATAATTCTATATACACATAGAGAAATTTATGTCTATGCCTGGTGATTTCTTTGATTTTCATCGCACGGATGGCGGCTTAGAAAATCTGCATCAACGTTTCTCTGATTTTATTTTGATCATGGATTAATGCAGGTGGGTCAATTCAAAGTAAGCACTACAGACGAAGGTTGCCTCAGACCTCTGCAATCCAAGAATCCATTTCAGTTATATTACTGAACAGCGGCAAGTGTTACTGCTTGTCTTATTGCTGCTTAGCAATCAGTATTCACCATTTCTCTTCTCTGAGTCTGCTCAACGACATGTCCCGAGAATATTAGATGTTCCTCAATTTGTACGTTATGAGGAGTTGATCTATATGGTGATATCTGAGTTGTGTAGGGGATCCAATAATTTCCTGATCAGCCTTAATAAACACTCGGACTATCCTCAATTCAAAAAGGCAACACTCTGCTCCTCCGAAATGTTCACAGCCAACAATTGGTCTGATCTCAGGCGTGATTGAATGTGGAAATACCCTTCTAATAATATATTTATAATGTTCTATAATGTGCCACTCAAATGGAGGCCATATTCACCAACTATAGTTCCGCCTACCGACAATCTGGTGAATTAAGATAATATGTGGGGAAATGAGTTTCTGCATCAGAAATCAATTCGCCCTTAGCATTGCTATAAGATGTGTGGGTTATCTCCATCCAGTGTCCGAATACTACTTCCCCCTGGACGGTGTAGGGTCGGGTGACTACCAATGTCACCAGTGCCCTTTTAATGCTAAGTTAATAGCCATATTGTGAAGCGCTGTGAGCATTTTCCCACTTGCTCACACGTCCACTCCCCACTATTCTTCTGGTAACAATTTGTTTCGGTTTTAACTTAGGCGGATCATCTTCAATGTCAATGTCAGCCAGCTCCCTAAATGCGGCTTCAAACTGTGCCTGGGTTGACTGGTCTGAGTTTCTATTTTCTCTGGATGCCTTTCTCAGAGTTGCGAATCTAAATATTTTTGGTGAACACTGTTGGGGGGAAGGTGGATACCTATCCTCTATGTCAACCTTATTATTGTTATTTTCCTTGTTATTGTTAGGCCCATATGTTTCAGAATGCTTGGCTGGCATCTGATTATGATTTTCCCAACTTGGGGACTGTACCTTGCTACATTTTTCACAGGCCCCCACAAATTGTGCAATATCAGCTGCTACTTGGGGCCAGTAGAATTTTTCCGATGTCCTTTGACGGGTGGTCCCATTTCTCTGGTGTCCACCGTCTGGTACAACATGAGCTTGTGCCATCACTTTTTCCCTGTAGGGGGTTGGCAATACCAATTGTCCCTGTTCTTTGGATCCTGCTCTAGCTTTCCTGAAGAGCAGTCCTTCCTTCAAATAAAATTGTCCTTTCTTAGGGTGTGCATGGCTTGTTGGCAATTTACCAAAGCAAGGTTTTAATGTTTTATCTTTTGCCTGGGCCTTTCTCATCTGCTTATGAGAATAAACTAGTGGTGGTTCCTCCTCCGTTCTACTAGGGGTCGACCTGACCTGAAGCGTGGCCATTACCACAGGTTTTACAGGGCTTCCTAGAAAAACATATTTGCTTCCTAACACCAGCGGGTAATTAGGGTCGTCACACACGGCTGCTCTAATCACTCCTTCCACGTACCTTGTCTCTACATTGATCTCGGCTACGGGAAGTGTCATGGTGGATATTCCCTTTACGGCCCCTTGTATCTCCACTTTCTCTGTGGTATACTGTTCAGGGTGCACTAGGGTTGCACTCACAACTGAGTCATATTCTAAACCTGAATCGTAAAGGCACCTAACCTTGGCACCATTACATGTCACTTCTTCACAGATGGGGGGATGTTGAAGATTTATATGATTCTCTGTCAGTTTCTTCTTCCCCTTGTCCGCTGTTATCATGCATGCCGCGTGATATGGAGGAACTTTCCTACCACATTCACTAGTATTATGATTATGCATCCTGCATATTTGACAATATTTTCCTTCCTGTCTGAAGGGTTTCCTGTCATCATATTTCCTTTCACTGAATTGTGGGGTTTTATGTTTATTATCATAACGTGGCCTATCAAACTGATGCTTACCTTTGTTTTGATCTCTATGATCAAATTCATTAAAATTCTGTGGTGCCTTAAAATTATCTACCTGTTTCTTTTTATTACCTGATACCTCTGCCTGAGCTGCTTGATACCTTTCAGCGACATTCAATAACTCACCCAGTCTCTCTGCACCTTGTTCCATGAGAAACTTTCTCAGGTCTGGAGCCATGGACTCTCTTAGTTGTTCTATAAGGATCATTTCCTTAAGATCTTGGGTTTTCCCCAGAGAAGTCCATTTCTCCAAGTATGTCTCTAACCGTGCAGAGAACTGGTGATAGGTTTCACCTGACAGTAGTTTAGCATTCCTAAATTTTTTTCTATAAAATTCACCATTCTTTTCATATCTTAACAAAAGAGCCTGCTTTAGCATGTCATAATTTTCTTGATCAGCTCTGCTCATTTTGGCAAAAACTTCATAAGCTGCACCACGAAGCCCTTGTGATAACTTTAAGCTCCACCTTTCTCTCTCTAACCCATATGTGGTAGCTAATAGTTCATATCTATTTAGATAGCTCTCGATATCATCTTCTTTCTCAACAAAATGATCTAAATGAAAGTTCATAGCTGAGGTTGAGGCTCCCTGACTAGCAGTAGCATCGGAGGTAAAGGGACTGGCACCATTTTCAGGAGCATGGCCTTGAAATTCCAACTCCCTTAGTCGTAACTCATGTTCCCTTTGTAATCTCTTCTCCTCCTTTTCTGCTTCCCTTTCTGCAGCCTGTCTCCTTTCTTCGGCCTCCCTTTCTGTCTTTTTTCTTCTAATTGGAGCCTTTTAATCTCCCTATCTGCCTCCAATGCCTTAGCCTCAGCCTCAATCTGCAACCTCTTAATTTCTTTTTCAGCTTCTAACCTTCTTTCAGACTCTTTTTCTAATCTTTCAGATTCTAATTTTCTTTCTGCCTCTTTTTCTAATCTTCTTTCTTCCCGTTCAATATATTTGTCACATTCAGGATTGACATAAGCAATCATAACTTGCCCGTCCATTCCTAACTCTTTAGCAGTCTGCACAGCAGCAGATCGAAATTTGGCCAGGTCCGCCATTTTCTAACAGGTAAATGTATAAAATATTTAACCAAACAATTTTATCTATGTCTAATTAACTAAGGACAACCACAAGCACCGAGAGCTCAACCTTATTTTTCCACCCAAGAATACCTTTTAATTCTTTATTATTCCCTGAAGTGAATTACCCCCAATATATGCTAGGGGAAGGTTCAATATCCCGGGAGCGAGACCCCAATATATGTGGTAAAGTGGGATGATATAAATATTTATAGGGGACTTAGTGTACTGGCTGAGATCAGCTGTGAAGGTATCTGTATCTAATAAGTGTGGTATATTACAGATGACCTTACTTTGCTACCACATTTAGACCTCAGTCAGAATTATTCTGGAATATTGTGATGACTACGTTGAATGTCTAGGGTTATGAAAGTGATGAAGTGTATGTTCACAACAACCAACAGACAGATAAACAATTTAGTTTAATCCACAACTCTTTACAACACTGTGACACTCACACACATAGAACACTCTATAAGACTATCTTAATAAGTCAAGTTTTAACTTTAAAAATATGTATTAATTTCTTTCAATAATAGATATCCTGATTCAACTACAAAGTGAACAAGGAATCACAATCAAATGTAATTACAAGTTGTATGTACACTATTTATAGATATGATCTTTGTATTGACATATATTATTATTATCACAATGTGTGTGTAAGTTGTGATGTAGTACTATGAGGTAATACTGGATTTTTCAAGCTAGGTGGTTGTTTATCATCATGACTTCAGGTGTCTGTTTCTGGTGAAAATAGTATTGGAAAAGTTCACAGTTCCTGTCATTGGAAACAATTACTTGTCCCTCTTTATTTAATATACTGTCACTTTTAGAGGGGGTACATAAGATTGAGCTGCTCTGGCCAACGAATCTTATCTTCTGTGAGGGCGGCAGGAAACCGTCTCCTCTGCTCGCTTGCTTCACCGTATTCTTGAGAAACAACACTGGTCGCTATCTTTACCAAGGAGTATGCTATCAGCCTCTGGATTCAGCAAAACTCAGACCAGGTGCTGCTTTAATAGTTTAGTAACACGGTCCCTGAAACAAGAAGGTTGTACCTCCCTTCAGAACTAATTTATAATCTATTTCCACACTGAAACACAATACATAACAAACACCGAGTTCAGCGAGGTAGGTCAACTGCTAGCTTCATCTGAAACAATTTACACCAGTATTCCTCTCCCTAATGGTTACAACGCCTCTGCAATTCCAGCATTATTTCCTTCTATTCAATAAGATAGGTGTCATAGTACTATTTGGCAATCCCATGCAGTTTCACTCCTCTGCGACAAGTTTTGTTCACGTTGGAGCAATATCTAGGTTTTGTCTTTTGTTTATTACTGAACCACACACATACAGACATACATTATCAATTCACATTCAATTTTCATCAAAAAGATATCAAATAGGGCTAGCTTACCACAATTCATGGAAATAATAAACAAATACGTTGACTGGCGATGAATTATGGCACAATTCCGATCTGCCTCTGTCCCAGGCTTTTATTTAGAAAAATATGAGCTGGATCTCAACGCACTTGCTTCTTAGTAAGTTTATTTTCAAAATGTGGCACTGAACTGACGCTCCTAATTGACTATATCAAATGGTCTAACCAATGGGACCATGTTTACAAAAGCATTTGAAAAAAGTACCCTTCCTACCGTTTCCCTTAACAACCAAAAATAGTATTTGCATTCGACTAATCATGTTTCGCCTTACATATTATTCCCTCCAATCAAATCGGATTTAACATGGTGGCCTGATTTTTTCTAAAACACTGTTCAAACACGCCATTATGAGCAAAAATGATCCTGTGTTGTCTGACAGCACCACTCTAGTATTATGGCTATAATTTGTTAATTATTAAACTAATTTCTTAACACCTAACATATTCTTTGTCAGCAAGTCCTAAGGCACCCAAATATATAAGTTTTAAGGGAGCTAAGTGGCTGCGTTCAAAATATGTATTTTCTAGGATAGTCGTGTATTTGTTTTTTTTTATTTTTTATGTTTAGAACCGCCACATGTCCTGCCTTTTCGACTGTTCTGTCAGTATAATGTCAGGATTTCAGACGTAAAACAGTAGAATGTCATGTTTCCTAATAAGCATTAAACATGTTTTCAAAACCTAACCGTGTATTGGTAGTGTTTTTTATCACTGTCTATTTGAAAAAAAAGTTAGTGCTTCATGCCTTTCGCTTGGGGGTGGCATTATTTTATATCGCGCGACTGCGTGTTAGTGTTGCATGCGTTCCTCAGTACCTCTCTCTCTCTCTCTCTCTCTCTCTCTCTCTCTCTCTCTCTCTATCCTAAGTCCATCTGTCTTTTTGTTTATGTAGTGTATATAATTCATTAATGCTAGTATTTGTGTATCTAGGTCATTAGGCAGCTTGCGTATCTCAAGGTTTTCTAAGAAACACAGTACTAGTTGTATTTTTAGAAACGCGTGTAGTGTTATGCAGACGGAGCATAGAAAGGGATTTTCTTGTGTAACTAGCATGACGTCCTATAACACAGGCGTCCGCTATAGTGACGGCACTGTTCTTTACCAGTCTTCTTTCCTTTTAATGAATTAATTCGTTAGGCTTTACATTTACTTTTTAATTTATATATGTGGATTTAGAATGTTTCACGACACTTATAGCAATCCTAAGGGCGAATTGATTTCTGATGCAGAAACTCATTTCCCCACATATTATCTTAATTCACCGGATTGTCGGTAGGCGGAACTATAGTTGGTGAATATGGCCTCCATTTGAGTGGCACATTATAGAACATTATAAATATATTATTAGAAGGGTGTTTCCACATTCAATCACGCCTGAGATCAGACCACTTGTTGGCTGTGAACATTTCGGAGGCGCAGAGTGTCTCCAATGTTGCCTTTTTGAATTGAGGATAGTCCGAGTGTTTATTAAGGCTGATCAGGAAATTATTGGATCCCCTACACAACTCAGATATTACCATATAGATCAACTACTCATAACGGACAAATTGAGGAACATCTAATATTCTCGGGACATGTCGTTGAGCAGACTCAGAGAAGAGAAATGGTGAATACTGATTGCTAAGCAGCAATAAGACAAGCAGTAACACTTGCCGCTGTTCAGTAATATAACTGAAATGGATTCTTGGATTGCAGAGGTCTGAGGCAACCCTCGTCAGTAGTGCTTACTTTGAATTGACCCACCTGCATTAATCCATGATCAAAATGAAATCAGAGAAACGTTGATGCAGATTTTCTTAGCCGCCATCCGTGCGATGAAAATCAAAGAAATCACCAGGCATAGACATAAATTTCTCTATGTGTATATAGAATTATAGACTGACATATAACGTCTGTTTTAAGTGGGGAGAATTTGTCGTGAAACATTCTAAATCCACATATATAAATTAAAAAGTAAATTACTAGAAGGAAAGAAGAATGGTTAAAGAACAGTGCCGTCACTATAGCGTACGCCTGTGTTATAGAACCTCATGCTAGTTAAACAAGAAAATCCCTTTTTATGCTCCGTCTGCAGAAAACTACACGCGTTTCTAAAAAGACAACTAGTACTGTGTTTCTTAGAAAACCTTGAGATACGCAAGCTGCTTAATGACCTAGATACACAAATACTAGCATTAATGAATTATATACACTACATAAACGAAAAGACAGATGGACTTAGGATAGAGAGAGAGAGAGAGAGAGAGAGAGAGAGAGAGAGGTACTGAGGAACGCATGCAACACTAACACGCAGTCGCGCGATATAAAATAATGCCACCCCCAAGCGAAAGGCATGAAGCACTAACTTTTTTTTCAAATAGACAGTGATAAAAAACACTACCGATACGAGGGTTAGGTTTTGAAAACATGTTTAATGCTTATTAGGAAACATGACACAATACTGTTTTCTGTTTGAAATCCTGACTTTATACTGACAGAACAGTCGAAAAGGCAGGACAGGTGGCGGTTCTAAACATAAAAAAATAAAAAAACAAATACACGACTATCCTAGAAAATACATATTTTGAACGCAGCCACTTAGCTCCCTTAAAACTTATATATTTGGGTGCCTTAGGACTTGCTGACAAAGAATATGTTAGGTGTTAAGAAATTAGTTTAATAATTAACAAATTATAGCCAAAATACTAGAGTGAGGTTGTCAGACAACACAGGATCATTTTTGCTCATAATGGTGTGTTTGAACAATGCTTTAGAAGAAAATGAGGCCACCATGTTAAATCCGATTTGATTGGCGGGAATAATATGTAAGGCTAAACATGATTAGTCGATTGCAAATACTATTTTTGGTTGTTAATAGAAACGATAGAAAGAGTACATTTTTTTCAAATGCTTTTGTAAACATGGCCCCATTGGCTAGACCATTTGAGATAGTCAATTAGGAGCGTCAGTTCAGTGCCACTTTTTGAAAATTCAATTTGTAACAGCAAGTGCGTTGAGATCCAGCTCATATTTTTCTAAATAAAAGCCTGGGACAGAGGCAGATCGGAATTGTGCCATAATTCATCGCCAGTCAACGTATTTGTTTAATATTTCCATGTATTGTGGTAAGCTAGACATTTGATATCTTTTTGATGAAAATTGAATGTGAATTGATAATGTATGTCTGTATGTGTGTGGTTCAGTAATAAACAAAAGGCAAAACCTAGATATTGCTCCAACATGAACAAAACTTGTCGCAGAGGAGTGAAACTGCATGGGATTGCCAAATAGTACTATGACACCTATCTTATTGAATAGAAGGAAATAATGTTGGAATTGCAGAGGCGTTGTAACCATTAGGGAGAGGAATACTGGTGTAAATTGTTTCAGATGAAGCTAGCAGTTGGCCTACCTCGCTGAACTCGGTGTTTGTTATGTATTGTGTTTCAGTGTGGAAATAGATTATAAATTAGTTCTGAAGGGAGGTACCACCTTCTTGTTTCAGGGACCGTGTTACTAAACTATTAAAGCAGCACCTGGTCTGAGTTTTGCTGAATCCAGAGGCTGATAGCATACTCCTTGGTCAAGATAGCGACCAGTGGTGTTTCTCAAGAATACGGTGAAGCAAGCGAGCAGAGGAGACGGTTTCCTGCCGCCCTCACAGAAGATAAGATTCGTTGGCCAGAGCAGCTCAATCTTATGTACCCCCCTCTAAAAGTGACAGTATATTAAATAAAGAGGGACAAGTAATTGTTTCCAATGACAGGAACTGTGAACTTTTCCAATACTATTTCCACCAGAAACAGACACCTGAAGTCATGATGATAAACAACCACCTAGCTTGAAAAATCCAGTATTACCTCATAGTACTACATCACAACTTACACACACATTGTGATAATAATAATATATGTCAATACAAAGATCATATCTATAAATAGTGTACATACAACTTGTAATTACATTTGATTGTGATTCCTGGTTCAATTTGTAGTTGAATCAGGATATCTATTATTGAAAGAAATTAATACATATTTTTAAAGTTTAAAACTTGACTTATTAAGATAGTCTTATAGAGTGTTCTATGTGTGTGAGTGTCACAGTGTTGTAAAGAGTTGTGGATTAAACTAAATTGTTTATCTGTCTGTTGGTTGTTGTGAACATGCACTTCATCTCTTTCATAACCCTAGACATTCAACGTAGTCATCACAATATTCCAGAATAATTCTGACTGAGGTCTAAATGTGGTAGCAAAGTAAGGTTATCTGTAATACTCCACACTTATTAGATACAGATACCTTCACAGCTGATCTCAGCCAGTATACTAAGTCCCCTATAATATTTATATCATCCCACTTTACCACACTCTTGTGTTAATCAGAGGTGTTACAGAACTCTGCTCACTCTTAGTGACTACAAAATCTTACACCAGCGGTGGTCCTAAACTCTTCTGACTTATGGTTTGCTGTCCTCCCATAATTTCTGCAAGACTTGTAGAAGCATCAACAGAAGTGATCGCGCCATTAATAGGTTGGACTGCCCATTGTAATCTTCCGGTGTTATGTCTTGCGGTTCGCACTAATGACCAGTCATCGAAGCATCATTTTTTGGTGATGCCTAGATGGCAGGGATGATAATGTGATTCGCTTGCATAGCTAGGAGGGGTTGTCGCACGAAAGGTCCTGGGTAAGCCACTCACGTCTGTTGTTTTTCTGTTGTCTAGTGTTCTACTTCTTTATTTCCTACGAGTGCCTGATAACATACCTTTATGTTTGTCTCATATTAATTTACTTATAATTTAGAGCTTTGTGAGTTTACCACACTGTGAATTTCAACTCGTCAAGAAGACACTTTCGTTATCGCAAATTACCTTGCCGTGTTTGCTTCATAAATTGGGAGCAGGGACATTATGGTCAATATCCATATCTGAATCCAATCTTTTAGTCTACCAGACACCTTCATCTGCAGAATCAGTGATGAATCTATCACCGAAATCATCGCTCCAGTTTCTTATGCTTATATCTTTTCGCGACAGTGAAATCTGACTTCATCGAAAAATTCAAAATGGCAGCCACTGTTTACAGTCCTGAGTCGTGACTTTAACATTTATTATTTTCTTATAAAACTTGTTTCTTTTTAAAAACTGTATACGTTTGAAACAAATTTTATGTAGTATTTTATTATTAAACATCGATATTAATTTGAAAAACAAAAATGTGTTTACAGTACTTTCTGCGAATTTGAAATTACCCGCCGTATACGGTACGTGGTTTTTTTTTTCTTTTTCTAAGGATAGAAATGAAGAGTTTAAAAAAAAACCGACAGAAAGAAAATAAAAACTATGCAAAGAACAATGAAAGATAAGACACACGAAGCAATACAAGTCAACAGGCCAATAAGAACAGTAACCATGAAAACGTAGATTAGACTTAAATGTAGCAAAGACTATAACTAACCAAAAGGCATATGGCCCACTGACCATTGTATCACAATGTGATGGTAGTAACTGAACTTACATCTGTGATATATTCCTTGGTGAGCCCGTGGTAAAAAACGAGATGCTGTTGACTTTTGTGATACGGTTGTACTGTAAATACCTGGAAAAGAAAGGTACAAGTGGTGAAATCACAAGTGAGCAAATATATTAAGAACTAAGACAGAAATATGGCCAGATTTTTTACTCATATTGTTGAAGAGCAAATTATGAAAAAAAAAAAAAAAAAAAAAGGTGGATGCTAATATCTGAGAAGAAATAAATATAAAACCCAAAACCCTTCACTCTGAAGCACACAGAGTTAAATTATGGTGACAAACTAATTATCAGAGCCAGTTTAAGCGTAGGGGAATCACTTAATTACCAGAACCCGGCATTTACTGGGGGGGAGGGGGAAGGGGGGGGGGGATGCTGCATGCAGAAAGATCCAACAATGAATTTATGGCAGCTGGGAGATGGGTCTGTGCTGGACGTGACGATTCCTTAGGAGAGCCCAAAACCAGAGAGCAAAATTATCGCCCTGCATTTTTTTAGAAACTCCATGGCTGGCCAGTACGCTGCATCTTCCCCCTTCTAACGTCAAACTATATAATAGGCCAGATAGGATGCCCGGGAAAGAAACTCTGGCTCATGAATTCAGCACAACATGTTTTGCAATTTTTACACTTTCCTCGTGATTCACTTGGTCAACACCCCCCTCCCCAGCATGCCGCCTCTTTCCCCCCTTCTAAAGTGATACCATATGAGAGGATCTTTTAAATGCAGGCTAGGCTAGAATACATTGAAAAGAAACGGGGGCTCATGACTCCAACCCAACACGTTTCGAAATGACAGAATAGTCACACAAAAAAGCCAAGATCTACAATGTAGATAAAGCCAAAGATTCTTCTACTTGACGTTGGCTGCAAAAGAGCAACAAGCTCAGCAGCCCTTAATAAACATCAACAACAACAAAAACACCATCAATTTTTAGAAATCAATTATTTTTTTAAGTCGATAATTTATTACAGTTAGGAAATAAACATAATAAGGAAATACATATCAAGAAAACCATGTCTGACAAAAATAATTTAATGAATTAATTCATTCATTACCCTTTAGCTCCCATTGGGGCATAGACCCTCAACAAAGACATACCAAGTCTTCCTGTCACGTGCCATCAGCTCTTTCCACGTTTTCCTCCTCTTTGTTAACCCCGTATCTAGTTCTCTTCTCCATGTGCTTCTTGGTCTATCTCTGTCTCTCTTACCCTGGCGGTTCAAGAATACGGACTGCATTGCAAGTGCTATCTACAGGTCTCCTCAATGTGTGTCCTATCCATCGTCAGCGCCTTCTTCTCAACTCTTGTTCCACTGGCACGTGTCTCGTTCTTGTCATCAGTTCCACACTGGTGACTTTGTCATACCCTTTTATCCTTTTTTTTCTACGCAAGCAAGAGGAAATAACTGCTTGTCAAATAAGTAAATATTGAGTAGCTTAACGGCAACAGGAAGAAATGAAGTGACTAAAATATTAAATAAATAAATAACAAAAGATGAATTGTCTGTCCTGAGCAAAGGTCTTAAGTTTGTTCCTCTTCGTTCTAATTTTGACAAATATTCTCTGCTTCAAGATGTTCACAGCTTCCATCGCCGCTTGCGTCTCAAATATTACCATCGTAAGGGTAATGATTCTACCAGGGTTTCCGATACTGATGATATCTTTCGTCGTTTTGACAAACCCAAACAAGACTGGACTCCAGCTCCAGGAGCTTCTCGTGCTCTGGATTTATATATTGCCAATACTTTACATGACGTTGACCAGCTTACTCTACACCGTCTCCGTCGATCTAACCTCACGTCTTCTGAATGGCGGGCATTGTCACGCCTTAGAAAACGTGAGGATATTGTTATCAAGCCGGCAGACAAAAGTGGTACAGTGGTTGTTTGGCGTAAGGACATACACTCATGAAGGAGTTACACAGCTAGGTAACACCACCTTTTACTCACCTTGTTCTGGTGATGCAACAGTCATGAATAATCTTACTGTTTATAAGACTATCCGTGGCCTTGTCCATGATGATCTTCTTCCTTCTGGTGCTTTATCTCTCCATATTTTTTATAGTAGTCGTGGTAAGCCTTCTTTTTACATGCTTCCTAAGGAGCATAAAACTGCTAACCCTGGTAGGCCTATTGTTTCAGGCTGTCCTTGTCCCACTGAACGTATTTCTGAATTCCTTGATAGTATTTTCCAGCCTTTAGTCGCCAGTCTGCCTTCTTATTTGAAAGACACTACTCATGCTATCACTACCTTTGATTCGATCAGATTCACTCCTGGCCGTACTTACCGTCTTTTCCTCCTAGGTGTTTGTTCCCTTTATACTTCTATTCCACATGCTGATGGTCTTAGGCACTCCAATTTTTTCTCGACCAGCGTACTGATCTTACTATAAGTACATGTCTGAGGTAGACCTCCGTCGATTTATTGACTATGTTGGTAATTTCAATCCTGCCATCAAATTCACTTCTGAAATTTCTACGACTTCAGTGAACTTCTTTGACATCACTGTGACTATTAGCCCTACTGGTCTTAAAACGTCTGTCTATTATAAGGCTACTGACGCTCATGGTTTCCTTTTTATACTTCATCGCACCCTCTTAGTTGTAAAAATTCCATTCCCTTTTCTCAACTTCTTCGCTTGCGTCGGTTATGTCACGATGACGATGATTTCCATCAGCGAGCTCAAGAGATGCTCGAGTTTCTTTCGCCGACGTCTTTATCCAGAACATGTTTTATCTGATGCTCTTAATCGCATCAAACGCGTCACTCGTCAGATGGCACTCACTACAAAACCTTCTGTCCAATCTGACAGACTCAAACTGGTTCTAACTTTCCATCCTCACTGTCTGGCGGTGAAGAGAATTCTGTTTCGACATCTGCCTATTCTCCACTCTGATCCTGATACCAGAGAGTTGTTTCGTGATACACCTTTGGTGGCATATCTTAGTGATAGGAATTTTAGGGATATTCTTGTACACAGTCGCTTGCGACATACTAGCCCTTCATACTTTGGTACTAAACCGTGCCAACGCCGTATATGTAAGAGCTGTCCATTTGTACTCCAAACTCAGGACGTCACTTTTCCGAAAGGAAAATTTGTCATTAGAGAGTCTTTCACGTGCGAATCCAGAAACCTGATTTATGCTATCATCTGCAAGAGGTGTGGCATTACCTATATTGGTCAAACTGGCAGACAGGTTTCGTGAGCACTTAAATGACATCTATCAGGGCAAACATTTACCGGTGGCCCTTCATTTCAATAGGCCTGACCATTCAGGTAATTCCGATATTCACGTCACTGCCCTCCTTTCATGTGCCGGTGATGACCGGACTCACTTTTCGTTGGAGAATCGTCTTATTTTTCAAATGGGCGTTTTATCTCCTGACGGCCTTAATGTCCAACATGATTTTGCATAAATTCTGGTAGCTTTTCTCTCTTTTTCATTCTTCTTTATTCGTTGTTTTTTCGATCTATCTTCTTATGTTTTTGTTTTGGTTCGTTTCGTATCCTTTTGTATCTTTTTAAATTGTCGCTATCTTATATGTCACTTCCTTAGACGATTTCTTGGACTAAGTACCACTGCGTTCTATTCCAAGCATCTACGGATCTAGCTTAGTGACCTTTTACTTGTTCCAAAGTTTTGTTCATTTTTTTTTTCGTTTCGTTGATTATTCACTTTCTTGTTTCGGTATTTCTTTCAGGTTTTACGATTTTCTTGTATTATTATTATTGTTCTTTTTTCGCTCATCACTGTGGGTGTTTACTTTTTCCATCTGCTTATATCGCTCATTTGGTGTATGTTTCTCATCATCGTATGTTTTTGTAGTACCTATATGTAATTCTTGTCCTTGTCACCTGTTTGTGGCTGACGAAGGGTAACACCCGAAACGTCCCTTGTTTCATGTGAACCGTTATTTATAGAACTGATTCAATACCGTTTTATTGGTTTATATACTTATAGACTAAATTATTTACAGTGTTCCAGAAAAGACAAATGTAACATAAAAAGTGTATAAACTCCAAACAATAATTTAGAATAAGTGAAATGTGAGAGTAATGAAGATTAATAAAAATGACACTCTAAGCGGAACGGACAAACAAACATGTTCATTACAATGATGGATACAACTTACAGATGCTTCATTGAAACTAGGTGCTGAAATATAAGCCCTGAAGGGTCAAGGTCAACAAGTTCGTTACCTTTCAAATTTCTGAAATAAACAAAGCTGACATATTAAACATTACAACGGAGTCTCCACACATGCTACATTTTAAATTTCCAATCATTGCTATCAGTATTCATATTAGAAAGTTACAAACTCAACTTCTCTCTGGTCAAACACGAAAGTCTCACACAATCAATTAATTTGGTTTGGTTTTTTAAGGACTATCTTCATTGCGCACAGACAGCTCCATCAGCGGTCCGACCTCCTCCCTTAGATCACACAAGGAGGATCTCAGCACAGTGCACGAACTCCGTAGCACCGATAATCCCAATGTGTGTATATAAGAATAACACATTCTATAAATATTTCTGTGGTTGGTAGGTTTTCATAATTTTGTGAATTTTTGTCTGGGCAGCAGCCGTATGGCTTACTCTTTATGATTTTCAAATAACTTGGTATTTTTAAAGTGTGCGACTTGCACATGGGACTTCCTATTTTTTTCCACCCTTATCCGAGAAAGATAGGCATCCGATCTCACTACCCAGGAGACCAGGAGGGAGTATGACATCCTTAGGACCACTGGTTCTGAAGAAAAAAAAAATTTCCATAAATTAAATCCCCCCTACTTGGAATAAAGCCCGGTAGCTCTAGAATTCGAGGAGGGCGCCACACCTCGTAACCACTCCGATCCCCACACAATCAATGAACATAAAGTCACCGTCAGATATTGATATCAATAGAAAGATCTTTCAAAGATTCTTACAACGATGAAAATATTAACATTTGAAAATGCAGCAGCAGGTTATGCCCGTTTACGAAATCAGCCAACAGAAATGGAATTCAGTGGACTGTGACAAAGCAGTTCGATGATACCTAGTGTTGCTGACGACATGGCTCTTCTGTCCCATAAACATGACCAGATGCAAGACTAACTGGCATTGTTTGATTAGAGGTCACAGCAGCTAGGTCTAAAAATAGACAGCGACAGGCAAAGAGTAAGAGTTTAAATGTCCATTGCCGTAACTACAACGTAAGGGACCCTGGTGCACAAATTAAGTGGGACTCTGTTTACATTCTTCCATTCATTCATGACCCTAATCTCCCCAAGGAGCTTTATCCTTCAACAAACACATACCAAGTCCTCCTGTCACGTGTCATCGAGTTCTTTCCACGTTCTCCTCATCATTTTCATCTCAGTTTCCAGCTCTCTTCTCCATGTGCTTCTTGGTACACCTCTGCCTCTCTTGCCCTGGGGTGTTTCAGAACAAGGACTGCCTTGTAATGCTATCAACAGGTTTCCTCAGTGTGTGTCCTATCCATCGCCATCGTCTTCTTCCCATCTCTTGTTCAACTGGCACTTCTCTAGTTCTTGTCATCAGTTCCACGTTGGTTACCTTGTCATACCATTTTAATCCCTCTATTCTACGCAAGCACCCATTTATGGAAGTCTGTAGTTTTTTGGTTGTTGTCTGTGTTGTTCTCCATGTTTCAGAGCCATGTAATAGTACTGACTTGACATTTGAGTTGAAGATTCTTATTTGTTGTGTTGGATCCGATTTCTCTTGATCTCCATATATTTCCCAATTCAACGAAAGCTCCTCTTGCTTTTTATATTCTTATTTTGATTTCACTGTCTGTCCCTCCAACTGTGTCTATATTGCTGCCAAGATATGTGTACGATTCTAAGTTTTGTAGTGGTGTTTCTTCAAGTTCAACCTGTTATCATTTCCTTCATTTATTCTCAATATTTTTGTCTTTTCCTTGTGTATTTTCAGACCCAATAGCTGTGACATCTCATCGAGTGTTTTCATTTTGTCCTGCATCTGATTACGGTTATGGGACAGAAGAGTCAAGTCATCAGCAAAACCTAGATCATCTAACCTATTTAGTCAGATTCCACTGCATTCCATTTCTGTTGTGTGTCGTCGATGTTTTCATAACCCAGTTTATTGCTTGTAAGAAAAGAAATGTAGACAAGAGGCACCCCTGTCCCACTCCGTTTTTCTTAACCCAAACGGTTCTGTAAGTTGTCCTTCATGAAAAACTCCGCATGTCATGTCTTCATAAATTTTCTTTATTAATTAATGATCTTCAGGGGAACCCCATAGTCCCTCGTCAATTTTCAAAGTGATTCTCTGTCTACACTGTCAAATGCCTTTTCGTAGTCCACAAACCCAATGCATAGTGGTGAATTCCATTCCAAACTTTGGTCAACTATTATTCTCAAAGTGGCTATCTGGTCTGTACAGGATCTGTTTTGTCGAAAACTTGCTTGTTCATATCTCAATTTCTTGTCTATAGACTCTTTTAATCTCTCGAGGATGATCCTGTTTAATACTTTTCCTGGCACTGATAGTAACATTATTCCTCTATAATTTGTGCACTCTTGTAAGTTTCCCTTCTTAGGCAGCTTAACCAGATATCCTTCCTTCCATTCTGCTGGTATCTCTTCCCTTTCCCAGACTTTACTAAGTAATTTATATAACATCTCTGTAGCCGTGTCAATATCTGCTTTGATGGCCTTTGCTGGAATGCCATCTGATCCAGACGCTTTTCCATCTCTTAGATGCTTTATGGCTTTCTTTATTTCTTCCTTCGTTGGTCTTTCACAGTTAATTTGTAGCTCTTATTATGCTGGCTGGATGTCTGGGAGGTTTTGTGGAAAGGTCTATTGAAAAGGTCCTCAAAATAGTCCGTCCACCTCTTCAGTTGCTCTTGTATATATTGCTAAACAGTTTTCCATTCTTGTCTTTTATGAGGCAACTTGCTTGCTTGTATTTCCCTGTTAGCTTCTTTAGGCTGTTGTACAGTTCTCTCATTCATTATTCCTAGCCCATGTTGTCCCATGATTTCTTCAAAGCCAGTGTTGACTGTACCTATCTTTGCATTCATGCCACCCATCAAAATTGTGATGTCTCTTCTTTTTGTTTTATCCATAATATCTTGCAGTCTAGTATAAAATGCTTCTTTCACACTCTTCTTTGTCATTGGTTGGTGTATAATATAGGATGACGTTTACGTTTATTTCCTTGTTAGCTGTTTTGAAAGTAGCTGTTATGATTCTGGGTCTCACGGCTTCCCATTCAATGAATGCTTTCTGTGCTTCTTTAGATAACATAAGAGCTACCCCTTCACTGTGGTGTGAACTTTTGTCTTCATGTCCTGAGGACAACACCAATTCACCTGTGCTGAGTTTCTTCCTATCTACCCCCTTCCACTTTGTTTCACATAGTCCCAGAACATCGAACTTATATTCCCGCATTTCTGCTGCTACCTGTGCCGTTTTCTCTTGTTCGTTGAATGTCCAAGCAGTCCAGGTGCCAAATCTGGAGGTTCTCCTAGAATAAAGAAGGTTAGTCAGTAACACAGACTCCTTTCGGTTTTCTTTGTGTTGCATCATACGCCTCCCTGCGAGAGGACCTTCCCTTGTCTTGGATGGCTGAGTTTTATTTTCCTTAATTGAGATTTCCATGTGTGTTGAAGTTTTTGTGGTTTAACATTATTTACAGGATGGGGTAACCAGCGCCATGCCCAACCCTCCCGTCGCTTTCTACGACATGCTGGTATGGAACAATGTTACTATTCTTTGCTCCACTTTCGAGCCCTGGTAACACACTGGAGAAAACCAAACAAATTGTTAAAAAAAACCAACAAACAAAAAGGTGAGATTAAAAAAAGGTCAACAAAAAACACTAAACAAAAATAATAAAGGGGGAGGGAGTGTCAAGGCCTGGGGTGTATAGTTAGATATTTAATAGACTTTCATTTGCCGTTAGTCATGTATTTAATAAGAACATCACCAGACCTTCACCTTCCCTGCCATATCACTCACCAATAACTATATTTTAACTTTTGTCCTTGGTAAACGCTGTTTGACTATATTATGCTATTCCCTAGATCTGTCTATTTTCAACACATCTTCTATATTGATCGGTAAATTGGTAGCCTGTAAAAAATCTAAAATTGGGATTCTCAGTTGTTCATACCTCTTAAATTTTAACAAGAAATGTTGTACATTATTGTATTGAAGACATTCTGCACAGTAAGGTTCTTCTATTACGAAATAGCGTTTTCTCAGCTGTAGGAATTTTCAATTCCATAGATATCTGACATTTTCTTGTTGTAATCTTGAACAGCTTATATGCATGTCTTCCTTTCAGATTTGTATCCCACTCAACTGTCCATTTATCTGTTATCATTCCTTTAATTAAACGTTTTAATCTATGATTTACTCATCCCTTAAATTTATTAGATTTTTATCAGATCTACCTTTCTTGATTTCTTTACCTTTCTTTTCATTTGCCTTTATGCCAACATGTGAAGGTGAGCAAGTTATTAGAACTGAAAATCCTCCACAAAATATAAGTATGTTGTAGCCAGAAATATCCCCTATGGTATATCAGGTCTACTGCAGTCTAGTAAGTTATTTAGTGCTTGAATTGTTGAAAGTAAGTCTGTTAACTTTGTTAGTTTCTTGGGAGGGTTCTTAGAGAAGATCTCTAGTGCTTTTATTAGTGCCATCATTTCTGCAGGGAAAATGGACGTATATTCCGTCACACTATATCCTTTTGCCATTTTCCCTATTGGAATATATATTTCTATCCCCAGATATGATTGTCTTAAACTTGATATAAAGAATACAATAGTTTGTGACGTCATCTGCTCGAATTCTTAAATGAACCTCAAGAGCGTACTCATCTTGACAAGTGCAAAAAAGACATGTGAACAGCTGATAGCGACACTAGCGCCAGTTTCATCTAAAAATATTTGCAAATACAGGTATACCTCGGAGATATGTCTATTAAGTGCGCAATAGCGCTTGCTCTAAAAAAAAATCTATTCTAAAATTAAAAATACTTTATCGCTTAAAAATTGCTAATCTTCATCATCTGAGCCAAAATCTATCGGAAGAAGAAGGCGCGTTCTAATGCGCGTTATGAAACATAAATAATTTGAAAAAAAGCACAACATCTGCAAAGCGCAATAAAGTAAAGCGCAATAAAGCAAGGTATATGTTGCTGTCTATTTGGCATATATGTTTAAAGACATCAACATGTTAATTATTTTTTATTTCACATCCTCTGTTTCTTCCTCTTGTCATTCGACTTATAAGTTGTTCAGATAAACTGGACGCCTTTATGGTAGCTGATTGTTAATTCTTATCTTTAGTATTTATCTAATTCTGTTAACTTATCTAACGCCGCATATCTTCGCTACTTCGCTCTACGTTTATGTTTGACTGTTTATGTCTTTATGCTAAATTACTGTGTAAGTTTTTATAGTCTATCACAGCTCAGCAAAACTACAAACTTTAGGTGAGACCATCGTAAATGATAGAGATAATTATTAAGCGTAGACGAAAGTATTTATACGTCCAGAGTAGAATATAGAAGAATATTCTCTATGCATAGTACTTGATCGAAGATAAGGAGATGTATATTACTTACGCTAGCGCGACAGCCTATAGCTATAACAGAGAACTCACCACAAACAACCATTTCACTCCATTTTTAATTTATTATATCTATAAATTAAGTCGTATATGTATCATATTCTCTATTGATGTGTAGAGTTCAATATTCTGTCGTGCTACATGGTGCGATGTGACTACTCATCTGATCAGAGAGTTGTATAAGATACTATAGATTATCTACACAGATATCTCCTCAAGAGTATGCTCCAGAAAAGTATGCTGTTTTATGTGCAGTGGCTGATAGAGAGTGTGCATTCTGGTGTGATTGAAGAGTGTATGGTTTTTGATGTTGCTGTCGTTTTTGAAGGTGAGCACTCTTTTGTTTTGTCTTATTTTTTTTGTTATTTTGGAAATGTTTAGAGTGTTCTGTTTAGTGTTCTCTTGTATGATGTGTAGGTATAGAAGGGAGGTGAGTGAAGATTCATTTTTTCCTCTTTTGTTGTTGGTGTTTAGATTCGCTGTTCTGTGCATTTTGAGAGTTGTGTGGGGATTGAAAGAGCGCAGAAATCGTATTTGAGATTGACAGGCTCCTCATATTATTGTGTTGCGGGCCCACCATTATAGTTCGGTCTGAGTGAGTTGTAGGTATATGCAAAGTGTTATCAATCATTACACTCCATCATATAATGCTCGCTCTGATTGTCTTTTCGGTTGTCCCACTTGACTGTGTACGGGGTACAGCAATCTGGGTGTATCCTATCGGTTTCAAGTGCTATAATACAGATATGTGTCGAAAGAGTGTCAGCAGTTTATTTACTTTACCATTCACCCTGACTTTCTGCGTTATGTGGGTGGTATGTTGGAGGTTCAGGTGGTAGTAGGCTGTCGCAAGAGCTCTCTGAAGAAAACGACAATTAGTTGACTAACCCAGCAACTTTAGACTCCAATCATCATCACGATTTCATTATTGCACCAAAGTACTACACGCACTGTGAAAACATGTATGCTAGTTTGTGGAAGGTTAATTCATTTTAGACAACGTTCTTTGGCCTAGCGCAACCTTCACTGCTGGGTGATCTTGTAGATAGATACACCCGCCAAGCATTGGATGTTGTTCGCCAGGTTGTTGTGGTTGTATAAAGAGACTCGAGATTTCATCTCGCCTCCACTTTTACCAAATGTTTTAGAACGCTATGCGCCCACTGAGGACAGAAGACGCTCAGTCTTATGTTACAATCGCTTTTGGTTAGTCTATTTGCCGAAACCGGGCATGAGTTTGGTTGGGCGTTTTTTCCAGCTATCATCAGGACTCTCGGGTGGTAAATAGGTCCACGACTGCTGACCCACATCATAAAAACAGCTGGCGTTAGCATCTTTATGGAATTGTACATGGGCCACAGCGTGCTAACAGAACGAGAATTGCGCTCGTTAGCATCTTTATGATAATTTGCTACATGGACGAGTACTCATACGCTGCACAGAAGTGGCAGAGTCGAACACTGGGTAGCTTAATGCACGCTCGAATAAAGCTTTACTGCGAGTGTGTTCTCTATCGTAGAGAGGTGGGACTTCGGTATGTGTTCTCTCGGGCAGCTGTTTTCATTTGGATTGCGATGTGCAGTGTGTGATTCGTAGAGCTGATGGTTGTCGCTGGTTGACTTGGCTTTTGTTGTTACAATTTGTAATTTGAGCCGGTATGGATACGAAGCTCATGATATCTATCTGTGTATGTAGAAAACCGAATTTCAGACGTTTTGTTTATCATGCTTAGACAGTCATAAACGCAGACATATCCAACGTTTGGAATCCTCCGCGTCGTGGTCAGCAAAGGAAAATAAATGGTTGTCGTAGTATGTCCCTATTAGAATGTTACGTTTAGATATACCTCACTGATACCGCATAATGTCGTCTTATCTCGGTTATACCATCGACGGTGGCTCTTCCGCACATACTCAATATGTCTGCTCTCGTATAAAATGACGTTACACGTTTAATACACACCCTGTTCTTCAATAGAACACACTCTCACGCTTATTGTCATGAACTTAATCTTAATACATAATTGTTAGAACTTCTCACTTTAAGATCCTATAGAACTATATAATAGTAACTCCATTATTTCTTAAAATCTAACATACTTTACAGATAAGAAGAATGAAATGACAATCAATAAAATTTTACCTCAATAGTAACTCTATCTGTGATTTATATAGTCTGAAATACTCATCTTTAAGAGATAAATGATGTAATTTCTTTTTAGATTCTTTATTACTACCTCAACACTAAACAGAAACTCGTCACACACCAACTAGTTTTAAAATTTTTCTACTACAAAACTTTTGTAGACGAAAGAAAACTTGATCAGCAAAACCCTTATATTATCGAAATTAATATCATACAAAGTAATCTTAATCTCTAATACTAATAAATTTATAATTTACTCTCTAGTATATTTGTATATATGTATACCATAGAGACTCCATACTATAATTTAAAAGAACCTCAAAATAAGATATTGCTAGAATTAGCTTAGTAATTATAGCATTATATTTGATCTGAATTGTTACTTACCCAATAGCCAATTATCCACATAGGTACAGCGCGACTTGCGATAAAGATACATAACATACTGTACTAACGTACCTTAGTTTAAAAATGTTTTTAATTTTACACATATTTATTAAAAAATTTTTTTTGTTTCTTTAGCAAATAAATAAGATAAATTCATAACTCTAGAGTAGAGTTGTAAAATACTTCTCGCCAGTAATAATACAGATCATAAATCAACATAAAATATTGAAACATACTAAACAATACGTAAGATAATTAGTAACAGATGTAAACTTATATGGACTATTACTGAAGCATTACATTTATAAACGCTCAAATACCATCATATAATTCTAAAGTTGGAAAAGCTAAAATTTTGTAATATTTTTACATAATGACATATAGTCCTGAAAATACATTCAAATATTAATCACCAATCTATACAAAAATTTTGGTTATATCTACTTCAGTAACAATATAGTCAGATACAATCTTGCACATCCCTATCGAACTTAGATATTATACTTTATACGCTATTAAAAGAGACCGAGCATTGTACAAACGTCGCACAACAGAACGCACGTACAAAACAATATTATTTTTATTTTTTTATATACATATATGCGTTCACAAATAATATATTATTTCGCTCTGCAACGATGTAATGTGTAAAAGTTTAATTAGAGTAGTACGTATTTAGTTATTTCGTTATGTGTGTAAATTCTAATCTGTGCTGAGTGAGTTATTTAAGTTAGTGTATTTTGGTTCTCGCATTGTTCGCGTATCGCAGTTGAAAGTAATGATGGTGTTAGTTTTATATTTCTCATCAGCCGTGAAAAGTATTGACTCGTGGCGCTCAGACTCTCGAATAGTGTGAAGGTTCTGTGCGCGGAGTGTCGCGTGGGAGTCTTTGGTGGGTCGTGGAGGAAACGGATGTGTGTAGTGTTAGAGAGTGTTAGAACGCGATATTTGCTATTTGACGTGGAGTTGTTATGTACAGAGATTATTGGTGTCCGATCGATCCTGATGAGATTTGTGAAGAGAGGTCTGGGGAGCAGAGAAGGACGTCTGTGCGCGCGGTAGGAGAGCTATTATAAAGTAGATTTTTGGTAACTAGTGTGAGTAGTGAAACATGAGGATTGGGGGCGAGTAGATGAGTAGTGAGGAAGAAGAGGAGAGATGGGTGATACTGCGCGCGAGTATCTGAGTAGGTAGAGAGTATAGCTTGGAGTGAGAGATAGGGTCTGACTTGTTTGGGATTTTTGAGTGTAGAGGAGATGGCTTAGAGAGGAAAAAAATCAACGGGTGGTGATGGCGCGATGGTGCGAGGATTGAGTAAAGAATCAAAAGTGATGAGATTAATGGTTAGGTTTTTGTGATACACCCCTAAGTAGTAAGATTTATCGTTAAGACCAGATACATTGAATTAACTTATATGAGAAGAAGAAAATTGTAAAACTACCTCTTTTCTCAATGGCTGCAAAGGTACGATATTAATGTATTCCTATCTTAATAGATGTTTTTGAAATTTCATGCGGTATCGCATAAGGTAGATTGGGAAGATAAGTGAGACCGTTCGGTCACACAATGTTGGACTTAGTCGCTACTAGTTGTGAACCATTTAGAATTACTATAATGGCAGATGAGAGAGGTGACACCTGACATATGAAAACTATACTAAGAAAGTTGTCGTAGAGGTGGAGCTGTGCAAAACCTTTAATTAAAGAATATTCGGGGTATCACACTAAAGGAGTAGGGAGATTATCATTGGCTGTATCAGGGGTTTTTGGGGGTGTTGTGGAGGAGGCGGGTGGGGGGTTGTTGGGAAGTTACTCAGAGAAAGGGATCGAGGATTTGCGGTAGAATCGTTCTTTGCAGACTTAATTAATGTCAGAAGTATACGTTGTTGGGTATTACTTTCTTATCTCTCTGCGATGGAGATTGAGAGGTTGTTCTATAGATGTTATACGCACACTCGTGCATGATCGCATTTAGGTGTGTGTAACGGGGACAGCATCAGATTGATGATGATACTATAGTGGGGAGGTATGAGTGTTAAGCTTTGAGGGGACTCGGCAAAGTGTCGCTGATATGGTGTGGTGGGGTGTAGCGCAGATACAGGGTATGGAATGATCGTCCTGCTTTTCTTTAGGAGCGGGCGCTGTGTTGTATAGCGGAAGCTGTTATGATGAACCGTAGTGAGAGCTAAAGACTATTAAGTGAGTGAGTCAGATGTAAAGAGAAATTCTGTTGCCAGTATGTCATGCACACCCCAACAACAAACGCTTAGTGTAATTCTAGAGATTAAAGTAGAAATAAAAAGTGTGTTGTTGTGTGCGTGGCGTCGTTGCAAGAACGCATTATTGAAACATGTAAAAAAAAATGGTGTGCGTAGCGATGGTCAGAAAATTTCGCACACATGGTGTGTAAGTCACGAATAACGCACAACAACTTTTGATAGAATAAGTCTATCGTAATTATGGACAGGATCGTCACGGTGATCCATCCCCACTGGTGGTTCTGTCTACACAAAAACCTGGAGGCGATTGACATCGCGACTGCCTCGTTTACTCCTAAAATTCCGCGACTCGCAAAGGATGACCAAAGATCATAACATAAGGGGTAGAAACAATCAGGAATAACATGACTGATACAAGTATATCAAAAAAATAGAAGACGAGGAATCCAGCTAGGAGACAAATCACCGGAATGTGATATTATAAATCAAAGAGTAAATCCACAAATTACTGGGTCAGATTCGTGAAAAAACTTGCAGTGCATAACCTTTCAAAGTCAAAATGTTTTCAAATAATAAATCTCCAGAGGGGACAATATCATAGGGTCGGGGTATAGAGGGCAAACAGCAATATCCTTTTGCCGACTTTGGAGATGACCTGATAGAATCAAAAAGTGCAATGAAATAGGTGGATGTAGTTTCTCAAGTGGCAATTCCTAGTTAAGCACAGATCATAATACTCTTATAAAGTATAAATACCTCCTTTCAATGCTTACATGAGTTTCAAATCCATTAGTGGTGTATTCAGCGCGCTGTATATAAAAGGTTATGTAACTCACCATCTTACATATGAATTTGTGAACATTCTTTCATGCGTATTTGGTGCATAAGGGAGATAAGGAATGATAGAGTAGGTGAGGGACGGTCCCAACTGCTTAGAACCTGAAGATACTTTAAATATCAGACTTCCTCTCTAGGGTTGCACCAGATCGAATTAAATCTACTATAAATGGACAATAGCATGAACCTGACTCATGCTCTAACTTTGAAGACAGGGGTTATCAGTCTGGTAGCGAGCTCAATTGTTAATAGGTTTATGTTTCAAAGTCACTTGCATGTTGTGGGTCCTTGAGTAACATAGAAAGACACTCAGAACTATCAGGCATAGTGGGGGATGATCTTTTATCTGGACCAGAAGAGTGTGGTTTGATGTTGTCTCGTTCGTGGATGTTTAGACGCTTATATGCGAGAAGTGCTTAACATAGAGTTTAAGGTGAGTTCCTTACGGTAGACTCAAGAGCTTTATCTGACAAGAAGATGACCTTACTTTCACTCGATGGATTGAGTCTGTCATAAGGATTCTGAACAATAGACCCAATCTAGTCCTATAAACACTGCAATCCAGGTCCACAGTCATCTCTCTTGATTCTGGATGTATTACTATTGGGGTTTAAGCAATCTTTTAACAATAGAATCGTTTTCCTGACCTCTAGCCACATGGGAAATCTTTTCTAAGATCAAATGTGTTTTTCTTCTCTACACTTTGGTGGCTGACAGCTACTTTGGCAATATTCCACCTTTGCTATTTCACTACACATAGCTAGCTGAGT
This sequence comes from Oreohelix idahoensis, assembly GCA_024509875.1. Taxonomy (NCBI): domain Eukaryota; kingdom Metazoa; phylum Mollusca; class Gastropoda; order Stylommatophora; family Oreohelicidae; genus Oreohelix; species Oreohelix idahoensis. The sequence goes on along the minus strand of JAMPIV010005389.1, from coordinate 453,776 downwards.
CTTCTTTTCTAAGGCCTAAATGTCCATCTTGCTTGTGGTCCTGTTTTCACCAAGAGCATTTCTTTCTAACTGTGACGTGGGTTCTTACATCATTTTCAACGTGTTTCGTATACCCGGGGGAGGTTTGAGCAGCGATTTGTACCCCGCAGCAAAAAAAAACTATGTTTTACTAAGTGAACTGAACAGAAATTTGGAAATGCTAATGCTGTTGTCACAAGGAGCCAATAGGCTCAGCAAATGTTCTCGAAAGTTTTCATCGCGCAACCTAAGGTGACGAAAGCTACTGTGCAGCAAGCATAATCATTCCAGGTAAATTTCGCTGTGCCTCTTTTATAAGAAAGTCAACAATAGATGACACTTCTTAAAAAAAATTCTTCCTTCCATAGTACTCTAAAATTCTACGTGGGATCTCAAATCTCCAACACAAAAGGGCGCTACAAATCCTTGGTACAACAAAAGATGAATGAATGGGGTACCCTAGTGCGCTATGGTTCAACACACACTCCAGACAGTCTATACATCTCCTCAAATAAAACTCTTTCTTCTTTCTGGGGAGGGCGAGGATGTATCCTACGAAACGATCTCTAGTATTGAGAAACTGTAATCCGTCTATAATCTAGCATACCAAAACTAGAAATACTCACTGCACACGAGTACCCTACAATGACGCTGGTCATGGTGGTGATTTTCACGTACTAAGCGTCGAGAGTTATACTTCTGCGGCATTTCTTTGGTAATTCGTAAACCCTCCTCAGAGAACCATACAGGCTGACCCGTTTTATTGCCGCTTCGTTTGGCAGCTTGCAAAGTATGATCCAAGAAGTGTCTTTTTCACGAAAGGTTTTACTCGCCTATGCAGGCAGCACCTATCCAGACTGCGTACATTGCCCTATTCGTCCAAGTCATTCAAAAAAATGCGCGGCGCGATAGATATCAATTCTATGTGTCCCTTTTATAAGTCAAATCCAGCCATCTGAGGATCACCGATATTTATTCTTACAAAGATCGCCTTGAAACTTGGTGTACTCCTGTGTTTTGACCCACAGATAGCATAACTTACCATACCATTTTCAAGAGCATTTCGCAACTGCCGACGTTGCAGTGACGCCATTTGGGGATGAAATTTTCACTCGTCTCTTGGATTTCTTCTCAGGGCCAATCTCTTGTCCTTAGACTCCATGGCAACCAACTGATATCTGTCAACTATGTATCTACATAGTGATGGACCTACTCTCTACTATTGAAAGGAGTCTCTCTGAGTACATCTACTCATCCAGCTACTCTAATGAGAGCTCTTAGTCGAACTCTCTCAATAGAACTCCTCAAATAAGTTTTACTTGGTGAAGATAACTGAGGATCATACATCCCAGGGAGGAATTACGTGAGGACATCAGTCTCATGACCAGCGATGAGGCTATGTAATTAGACTTCCTAGTCTCTGACAGTTGTTCCAATAATGAACACACCGGGTTTTCCTCCCATTTTGAGGCTTGTCTTTGGCCAGCGCGAAATCGTCCTCCAGAAGATTGCATCCTATGTCTTTGCTTTCACGAACTCATAGCTGCCGATGATATAAGGTATTGATCACACATTCTTCGTCTTTATGAAATATGTCATTGACACTCAGGCAGTTTAATCATTGAAGCAGGCAAAATTAGCAAACTTCGGCAATCGGGATATTTGCTAAAGAAATGGCAATGGCAATCTTTGCGAATAAAAAACCGTTCACCAGATGCAGCTCTACACAACCTTTGTCCACTGGTGACAAAGCATTCTGATATTCACTCTCCTTTACCCCGGGAAAATAGATTTCTACTCGCATGGATGGAACCGGTCCTTTTATGATCTGTCTCTAATAATTTCTGATGTCGGGATATGTTTGTCGGCTGATATTCAGACTGGGAAAATAACCAAAACTCCACACTCCATATATTTTAATATGCACTTATTAAGCAGGAACTTTTTTGAACGTCCCCTACCCCACCCCCCCCCACCCAGAGTACTTGCTACCAAACCTATTCTTTCGAGCGTGCTACGGGACGACACTCCGCTAGACCTTAAAGCATGTGGTCTTACTTACTAACATCTCTGTCAGTGGTAATACAGGACCGATTGTAAGGAATCTACTGAATCTATCGGACGTTTGGAGCAGACTGTGATTTACTCTTCCGAGAGCTGATTCTGCCTTCATTCTACGGAATCAGAGGTGAAAAAAATGTTTTATCCTATTCTCACTAAATTGTCTACTGGGGATTTGTACAGCTACAAATCTGTATTGCACGTTACTCCTAACATTTCATGATGTTCTGCTACGGACATTCCTGGAACGGGTACAATCAGACCCATCATAATGCATGACAATTAATATTACAGAACTCATACTCCATATTTTTCATCAGGGTTTAGAACTTCCTACCCTCTGATTTACCTGATTTCATTTACCGCCTATTCATCTTCCAAAACACCAGGTGTCGAGAAAGAATTGGATCGAAATGATACAAGTTAGGAATGTCATTGAAGACTCATCCAATTCGGCATTTTTTACGCGTCGATCTACATGGTAATTGTACGCAAATAAAGTAAAGACAATAAGCAATCACGCCTTTGCGTCCACGATTACCAGTAAAACTAAATCAAGTAAGCGAAATTTCGATGCTGAACCTTCACGATGTCCGTAAGCTTTTATTTGGATGGCCTCTTTGTACTATAGAACACTTTCTATATCGCGTACTCGGATTTCGCTTTACCGTTCAACAAACTCGACTTGGTCTAAAGTAGTTCGCACCATTGGCAATAGTCTTCCATCTAAAGAAACCTCACTCGATGCTGTTGAGTAGCCATACCCTCTCACTGCGCTATTCTCTTTACCTAGGGCCCCACCATTCACCCCTTCAATTGTGACAATTGTTCCCAATGGCGAACTTCCTGCCATGTAGGCCCTTATTGAAACTGCCACCAAGCACTACACTTCGTACGCATTGATGCGTCGCAATTCTCTTCACAATCGTTTCAGATCGTTAGTTTGCATTACTTGGAGTTTATCTGTCACCATCCAACCCACCTCCTTTTGTAGATTCCTTGGGAAGATCCACTATATGGGGTGTAATGATGCAATGCTGTCCTACCATCTGCGCCGATGGCATTAAACCTTGACAGCTAAATACCCTCATAATTAGCCTTTGGTTGGACTTTATCGTGAAAACTTTACTTTGTCATTGGTCACCGGCATGTTGGACAATGGTCACACTTGTAAGACAGAGGGACTCACAACCATTCTAGATTCTCAACCATAAACTATTTCCTAAGACAAACGAAACAGTATCCGTAGTCATTTTTCGGCCTTATTCAGGTTTCTATCGGAAGATTCATTCAGAATTTTGTCTTCTATTACGGCACCATACTCTTCAACCCTATGGAAAGAAAGGGTCTCCTAATTGTGGTGCCCCGGTCACATGAAATGCTCCAATCTTCTATTGGATATCAGATTTAAGTCATTATTATCAATCATCGCTCCTATCTTATAAGGACTACATTACTGCGGATTAAGACATTTGTACCGTCGTAATTTTTACGCCTCTTCATCAGGGATCGGGGCGGCACTGTTGAAAGAGTATCTCATATACTCTGCATCGCAGTAATGGACGTCTATTAGGAAAGCTATAAGGCGGCAGAATGGAATTTATTCCCGTTCTAGACCGAGATATTATTGGCTTGATCTGAACCGACCAAAAAGCTCTCACAGCTATGCAGAGTAAGGATTTGAAGAGCTCAAGATCCACTCGATATGCTATTGCTCTTCAACCTTTTCATTTCACGGTACGAGCTATCCGTGGTTCGGATAATGTGATGGCAGACATATTGTCGCGATGCCCACATGAATCTATTTAACTCTCATGTCTAGATCTCCTGATATATATCTAGATTTAAGTCTGTACCTTACAATAACATGCTACTAGAACATTTATGTCACTTTACTTAAATTCAGTGTTATGAAGTGTATGATTTCTTTCTCTGTTACCGTTCTTGGTATAACAGAGAAGGTTTAGTTATCACGAAATAAAGGTCGGAAATTATTACGGCCACACTTAATAAGGTAGAAATGTAATAGTGACTATGGTACATTATAACATTCTAAAAATTGTGTTATTTGTATTGTTCTCAGCAAACCAGTACTTTGTCCGGGAGTGCCGTCACAGAATTATCTTAATGCATTATGATTTCCATGCTGACCATTCAGATGTTGTTTACAAGCGTCCTCCGGACAAGGCTTCTGAGATTATCGCCTGTTAGTTAGAATGTATACCTGTATAGTCATATTGATGTGAAAAGACTTTATACATTTTTTTATGTTTAACCATTAGATAATAATGATTTTATAGCATTATACTTCGAGAGATTTCTGTTGATATGACTTCTCGATATATATTGTCTTTCACCATTGCTACACATGATGATATTGTATGTAAATATTGTTTGCATTGTAACATTGCCTGCACCTTTGGGTACTTTGGTGGCACCTTCCCGGATATGTTTTATTTGGAGAATATATATTTTCTCTTGTCTTGTGAGATAACTGTTGTTCTCACCAGACGCGCTATTGTGCGTCTATTGGGTCTGACATCATGTCCTTATATTTATGTTGATCCTTTCATCGGTGCATCATTCATGCGTTATGAGCTTGTTGCATCTTGCTCGGTGATGGATTTCGAAAACAAAATGTTTCATTTTTTCCCCGGGGGTGCGGTAATCTGTTGCTGTCTATTTGGCATATATGTTTAAAGACATCAACCTGTTAATTATTTTGATAGTCTAAGAAAGGGAACTGGTGATTTATGATTAGTGACAGGTTTGATTCCTGGTTATCTTCCCCTTGTCTTATGTTGACCTGTGTCGGGGAAGGTCTTATATATTCGTCTTGTCTTAAGTCACTATTCACATGACCATATACGGAGTGGCTTTGCCTCTCGCTTGAGGAAACGCCCTGGTCTTGGGTTAGTTTCGCTCAGGTCTGTGCTTGTTTGCACATGCGCAGGTTTTGGCGCAAAGACCGGGAGACTTCCGTTTTGGCAGTGTACCCTGGGCGGTGTGATCGGACAGAGGTCCGAAGATTTTTCCTTGCCATCTTTTCGGGGATTTGGAAGTTCATTGTATGACTGATATGCCATCTTTCCTTCCCCTAGTTAATTCTGTATGCCAGGAATGGCAGTGTTGTGTTTAGTGTTTTATAGGATTCTGAAACAAGGTAATAGAGTCATTTTTGATCTTCTCGTATGCCTAGGTTAGAGAAGTACATTTGATTACCTTAAGGCGACATGTTGAACAGAGCTCACAGCTGATATGTTATATAGAGCCCCATTATTGGTGCTTTATATGGGAACCAAGACCAAGTTGTCTTTTGAACATTGGAAGCCCAGAGAAAGTTATCTACTTGAGTAACCCGCTATGCAAGCGGTAGGATTGGCAGGAATCTGTACACGGAAAGATAAAACACTAAGGTTACCTTATATCGTTACATTCCTAGTGGTCATGAAATAGGACTGTTACATCTGTGGTAGGCCAGATCAGTGGGTCTAAGCTGCGCATCGGACTGATTGAGGACATTATCTATAATAACACACATTCATGGTGGAACTACACATTGGAAACTGGACAAGATGATTTGTACTGTTCAGCACATAACAGCAACACACCTTCAACAGTTTGAAACTCGTCGATGTCCGTCATTGTGAACGATCACGACTCGTGTTTGCATACAAGTTCAGCTGTTGTTGACAAGTCTCATTACTGTAATTTTCAACGGTGGAGCTTCCTCTCATTGCTGTACACTGTTATACACCATTGTTGACTAAGGCCAGGATTGTACTTAAGATAAGTGGCGGTTTGTTTTTTCGGAAACTTTGTACCGTTATATTGTGTATAACTGAGCCTTCTTACAACACACTTTATTAATGCTACTTTATGTTACATGTTCTTTGGTGTGTGTGTTTCGGCGGGTCTGGTTGGGTCGGCGACTCCTATAGTTATCCCACTTAACCGAGGGTCTATTGTGAGTGTTCTGTAGGGACTGTGCAAATTTCACTTTGTGGAATTTGCTAGCAACATTTGTTGCTATTTTCGTTTAGTTGCGACGAAGTGTACCTTTCGTTGTTTTTGGAATATTGTTTCTGTTCTTTAGTTTTCAGTTGTTTCGATCAACACTTTCTGGGGCCCACTCGGTGATGAGGCACTCAAGACGTGCCCACCTTGGCTGTAGTCAGTGGCGTAATTACAATTTAATACCCCACCCTCTGGCACAAATTAAGTGATACCCTCCTAATATAATGTGTACATCTACCAGTCAATATACGTGTAATCTGTTAAAACATGTATATTACTTATTTAACAACTATTAGTAAAAGAGTATTAAAAATAACATTGTTACCTCCATAGAAAGAGTTTATTAATTTGTGACGTTATCTGCTCCATTGTTAAATAGGCCTTCTCATTGGCCAGAACATACTCATGGACAAGAAAGACAAGATGACAACAGACAGCAATACATCATCACTAGTGCCAGTGTTATGTCATAATGTTTGTAAATATACATAACAAATTTGACAGGAATAATTTTTTTCTTCCGCAATAAACGAGTTCAGGTTTGTGTGGATAAGTAGCTATTTTGAAAAAAAAAAAACAAGAGCAGATACACAGCTGACACACACACACACGCACGCACGCACGCACACACACACACACACACACACACATATATATATATATATATAAAGGAAAAGGTTCTTTCATACCACTACATTCCCGAAGACTCCTTGGTGCTAGGGTCCCCGGGTCGTACCCGGTCTAACCGGGCTGTAGTTACGCCACCGTTAAAATGTTAGACCATCATGCCATTATGACTCATCATCATCATCAGCTGCCATCTGCACAACGAAGGTTGGCTGTAATGGATCTCCAACATCTTCTGTCTCTTGTCTTGGTGGTGCACTCTGATAGACTCTTTCCTGTCCATCTCTTGATGTTATCTTCCCACTTATAGCGCTGTCTTCCCCTTGCACGTTTGCCTTCAACTCTCCCTTCTGTTATGGTCTTCTGCAAGGTGTTATGCCTTTTTATGTGGCCAAAGTATTTTAGCTGCCGAACTTTGACCTCCCTCATTAGTTCTCTTTTCATACCTAGATTTTCTAGGACCTCCTTATTTGTTTTCATCTCTTTCCATGAGATACGCCCCATTCTTCTATATATCCACTTTTCAAGAGCCTCAATTCTTTCTTCCAAATGCTTATTCATCGTCCATGTTTCTGCACCATACAGAAATGCAGAATATATATAACACTTTATGATTCTCAGTTTTAATTTTATGACTAAAAGTTACTGAAAATGGTTCTCCTCACTGAACTCTAAAATAAATAACAAAATCAATTTTGAATATTCTACACACACTTTACAAAATTTCCTTTAAAAAAAAATTAAAAACATACCAAAATACAAAACACAAATAAATATATACATTGGCACACAACACAGACACAAAACTATCGTATCTTACTTACTTACTTAGTCGTTCCCCTTCTACCGTGAGGTGTAGAGGTTTGGAAGAGAGAGCGCCAGATTATCCTATCGGCTGTCTTCCTCCTGACCTGGTTCCATTCTAGTCCTCGGTCCTTCAAAGATTGTCTAATATTGTCCTCCCAGCGGACTCTGGGTCGTCCTGGGGGATCTGGATCCCTAGCTCTTTGTTTCCCATGCTTGTCGTGGTAGCCGATCTTCTCCCATTCAGCAGACATGGCCAAACCATCTTAGTTGGGACTGTTCTACTTGGGTCTGCAGGGGGTGGGATTTTAGGCCCTGGCGTATCGTCTGGTTGCGGACCATGTCTCTTCTTGTTACTTCAACCACCTTCCTCAGATACCTCATTTCTGAGGTTTGGATCTGGCTTTTATGGGTTGTAGTCATTGCCCATGACTCGCATCAATATGTCAAGACTGGTACATAGGTCGAGCGGTATACAGCCATCTTCGTTTTCTTAACAACCTCTCTCTTGCTGAGGAATCCTCGATTTATGGCCTGAAAAAGTCTCCCAGCTGTTCCTTTTCGAGTGGCCAACTTTTCTTTGATGCCTCCCTTTCGGTCTAAAATAGCTACGAGATATTTAAAGTGGTCGACCTGCTCCAGGACCTGTTCTCCCAGCTTAATCTGCTGTCTTCTTTCTTCTCGTGATATCACCATGGATTTTGTTTTAGAGCTGCTTATGACCATCCCTCTCTTCTCCAGCTCTTCCTTCCAGACTTGCAGGTTGGATTGGAGATGTGCCTCTGATTTAGCAATCAGGGTAACATCATCAGCAAATGCCAGCTCTGAAATACATACCTGTCTCATCTTCCAGTACCCCACTGAATACTTTCTTGTTCTCTCCTTACATGACTTGATAACATCGTCCATGAGGAGTATGAAAAGATGTGACAGGATATCACCTTGTCTTACACCAGTGGTGGTCCTGAACTCTTCTGACTTATGGTTTGCTGTCCTCACTTGTAGAAGCTCTGTATAGCATGAATCAGAGGTGCTGGAATGTTCTTCCTTGCCAAACAGTCCCAAAGTTTGCTCCAAGGGACCCTGTCAAATGCCTTGTCCAGATCTATGAAACAAAGATGGATCTCACTCTTATACTCAAGGGCCTTTTTACTCAGCTGTCTGAGTGTGAAGATTAGGTCTTGAGTACTTCGGTTTGCTCGGAATCCGCACTGGACCTCATCCAATTGTGGCTCAGCTAGGCGTCAGAGTCTCTGCTCTAGGATTCTAGAGTAGATTTTACCAGGGACACTGAGAAGGGATATGCCTCTATGGTTTCCACATTATCGATTGAAACCCTTTTTGAAAATTGGTGTTATGATGGCAATCTCCCAGTCCTTTGGTATGGTCTTGTTGCACCACGCTGCCTGTAAGACCCTTAAGAGTAATAGATCGCCTGATGCTCCCATGTACTTAAACATTTCTGGTGTTATACCATCATGCCCTGCTGCTTTGCCCATCTTGATTTTCTTCAGTGCTGCCTTCAGTTCTTCCATCTTTATGTCATCTTCATCACCATTTGTTTCCTCTTCTGTGCTAGTGGTTATCATTTCTGATGCTTGACCTTGCTCACCGTCAAGGAGTTCTGAGAAATATTCTTTCCATCTTTCCATTACTTCCTTCGGGGCAGTAAGCAATTTGCCTTGCTTGTCCTTTATAAATTTGAGAGGGCATTGTTTTTCCTTCCTCATGTTCTTTAGGGTCTTATAGAACAATTTCTGGTTTTCTTGCGCATCTTTTTCTAGCTTTTCTCCAAATTCTTCCCAGGACTTCTGTTTTGCTGCTAGCACCTTGTTCTTTGCTTCTGTTCTGAGTATCACATATTCTCTATATTTCTCTAATTGTTCTGCTGTGTTTTTAGCTCCTAAGTATTGTTTCCATGCCATTTTCTTCTCTCTTATTTTCTCTTTGACTTCCTCTGTCCACCAAGGTGTCCTCTTTCTCTTGTTCCCAAGTCGGGCTTCCCCACATGCTTCTGCAGCAGCTGTCTTTATGATGTCCTTGAATTTAAGCCACCGGGTTTCCAAGTCATCAGGTTGTTCTTCTGCGTTTCTCACCGCTGTAGCAATAAGCCCCTAATATCTGGTCTTAATTTCTGGCTCTCTCAGCTCGTAGGTCTTAATGCTAATTTCTTCCGTTCGTTTACTTGGTTTCTTGCGTGATGCTGGGCAGTTCCTAGGCTGAGCAACTCTTTCAGTTGTTCTTTTGATTGTAAGCAGGAAGTGATCACTTCCAATCTCTGGCCCCCTCCAGACTCTAGCATCCCGGACATATTTGAATGTGCTCCTCCTAACAATGGCATAGTCGATCACTGACTTCTCATTCTTTGTTGGTTCACACCTAGTGTATGCATGTATCTATATAAAACTTGATATAACTATCGTATCACTAATTATAACTACCAACTTTCTCATTTCCATAGTTATCACATTAACACTAATAAAGTTGAACAGAAATACTTACAAAGTTTTCAGCCTATATAGATTCCTAAATGCATGTTCGTGGATGTAAGATATACTGTTGTCTTCAAGATCACTGCAACATGAAAGTAACATCCCTGATTTTGATCACAATAAGTTATTCTGCACATCTAATAAATGCAACATTAGACATTAACAACAGAATGAACAAAGCGAGAACAGCCTTTGCTAGTCTAAACAACATCTGGACGTCCTCTCAGTAAATCACAAACACCAAATTAAGATTATATGAGAGCTGTGTACTTTTATTACCTCTGGGCGGTGCAGGGTGCTGAAAAGTGACAGAAAAAGAAATGTCGAAATCGTTCTCTTTCCACACAGTAGGCCTAATGAAAATTCTTCTTTTTTGGCCGAATACCAATCAAGAATTGCTTACTCGGAGTAACCAAAAAGACATGCATACTATCATAGCTGGCAGACGCTGGAGTTGGGTTGGCCACGCCCTCAGAAGAGCCCATGATTCTATCACAAGAAAAACTATGTTATGGACGCCAGAGGAAAGACGAAAGAGAGGCCGGATCCTTTATCAAATATCCAAAGAAATCAGGAACGAAATGGCTCAAATATAGTACATATTAACTTCAAAATAAATATTACATTTGATGAATCAACAGCTTTCAACAAAAGGCTTTGTGTACTGAAAACGCAAAACCACTAGAACATTTATGGAATCTCCTTGAATTTGGCTGTACCAAAACAACAGCAAAGGAAAAAAAAGACACATTTAAGGAATTTAAAATCTTTTGGAATGAAAAAAGGATTCATTTTTTTAAACTGGGAGAGCCCAGAACCAGAGCACTGTATATTAGCTCTGTTTAGTTGGAGAGCTCCCGTGGAAGGCGGGGAATGCACAGTACGCGATATGCCACGCGCTTATTACTCCTAGTTTTGGACCAGATGTGATGATCCTTTGAATGCAAGCCAAGCTGTAGAAACTGAAGTTTATGACTTCAACTCAAAACGTTTCGGAGTAGCAGAAATGCCACAGGACACGCCTAGATCTACAGTGTAGATAATACCAGGAGTCTTAAACTCGGTCATCTTCCTTCTTCTTTGATCCTTGACCGCTGATTGACAAAGTAATCGGTGACCATCATGCTTGGTGGTATCTTGTAGGGCAGCAACAAACTTTCTCCGCTTTGCTCAGTCTGCAGCCATCCTTCATGTGGTGTCCCAGCTCTGGTTCATGTTTTAGTATCTCTGCCTCCACAGTTCTCCGCCAGGTAGATTTTGGCCGGTCTTGCTTTCGCTTTCCTTCTGGAGTCCATAGTATGGCAGTTCTGGTGATGATCGCAGGGCCAACCCAATTCCAGCGTCTACCCTCTGTGATGGTGCGCATGTCTTCTTTTCTTCTTTGATCCATAGCCGCCAACCGTCAAAGCAGTCAGTAGCCATCACGCCTGTTGGCGTCTTGTAGGACAGCTGCAAATTGATTCCACTTTGCTCGGTCGGCGGCCATCCTTCGTACAGTGCTCCAACTCTGGTTCATTCTTTGCACCTCGGTTTCAACAGTTCTCCGCCAAGTTATTTTTGGTCGCCTCTCTTTCGCTTTCCCTCTTGGGTCCATAGCATAGCTGTTCTTGTGATGATATCAGGGTCCCTTCTGCGGACGTGGCCAACCCAACTCCAGCGTCTGCCAGCTATGATGGTGCGCATGTCCTTCTGGTTACTCCGAATAAGTAGTTCTTGGTTGCTGATGGTATTCGGCCAAAAGATTCGGAGAATTTTCCTTAGGTAGATTGTGTGGAAGGAGGATATTTCCTTCTCTGTTACTCTCCAGCATTCCGCACCATAGAGAAGCACAGAAAGTACACAGCTCTCATACAGTCTTAATTTGGTGTTTGTGCTGTACTGGGAAGACTTCCAAATGTTGTTGAGACTAGCAAAGGCTGTTCTCGCTTTATTCATTCTGTTGTTAATGTCCTTGCTTGTTCAGCCGTCAGGTGTTACTATGCATCCTAGGTTAGTAAATGTGTCTGTCTGTTCTAACTTCTGGTTCCTTATTGTTATTGGCTCAGGATTGCCCACATTTAGTGTCATGACCTCTGTCATCTTCAGATTGATGTTCAGACCAACCTGCTGGCCATACTTATTCAGTCTATCGGTTTTTTCTTCAATGTGTTGATGTGAATGTGCGAGTAGTGCAATGTCATCTGCATATTCCAGGTCTTTCAGTGTAGAAAACGTTGTCCATCTACTTCCTCTTCGACTGCCCTTTGTTGTCTGGCGCATCACCCAATCTATGGCTGTCAAAAATAATGTTGTTGATAAGAGGCATCCCTGTCGTACTCTTGTTTTCACTTCGAAAGTTAGATTACTCAATCCAACACTGCATGTAAAGTTAGAATAGAGGCTTTTTATGATGGAAACAATGCAACTGGGAATTCCATAAGCCCTCAGTATTTTCCATAGGCTGTCCCTGTGTATGCTGTCGAAAGCCGTTTCAAAATCCACAAAGTTAATGTATAGCTGTCTCTGCCATTCTGAGCACTGCTCTATAATGTTCCTGGGGGTGAATATATGATCTGCACATCTTCTGTTCTTTCTAAAACCCGCTTGTTGTTTCCTCAGTTTATGGTCAACTGCTTGTGAAATTCTCTGGATGATTATCCTGCCTAGTATTTTACTGGGAACTGAGAGGAGAGTAATTCATCTCCAGTTGCTGCAGTCTGCAAGGTCGCCCTTCTTGGGCAATTTGACAATTATTCCTTTACTCCACTCTGTTGGTGTTGTCTCAGTTTCCCAGACTTGTGCAAATAGTTGTTCTAATAGTTCTGCTGCTAGTTCAAGGTCTGCCTTGAATAACTCAGCATTTAGATTGTCGTGACCAGGCGCTTTTCCATTTTTAACCCTTTGATAGCTGTGATGATTTCTTCTTTTCGTGGAATGTCTGTATTTACGTCTAAGCCACTTTCAGCCTCAGGAACATTTATCTGAGTCTTTGGTGGTTCCTTATTCAGTGTTTCTCTGAAGTGCTCTGCCCATCTTGTTTCCTGCCCCTGTGCTGTGGTGATGAGATTTCCTTGCTTGTCTCTTACTAACGTTATGTTGTTTGCACCTTGTTTTCCACTGGTAGTTTTAGTTATTTTATAAACTGTGCTTTGTTCATTTCTCAGTGCTGCCTCTTCTGCCTGTCTTGCAAGGTCATCCAAAAATGTCCTTTTGTTAGCACGGGTTTGACGTTTTACTTCCTTGTCCAGCTGACACTATATATTGCCTTTAACCTGGGAGACTTAGCATCTGTGTTCTTTCTTTTCATTTCCTTTCTCTTCGCTATGGTGTTTATCGTTTCTGGTGTTATCCAGTCTTGGCTCTTTCTTTCCTGGAATCCCAAGCATGAATCGCTGCTTTCCTTGCATATTGTTGAGATGGTGTTGAATTTCTTGTCGACATCATCGGTCTCTGTTCTTTCCTGGCTTTTGGCAATCTGATATCGTTTCTTTACGTCGACCATGAAAGATTTTCTGATGAGGGGGTCCTTAAGTTTCGTGATGTTATATCTTTTCTGTTTGACTACAACTGGTCCAGCTGCTCTTAGTTTCACCTTCAGTCTTGCTACTACTAGGTAATGATCACTTCCCACATCTGCGCCTCTTCTTACTTTCACGTCTGGAAATGCATGTCTCCATCTGCCATTGATGCATGTCTTCTTATTGGCTACGAATTAGCAGTTCTTAGTTGGTGATGGTGTATGGCCAGAAAATTCGAAGAATTGCCCTTAGGCAGGTTATGTGGAAAATGCTTGGATATTTCCTTTTCTGTTGCTCTCCATTGTTCTGCCCCTTACAGGAGTAAAGAAATTACGCAGCTTTCATATATATATATTTAATTTGGGGAGCCGTGGTGGCGCAGTGGTTAGTGCACTTGCTTCCTAGCTCGGTGGTCCATGGTTCGATCCCCAGTTGAGGTGTGATTTGTTAGACCGCAAACGGCTCCGGGGTCGACTCAGCCTCATGAATTGGGTACCAGAACAAGTCTGGGAAGGTTAAGGCGGCCGGCGTGATGCTGACCACATCACCCCTAGTGTGCCGATGGTCAAGAAAATACGGGCCTAACACCGTATTCCCAATATGCCTCAATAGGCGTGTAACGGGATCTTTTACCTTTTTACTGTACTGTGAGGATTTCCAGATGTTGTTTAGATTAACAAAGGCTATTCTGGCTATATTCATTCGGTTGCTGATGTCTTTGCGTGTTCCGCCATCTTGTGTTACTATGCTTCCTAAGTATGTCAATGTTTTTGCATTGTCTAGCTCTTGGTCCCTTATTTTTATGGGGGCAGGATTTCTTACATTGAGTGTCATGACTTCTGTCTTCTTGAGATTAATTCTTAGTCCCACCTGTTGGCTATTTTTATTCAGTGTTTTTTCTTGGATGTGTTTATGTGAGTGTGCGAATAATGCAATGTCATCTCCGTATTCTAGATCCTCCAGTGTTGCGAATGCTGTCCATTTGATTTCTTTAGGGGCATCCGCTGTTTGTTTGGGGCATCCCCCAGTCTATGACAGTTAAAAAGATATTAGTTGATAAGGGGCATCCCTGTCGCATTCCTGTTTTCACCTCAAAAGTTAGATTGCTCTGCCCAACACTGCATGTACAATTAGCGTACAGGCTTTGATGGAGACCATACCCTTAGGAATTCCATAAGCTCTCAGTATTATCAATAGGCTGTCCCTTGGTATTGGCTGCAAAAGAGCGAGGAGATCAGCAGCCTAGTTAAACAACAACAATCAAAGTACTGTAGTAAGGAACCTTTTTTTTAATTTGTAATTTGATGTAGCGAAGGGATCAAGAAATTCGCTACATCTGTGGCTTGATTCAGAATCTTATTGCACTCCCGGAGTTTAGATGTTAAAGTTTGGTTGGTTTGCCTATTTCGATTGGCTGGCCATTATTGGAGTATGGCGGCCTTTTTATAAGTATTTCAACATCTTTTAATTTGATTTTTCTGTTGCTACCTGTCCTTAATTTTATGCTCTCGCTACACCGAATTTGTTATTGATAAGAAATACCTTCCAAAAGAAAGAAAATAAATAAATAAATAATCAACTCCTAGCAATGCTTTATATATAACATAAAACTTAAGTACTTTATAATATGATAATGAGACATCCAGAAAGTATAAAACAATACAGCTACATAAAAACGTGAGTCATTAACAAAATATGCAAATTCAGTGAGAGTTGGGAGCTTGTTTTTTTCGGGTAATTTTTGTAATTTACACCACTATTTTGTAACTACAATTTTTTTTCCAGCGGTGCATTATTATTGAAAAATCTATTTTATATTCATTGCAAAATAACTTAAATTTGCTGTATAAAAAAAAACTCGCAGACTGCAACATTACCTCTGATTGACAATGTGTGCTTGCACCGGATAAAACTGGTTTATGTTTCAAGAAGTGAATGCCAAATAAAAATCATAAAACACTCAAAAAAACAGGTTTCTACACTAATATTTCCCATATTATATCACATGTAACAAAGTAAATAAATAAGAAAATGCCCTTCATTTTTATTTTTAGCATATGAATTTCAGAAAATCTCTCTAAATTCTTGATTGCCTTTAACTCTTTCTGCTACACCTGCTATCCTCTCACGCCACAGCAGTGTGGCGTGCCACACCGTTTGGGAACCATTGTTGTAGATGTTGGATCTGCACACAGTGTTGTCTTAGCACTGTCACATTTGTTTTACCAGTTCTCTTTCTGGCTTCGACTAGCAAGTTGCCTTCATTTTTATTTTTAGCATTATGAATTTCAGAAAATCTCTCTAAATTCTGTTGCCTTTAACTCTTTCTGCTACACCTGCATCCTCTCACGCCACAGCAGTGTGGCGTGCCACTTTGTTTTGTTGCTTTGACTTAGCACTGTCACATTTGTTTTACCAGTTCTCTTTCTGGCTTCGACTAGCAAGTTGCCTTGTGTCGATACTGTTGCTTCCCCAGTATGCAGAACTGATGTAAGGGTTTCATTTTTTTTTTTCTGGTTTCGGCATTTTTTTTTTTTTAAACTGTATCATAACCGTAAAATATGATGTTGGCTGTATGTACGGTAACTCTAGACCTAGAGATTCTTATGCTTTATACACTTTCTTGGTGTGTACTTTGTTTTTGATTTTTGTATTCGCGTAGGGTGCAAAATTAATTAGTATAGTTTAAAACAGGTCATTAGATTCGTGTTATATAGAATCAATCATGACGAATGGGAATGAATCATGGACAGCCAAAAAGAGTAATGAGGATGTCCTGAAAGAGGTCAATGCGCCAGGGAAACTTATTTCACAAGTTAGAAAGAAACAATCCATTTTTTTTGGTTTCGGTCATGTTTGAAAAAAAAATATATCGTTTAAAAGTAGGTCAGATTGAACCGAAAAAAAGAGATTTCGGCTGTATGTAACTTTAGACAAATATTGACATTCTTCATGCATGGAAGGCGATAACACAGAATTTAAATTGGTGGAGACTTTGTGTTAGATATGATTCTTTGTATCAGCATGGTACTTGAAGAAGAAGTGCACCAGGATGAATTTAATACATTCCTTAATATACGAGATACTTTGCTAAATGTGCTATATACCTAATTATATAAACCTACTTGACTAAGTGAACTAGATACCTAACTTTGTAACCTCACTAAATGGACTAAGTATCTCACTTCGTTCTTCTCTTCATTTGTTCTTGTATATTACTAAGCAATTTTCTATTCTTATCTTTTATGAGGCCATTTGCTTGCTTATATTTCCCTGTTAGCTTCTTTGTGTTGTTGTACAGGTCCCTCATATTTCCTTTGGCTGCAGCTTCCTCTGCTTCCCTTGCCAACTCTTCAGTATACTTCCTCTTGTCTCTTTTGATGTTTCTTCTTACTTCTTTGTTTGCTTCTATGTACACTTCATGAGCCTTGGCTTTGGAGCTTCTGGTTTTGCTTCTGTTTAAATCTGCTTTCTTGTTTCTCCTGTCTTCTATCTTGGTAATGGTTTCTGTTGTTATCCATGCTTTGTGCTGATGTTCTCTTTTTTTCTTATTTCCTGATTTCTTAGATATCCCACATAATACTGTTGCCTATAGCTATATACTGTTGTAAATTTCTTGAGTTTTAATTTTGTTTTAGCCAACAGAAGATGGTGTTCTGATACCACATCTGCTCTCTACATACTTTTACATCATGCAGTGATGACCTAAACTGTGATCAATCTGATTCTTAGTTCTGTGGTCTGGTGATATCCATGTTGCTTTATGTATTGATTGATTGTTGAACTCGATATCTCGCTAACTGAACCAGGTAACTCTTTACGTGACCTGTATACTTTACTAAATGAACCAGACACCAGACAGTGTGAATCATACGAACTTTACTTACTAAATGAACTCAGTATTTCACTTCATGAAACCAACTAAATGCTTGAATAACGGCTTCGACGTATAATTAAACCAGGGGGCGGCACCCAAGAGTTGTCGGAATCTACTTTAGAAACCCTCCCTAAAGGTCTAATTTAATTAAATCATATCTATTTTCAAGATTTAGAGCATTTGGAATTCCCAATAAGTGCATCATATAGCAGAGGAAGCGGGGAAAGAAATATTAAACTATAAAAGTCGCGACATATACATGTAGTTCAGTTTAAAAATGAAATTAATCTAACGTACATGTTTAGTGAGAAGCTTCGCGGTCACTCTTATCCAATATTTCCGTCGGTTAGTTATGTCCCACCAAGTCTTATGCAGCTGTCTAAAAGTGATAGTTGCCTTGGACTTCTTCTTCTTCTTCTTCCTCGTTCGCCTTCAGACTTCCACATTTATGACTCTAATAAAGGCAGCAGTCAACTCAAGGTTCCCGACATCTCCAAACAGTTTTTCGTTGACAGAAGTGGGTTGTTGCCATATGCTACCCCGTTCATTACTGTAGGTTGGGCAGTACTGCAGCAGAATTGATAAATTGTACTGCAGAGACTGTTGCAAATTTTGTATTTGTGGTACAGATGGTATAATCTGATCTCCTTCGCATCAAACATGATGACTTTCTTTTCTGGATAGAATGATATGCGTCATTGCAAATGTCCAGGGTGCTTTTTCCATTTGGACTTGAATGTAGCCTTTATAGTGGTCTTTGCCGTTGCGTAAGTTGTCTCTATATCATTTTGCTGTAAGGCACCTCCTTCTTTAGCAAGTCTATCTGCCTCTTCATTTCCTGGTATGTTGCAATGGGCTGGTATCCACTGGATAGTGCACTTCTTGAAGCATTCGGCCAGTCTTTCAAGGGAGATTATCAGATCTTTCAATCCTTTAGTTTGGTGGCTCTTCAGCGCTGATATTATTGAGAGGGCATCTTTTACTATCTGTTTTTCTGCCTTTGCTTTGCATTCATAAGAGTTTCAGCTGCCTGTTTTCAGGGCTTCTGCTTCAGCACAGAAGTTGTTGCAGTTTTTCCAGTGTTGCCATACAGTGAATTCTCATTCTTTAATTTTATCCTTTGGCTGCAGCTTTCAACTGCATTTGTTGCCGAACCATCAGTATATGCATGTGTCGAGAGCTTTGCTGAAGTTTTGGTCATATACTTGGTTGCTATACTTTCTTTGTTTTCTGTCTGTGTTCCCTTACCTTCAATTGGAATATCAGATTTTAACTCAGGAAAGCTTCTTATTTTCCACAGTGGGATAGTTGAGCTTGTTGGGATTTTCTTTGCAACTGGGCTAGCTAGTGTGGGATTATTGTTAGTTTTTTCTTTTGCTTGGGCGTCCAAGTTAGTTCGCTTGAGCTTGTCTCTTTCTGTCCTATTCATTCTTTGGTACATGGGGTGTCCTTCGAGCCTTTAAATTTTTCACTTGTTTTATACTGCTTCACGTCTATCCTATATACTGTAGCCCTGTGATGTTTTCCATATGGTTTTATTTTGTAGACTTTAGCCAACAGAAATACGTGGTGGTTTTGGAGTCTGATACCATATCTGCTCTCTACATACTTTCACATAATGCAGTGATGACCTAAACTTCTTACTTATGCATATGTGATCAATCTGATTCTCAGTTCTGTGGTCTGGTGATACCCATGTTGCTTTATGTATTGATTGATTGCTGAACTAGATATCTCGCTAACTGAACCAGGTAACTCATTACGTGTTTCATTCCTCGTACTGCCTGTCCATTTAATTGCAGAACTTTACTTGCTGTGGTTTAACAAGGTAAAAACTAGTAGTTTTTTGTTCA
The DNA here is from genome assembly GCA_024509875.1 of Oreohelix idahoensis. NCBI lineage: Eukaryota > Metazoa > Mollusca > Gastropoda > Stylommatophora > Oreohelicidae > Oreohelix > Oreohelix idahoensis. Next base: position 434,530 of record JAMPIV010005389.1, on the reverse strand, counting down.
TTTATTCAACCACTTTTTGGACCAACTTTCAACTAAGTGAATCCTGCATGCGCACTTTGCTGAATAACGTTCTGAAGTCTTGGACGTATAATTAAACCAGGGGGCGGCACCCAAGAGTTGTCGGAATCTACTTTAGAAACAACCCCCCCCCCCCCTAGGAATCTACTTTAGAAACAACACACCCCCCCCCCCTTTTTTTTCTCTTCCCCCCCCCCCCCCAAGGTCTAATTTAATTAAATCATATCTATTTTCACGATTTAGAGCATTTGGAATTCCCAATAAGTGTGCATCATATTGGAAAGCATCTTCGATTTCCTGTGCAATGTAGGTGACTTGGTCCTCTGGAGACAGAAATATTTGGTGCTATAAAAGTTTCGCGACAGCTAAATACATTGATATTTCTCAGTTTAAAAATGAAATTAATCTAACGTACATGTTTAGTGAGAAGCTTCGCGGTCACTCTTATCAAATATTTCCGTCGGTTAGTTATGTCCCACCAAGTCTTATGCAGCTGTCTAAAAGTGATAGTTGCCTTGGACAACACAGACATTTCACGTTTACTTCAGTTAACAAAAAATAGTCATGTTCACACTCATAATGAAAATAATAGCTTTTTTTGTTTGTTTTTCATTTGCACTCATTCTTGCAAACTTTTCAAAGAAAAGATGGACTTTCCTATCGCATGCAGTTCAGGAATAAATGTTAGTAGCTGCCTCGCGGGTTTTCACTGGAACGCGGAAAACATATCTTTGATCCTGTGGGTGCAACGATTTTAAATGCCGGCGGGAGAAGGTCAGTCTGAAATTTTTATAGTTTAAAGTATTTCTTTGTTCCCCGCAGTCGCCGAAAGATCTACCAAATCATCCCTTTGGACCTACAGGTAGATCGTGATCGCCTGGGTGCCGATCCCCGCACTAAAAAAAGCAGATTCCTCTCAAAATGAACTTTTTCGATTTTTGAAAATAAAAAAAATGACTTACAGTTCTGTAAGGAGTTCCAGTTTCTCAAAATCAGTATCCTCGATTCTTTGTATTGCATTGTCACTTAAATTCCTGAAATGGACAAAAAAGTAGAGTATAAATATATATATTTTAAAAAAAGCGTGTATTTTCAATGCTGTCGACTCGCGTCGATGAACCTCCAGATTTAATTGGTATTAGGTTACCAGAATGACTGGACTGGAGACTGGACTAGAGTTTTATTAATTTTTAAAAAAAATTAGAAACTCGACTCGGGACTTACCAGTTTTGACGAACCAACTTCGCCGTTTTCATTCATAAGACACTCATACTTGTTCATCATCAATATTTTCCTTTGCACTCCGTACGGAGTGTGGTTTATTTTTTGGATCATGCACAGGAAAACTTGTGTTTGTCAAGTGCATGAGGTACCCGGTTCTACCCCATGTGGGTTTGGTTTGACTTGGTTTGGTTTTAAGGACTTTCTTCACTGCACACGGACAACTTCATCAGTGCTCCGATCTCCTCCCTTAGAATACACAAGGAGGATCTCAGCACAGTGCACGAACTCCTTGCACCGGCAGGAATCCCAGTGTGTGTATATAAGAATCACACATTCTAGAAATAATTTTGTGGTGGGTAGGTTTCTCATCTTTAAATGTTGCCAGGGCAATGGCCTTATGGCCTACTCTTTACGATATCCAACTGCCGTGGGATTTTCAACGTGCGCTTGTACACGGGACCTTCTATTTTTTCACCCTTATGTGAGAAGGCTAGGCATCCAATTACACTACCCAGGAGGGAATATGACATCATTAGGATATCTGTTTCTTAAAACAATGTCCATAAATTATTTTTCCTCAACTGGGAATCGAACCCGGTACCTCTAGAATTCGAGGCGGACGTCATACCTCTTAGCCAATCCGAACCCCCCCCCCCCCCCTCCCTTTCCCCGTGGGTTATAATTAGGGTATGTAGTGTTTATAATTCTAAATAGCATATTACACTAGTTGTTTCTCTTGTGTGTTGGCTTTTCCATGATGTAATTTGTCTGCTGTTAGTTGTTGCATTGTTTAATGTCTATAGTGTTTATAGGTGGACGTCATACCTCTTAGCCAACCCGACCCCCCCCCCCCCCCTTCCCGGGTTATAATTAGGGTATGTAGTGTTTATAATTCTATATAGCATATTACACTGGTTGTTTTTCTTGTGTGTTAGCTTTTCCATGATGTAATTTGTCTGCTGTTAGTTGTTGCATTGTTTAATGTCTATAGTGTTTATAGTGTATCCCCTTCCAAGTTCGTAGATTGATCTCTCTTTACTCTGTGGCGTATTGGAGGGTGAGTAGGTTATGTTTTATTGTATCTTTTCCCATTTTTCTTACTGCACTGGACGTTCTTTTAAAATGTATCTACAGTACATTTGTTGGGTTTATTTTTTGGTTTGGTAGTTTATTTTTCCGATTGACATAGTGGTTAGAGCGCTGGCCTCTCGCGGCAAAGGTGCCGGGTTGTAATCTCGGTACCAACACGCTCCAGTCTAACTAGCTGTAAATGGGTACCTGACTTTGAGTTAGGGAAGGAAAAGGCAACGAGGAAAGGAACTGGTCGCCCCCACCTCTCGATGCTGGACCTAGTATGGTGAAGTCTCTAACACTTTACTCCCTTATGGAAGTATCTGCTACCTAGTTTATTTTTGCTTCTGCTACTGATATCATATGGTTGAGTGTTGAGTGGGAACATTTGTTTGGTGTTCTTGCTCTTCCTGTATCATTCTCGTTTGTTCTGGTTGTTGTACGAGAGATTTTGTTTTGGTAATATACAATTGTATTATGTTGCTTAGTTCCCTGGGTAGGTCAATACAGGGTGTCCATAAAAGATTGTACCCTTTTCAAAAAATGTATTCTCGGCCCCATGACGTGGTACGAGGATGCTTTCTATTACAAAAGTAAGATAATCTCTGCAAGTTTTTTTGCTTTTTTTTTGTGCTTTTTAAATTTATTATATCTGCACGATGAAAGTCGATGTTTGGTATCTTGAGCTCCCAAGGTCGTATCACTGTGTGTATTTGCGACTACAGTTTATTGCTTTAGTTGTAGTATTATGTTCTTAATGTCCTCCATGCACGTCCATCCTATTAGGTATCTTGCAGGGTCTAGTGGGGCATCCCAGGCCGTTGGGAGATTCTTCACAAAATTGCATGGGTTGGGCGGTTTTTGTCTATTCGTACTTTAGCCATGTATTTAAATATAAATTATTGTCTTCTCAGCTTGAGGGGTATTATTCCTAGTGCTACTTCTGGCCTTTCACGTGATGTTCATTTTGAGGCTCCAGTGTCGTGGTTGAGTTAGAGTGTAGAGTATTTGTCGAGTTGGACAACTGTAGTGAAATCGACAAGGGATAGTGGACTGACGGGGTTATAGATTACACACACAGAAAGGTGTAAATAGGAGATGGACTTGAGACAACCTGGAAGAAGATTTACCAAAATGATCTCTCTCTCCAAGCCTCAACTCACTTATGTCTGTCTAAGCATCTCCTGCTCTCTCTCTTTTCTCTTATCATACATAGAGATTATAGTAAAGAGCTAAAAATACAAATATGGATGGAAAGGTCGTGAACAGCGCATTAATAAATGTGTAAAATTTATTAAAGAAGAAAAGCATGAAAATAATGCATATCATCACAACAACATAAAATTACCTCAATAATCAAATATTCATTAATAATCATATACACCAACAACCACACACACAGATCACCATTCATAAAACCTGTAGAACACACAGAGATAAATAATCGAGTGACAGTCCTTCGGTTTTCGGGGACCAGCTGAAGTAACTCCAGTAAGTGGTGTTTTCGTATATATCCTCCATCGGTGATGGAATTAACCTGAATAAACTCACTGTATAGGCGCTATCGTTGGTGACCCCCCCCCCCCCCCTACTGGCGCGAGTTGGGCTGGGGGACGCTGTTTATCTCCTGCTGACGTGCGAGGTTTTAAGTATCCAGGAAATACACCAGAAGAAGTCACTTGAGGACAAAGAGACCCAGGCGCGCTTATCCGGCGCAAGGCTCCGCTTGGCTGTAAATCCTGTTTAAACTGGTTTGGCTGTGGTTTGCTGAGTGCCCCGTTTAGGCACGAAAAAGGCGGGTGAGATGGAATTCTGCTATAGGCATGCTGAGCGGGTTTGATATTCTGGAAGCCGCAATGCTCTGGCTGGTAATCCAATAGGCGAGTAGAGAACTACTACTGCGTTTGGTGATTCCAGATTTAGCGTTGGCTCCGTTGCACTGCGTGAGCTTAACTTGGCGTTGACAAAAAGGGGTTTTGATTCAGGAACGGGGTTGACGATTCGTGACGCTAGCGGTATTCAGAACCCTCTAGATCGAAGAGAATATTTCGTTCTTCGCCTGACTGGAATCTGCTCTCGCGAGTCGGTCTCCCTGCAACCCGAAAAATGCCAAGAAATAGGCGAAAAACATTTAGTTCTGTGTTAGTGTTTGCCTTATTTCCATAATGGTCTATCTCGGGCCAGGAAATTCACGAATGTCTTTGTCTATTAAAACCAGTCTACTCTTATAGATCACAAGGGACGCTCCCCCCGAACACCTGGCGTGCGTATTTCTACAGAAGTTCGGCGAAAGACGTAATCTAGAGTAAGACAAAAGAAATCGTGCGAAAGTTCCCCAGGCCTCAAAGGGTACCAGCCGCTCGTCATCAAACGTTTTAAAGCGACCAGAGAAATTCCCCTGTTGGGACCACAGAGGGTACCCGCCGCTAACGAACCGTTTCTTTCACAGAAACCGTCTTGGCTCGCTCTAACACTTAAAGCGGACCCGAGAAATGTTTCTCTGGTCGAACAGGTGCGTTTAGATAACATTACGTCTAGCGTTAGCTGACCGCAGCTGGCCAGCGTAAACAACCTCGGGTGGGGTTGAGAAGGTGAAAAAATGTAGGTAGAATATGAAAGAAACGAAAATACAAAATGTCTCGGAAAACAGAACATTTAAAGGAGTAATCAAATTATGGACATGATGGTAAAATAAATTATCTTTCACGTGACATCCAGCATTAGTGCTTAGTGCCTGGTATTGTATTTTGTCCAGTTGTGTTCGTGTTCCTGGGAGCTGCAGTCATATATCATACTTGCATTGTCTAATTTTGTTCTTGTTCCTGGGAGCTGCAGTCATATATCATACCAGCATTGTCCAATTTTGTTCGTGTTCCTGGGAGCTGTAGTCATATATCATACTTGCATTGTCCAATTTTCTTCTTGTTCCTGGGAGCTGCAGTCGTATATCATACTTGCATTGTCCAATTTTCTTCTAAGAAAAATGATCTGTAGAACATGAGTATGGACCCACCACTGTAGCTAGTTCCCTTGCAGTTAGCCTGCACAAGCATGCACATGTTATTGCAGCGGGGGCTTCTTTAGCTATTTGTTTTACGTGATGAGGTAGCCAGCCTCATACACAACCTCGTATATGTTGCCTTGTACAACATGACATTGCCAGCCTCATACACAACCTCATATATGTTGCCTTGTACAACATGACATTGCGAGCCTCATACACAACCTCGTATATGTTGCCTTTTACAACATGACATTGCCAGCCTCATACACAACCTCGTATATGTTGCTTTGTACGATATTTCTAAGAGTGCTGAAGTCCTATTCTATATTTGTCTCATACGGAGAAACTGGTTTTGTTTAAATATATAAAATATATGTACCAACACAGTTTGATCACGTGAAGGCAGTCAGGGAATAAAATGCTAAAAATAGAGATTGCTTTTTTTTCATTATCATTGATAGTGATTATTCGATAGGTCTCGAATTGAAAGCTACTGCTACTGTACTAAGAGACATGCCACTCGACTTTAGACTTATTAATAAAGACTTGAAGACAACTCTGTTAATTTATTATTGCCTTGTATACAATCACATAATGTGTAATGATCACCACTACTATTTTTAAAATAATTTTATTTAAAAAAAACCCATATAGATTGCACATCACCGTTATAAAATATCTCTTATGAGGTTAGAGAAAACCAACAGGTAAATGTATTCCCACAGCAGATATGAGGAGGGAGGTAAAGGATCCCATCACACACATTGAAGCATATTGGGAATATCATTTTAGGCTCATATTTTCTTGACCATACGGCACACTAGGGGTGATATGGTCAGCATCACGCCGGCCTACTTTAACCTTCCCAGAGTTGCTCTGGTACGCAATTCATGAGGCTGGGTCGACCCCTGTTTTTGTGTGTGACCTCCCCTTTCTAAGAAACAAACAAACAATAAAAATAAAAAAACAAACGAATACAAAAACAAAAAAAAACTAAAGTGTAGTCTCTTATAATTGCCCTGTTGTTAACAAGGTGAAATGGGGTGAGAAAGCCCGAGGGTATCCGAGATTACATCAAATCCACCAATTATCTGCCACCATCCACATGAGCACCCCATCAGACTACCCCTTATCCTCACACCATCGTTGATCCTTATACATTAATTTTAGTTCTTGTTATATACTTGTTACCAACAGATTACTGGTGGCAATGTATGTAGTTATTATAATATTTATTTGTCTGAGGGAAAGTATTTGTTTTTAGAATCAAAATGCTTTCCTGGTCAAAGATATATCACCCATGAGTGATTGATACTTTTATTATATGGGTTATCTCCCCTGGATATCGAATTTGGCGTATGAATCTAGATTTCGTTAGTCTGTTCCTTGTTGGGCCAGAAACAGATTGTTCTTGCTTAGGTTTATGCAGGAATGTTTATGGTCCGAGTCTATGTTTACTCCGTGTCTATTTCAGACGATTCGGTCTTATATCGTGATATCTTTGTATGTCTATGTGGGACTATTTTTCCTTGTACTGAACGTTGGGGTCAGGCAGTTTCTGCGCATGCGGAGAGGAAAAAGGGTCTTCCGTGATGATGGAATGCCTGGTGAATGCCATGTCGGAGACCAGTCCGAAGTTTATTGAGCGCTGTGATCTATTATGGGGAAGAAGATAGTTTCTGATATGATTATTAAGTCTAAGAGTTCCCCAGTGTTTATTCTGTAACGCCAGGAGAGGGCGTATGTGTTCTGCTAGTGTATTTCCCATGCCCAGGTAAAAGAACTTTTTACTGAACTTTTCCTTGCTAGGCTTAGATGGGCAGACGTCTACATGATGATTATCTATATCAATATGTCGGGATGACATGTTACCTAGCAGCACTGAATATGATTGTATGCAGCAGTTATGATGAAAGAATATGCTGATTCTTGTAGAAACATTTGTGTTCATGAACAAAACCTTTATTGAAGCTTTACTATGCATCTGTATAGTGAGTAATGCTCATTGGAACCAGAAGCCATTTTGGATCATATTTTTTGTCGATCATCGATCAGAGAACAGGGATGCCCCTTATTATCAGGTGATGATTAAGAGATCACAGTTATAAAGAAAACCTAATACTGGTGGGTTAACATTGTCTTCAGAAATATTTGCTGAACTTTACCTAAGGGAATCTTCGCTAGAAAAGAGGTTCTGTCTAGGAGTCATGCTTGAACATTATTTATTAACTGACATGATCGGTCAGTAAGGCCTGATGATTATATTTATAAACAGTGGAAATCTAAGTGCTTGTCTACGGACGTTCCATTGTAATGCTCTTCAACATGAATGCCAACTTAAGATTGTAGACCATTGATCAACAATATGATGATATATGTCGACCTGTTTTCCTGTAACTATACCCGTACTGTCCAAGTGTGTGCGTCCAATTAAACAGTATGAAACGACCACAGTAGTTCCAGCCATCCTTGACTTCTACATGTGATTGGAGTGGGTGTCCTGTGTACCTGTAGAACTGTCATCCATTCGCGTCTTCATTATTGATGTTTACACTCACTCATTCCATCAGAACATACGCATCTAACAGTACACCTTGTCAGGGCCCCAACAGTCGGTAACCTGACCCATTTAAAGAACATTGTGACTGGACGAGCTATATCACGAAAATTAGCACTTATCAATACTGTTTTACCATATTGTGCAATTCTCTAGGTTATATACTGTTTTACTATATTGTGCAATTCTCTAGGTCTATCTATTCTCACCACCTATTCCACAGTTAAGCAATGTTTTAATGAATGGATAAAAACATCATTTTTTTTTTTTTTTTTTTTTTTGGTACGCCCGCTAATACTCGAGGCGAAATCTCAGGTTATTTATTTATTTTTTTTAAATGTCTAACCTGACATTGATTTTTACGTGAGTATCCTATTTTCCTGTACAGAGACAAGTGTCCCTCGCCGTTTTCGGAGGTACCCATTAGAGCTGGGTCGGCTCAGGAGCCGCCAGTCCCTGGTCGACGACACTTCTTCAAATGTCCTCGCCAGGTCTCGAGTTAATCCAGTCCAAATCCCGGTCGACGAAAAATCCTCAAATGCCGTCGCCCGGGTTTGATCCTGAATCACCCGGTCGCCAGAGCGGTGTTGTAACCACTACGCTAGCGCGGCTCCCACATCCTGTTTAATCCATGAGATGTTATAATTAGTAAACAAGGTATTTATAATGACGATACCATCTTCAACTATTTGCTTACTAGCAGTATCTGTCATAATTTCTAGTCGTTTGGTGTATCTTTGAAACACGAAGAACAACAATATTTAGAAATGAGTGCTTGCATTGAATAGAAGACAAGATTACCAATTGTCGCGAGAGGTTTGGATGTTATTAAAATAAAGACTTTCCTGGACACAAAGGTGTATCAGATGATACCAGGATAGTGCCAGATAAGAGACTGGTCTTATAAGAAATACCCCCTTCTCTGAAAAGAGCAAAATTAATTATATGTAATAAATCTCAATACAGAACATTAACTTAATAAGAATTATTAAGCAAGACTGACTGAAATTATTTACAATTTATTTGTCCTCTACCGATTTATTTTTTCGGTCAGGAATTCTAAAAGAAATCAAATGGTATTTACAACATTAAATAAATAATATGGAATGAACTTTTCCATAAGGAATAATATGGTAAAGGTAACGAAATAATGTCTATTACTTTCTTTACTAATCTATAATCACTGTCCCTGGACTGTAGAATTCACTTTATTTAACCAATGTCCTTCATATATGATCATTAAATGTTTTTTTTATTTTTATTATGTGTGGTTTTTATACTGTAGTTTTTGACGGGATGTGCTGTTCAGTGGAACTAGATTCCACCTATCTTATTAGATGATGATCTGCATCCATCAGGCCGAGTTTACACAAACTGCAACTCCAGGCTGGGAATCGTGGTATGGCTCCAGATATATAAGGAGCTGTAGACACCAACAAACTTCCTCTCAGTGGATGTTTCGTACTTCGTACTTTGTAATATCGAGACAGAACCTGGAATGAAAGATAACCGCATTCCATGTAGGCTCCAGCACTACTCACCACACACACACACACACACACACACACACACACACACACACACACACACACACACACACACACACACACACACTAGATCATATATAAACATTCTTCAGAAATTATGCTAACAGTTTGCACTGGACATATAACTTCATTTCTCTTACAGCCAGTTCCAAGTGATTATTCATTTCCTGTAAACCTCCTATGATAGATTCCTTAGCCCATGATTGGCTTCCATACAATGGTTTGGTTAAGTAAACAGTAGCAAGTGACAACTTGATTACATCATGTTAACAATTCCTGTATTCCTATCTTATGATCGTGAACAGTGTGTAATTCCAGGATGAAATACTCATTCAAATACCCTATTCAAACTTACAGTCGTAATTTTTGCTCTACTTATAAATATTATACACATTTTCTAACGCTGGCTTTCGTTTCAAAATCACACAGGTAGGCCCTCAATGCGACAACACACTAGTCCTGTAGTTTCACTTTCTACACACCACCGAACACATAAGCGGGTATACACAGGCAAATAATCAACAATATATACAAATATATATATATCTTTCTTACCATCAGGCAATAATACACAAGCTGATACAGGCTTTCAATGGGAATTTTAATTCTGCTTCCAGATCACAGCGGCAAAAGACCCTGCAGTAACAATCTGCGCTCGATTCATGCAGCTCGGTATTTAAATTTTGTGACGGACTTCCCTAAGTCCCCGTTCTATATAAAGCGCCGTGTCCACCCAATCGGAAGCACGGTCCAAATGTGTGTTTAAGAATCAAAACCTAACCGTTTTTCAGCCTGCCCGTATAATGTGACTAAGTTTAAATATTCTATATCTAACTTATTACTGGGCCGTTTTTAATTATTTAAAGTGATATTTGTACTGCTAATTTATCTCTATCTTTCTATATCTTTGTTGTTTAGTTATTACAAGGCATTTAAATCCATGCAGTCTTTAATTAGCTAAATCGGGACTTACCCTGATGTAGACATATCACTAAAACCAATTTTTCTCTTTAAATAAATTACTATTATGAGGCCGTCTTTACACCTACTTATTAAGTAATATCCCAGATGTTATAATAGTTATGTATTTCCCTGTATACATCGTTATTCTTTACGAAATAAAATAACTCCTTCCTATCAAAAACACAGAATACGCCCTTTCTGTCAAACATAAAAAGGTTTCTTTATACATACTAGAAAAGAAGCGTCCTGATTGGCTATTCTATCGGTCCATTTATCCTATAGTGAGCGCGGTAATTATGACCGTGTTGTTAGACAGATTCAAAATACGACACCAATGTAGAATTGATGACAAGATTACCAATGTAGAATTGATGACAAGATTACCAATGTAGAATTCATGACAAGATTACCAATGTAGAATTCATGACAAGATTACCAATGTAGAATTGATGACAATATTACCAATGTAGAATTGATGACAAGATTACCAATGTAGAATTGATGACAAGATTACCAATATAGAATTCATGACAAGATTACCAATGTAGAATTGATGACAAGATTACCAATGTAGAATTGATGACAAGATTACCAATGTAGAATTGAATACAAGATTACCAATGTAGAATTCATATCCGGTACCGTAGCAGCGAGAGACCAGCGCTCTAACCACTCTGTTAAGATGATGGTGATGATACACACAGAGGAAACACAGTATTGCAGTATTTTGACAGTATTACATGGCAGTTCATGTTATGTAATGAACGGGGTTTGAGATCAGAGAAGACTAAAGAAAAAAATATACAGACTAAAGACAAAAATATACAGAGAAGACTAAAGACAAAAATATACAGAGAAGACTAAAGAAAAAAAAATATACAGAGAAGACTAAAGACAAAAATATCCAGAGAAGACTAAAGACAAAAATATACAGAGAAGACTAAAGAAAAAAATATACAGAGAAGACTAAAGACAAAAATATACAGAGAAGACTAAAGAAAAATATACAGAGAAAACTAAAGACAAAAATATACAGAGAAGACTAAAGACAAAAATATACAGAGAAGACTAAAGACAAAAATATACAGAGAAGACTAAAGACAAAAATATACAGAGAAGAAAACTGAAGACATAACTGAAAGTGATAAAAAAGACATGGGAAGACTTTGCATAGATGACACATGACAGGAGAAACAAGCAACAGTCAGAGAACCTATGCTCCTTAGGGACCTGAAGGGTAATGATGATACGGCACGAGAATATCACTACCACGACATATTCATTAATATCTAAATCACTGGTGAAGTTTCGGTAAAGGGGGGGGGGGGGAACTCAATCTATACCAACAAAAGAGATGGCATAATTATACTTACACATCTGTAACATTCGGAGAGATCACCTTGGGCACGGCGATCATATGAAGAACTCCATTACATTGCACTGTGGTATCATTACATCGGCACTCTGCATATTCTTCACAAATATATAATTCTAAGTATTCCTCGGATGTATCCTGCGTATTGTAACCATTCATAAAAAGACACAGGAGCAACACAACGTGCCACAGTTTGTGCGATAAGCAACGTAACCTGTTGTCACGATATTTAATCGTTCAATATAAATTTTAAAATGGTGTTCGGCTTTCAAACTACGAACGTTCAGCGTTTACATCCCCAGTTGTGTTAAAAATAGAATCTACAAACTAGCGAACAACAGCAACCTTGCGAAACATGAAGTCGATTTTCTTAAATTCTGGCTTATTTCCCGCTGTCGTTAATTGTTATCTTTATTGTCTATTTTGACATGCTATTCCATTACAATGTAGCAGTTCTTCTCTTCCCTTTAAAGGGGGTGAGATATGAAATATTAAAAAAGACGATTTATGAAGACTATATCGGCCTCGTATAGCTCCGCAAGTCTCTGATGATATAATGAAAAACAAAAACAGGACTACTGAGTTATACTAATATAATATCTAGCCAAGCCGGATTTAAACAAGAATTGTATAACGAAGATTCAGGGTTGCCAGATTAAAATTTTGAGAAAAAGCCAAAAGCTGCCAGATAAAAGCCAAAACATTTTAAGCAGATATTTCCTACTCATATCACACAATAAAAGCTCCAGATCCAGGTCATTACTATTATCCCCACTCTAACTTGCGTCACACACTGAGTCAAATGTAACGTCCTTTAAATTTGTTGACGATGCACTGAAGTCCTAACAATGTTTATTTGAAAGCAACAGCTCTGATTCTCACAATAACATCAAGACGACGGAGCTGCATTCTGTTTCTTGCTTTTGTTTTGTTTAAAGATACAAGAGAGAATATTCTCTCAAATGCAGCATTACTTACTAGGTATTGTTAGACAAGTGACATCAATCCAAAACAGTTCACTGTCTTTGAAGAGTACATCTTTCTTAAATGGGGTTTCTTCTCTCCAGTCGACAAAGATTATTTTTCTTTATTGCTCTTTTTATCGTGTTGATGTTGTTTCCTGCAATGTGTATAAAGGTTAACTCTGAAAAAAGAGGAGAGGAGGGGTCTTTTGACCTAGTTAAATATTATCACGGGGCTCAATTTTGATTGGCCTTGAAAAGTATCTCTCGTTGAGGGAAGTCGATATCTCAACTGAGAGATTCTTCTAGCATAGACGAACATGTTTTCTTGTTTTTATCTTTTTCTACTTCTTTAGTGCTCTTGTTCTCAGGTAAAAAGTATTCTGTTAAGAATTTGACCCCACAATCAACTTAATAGACGCTTTTTTTTCCTGCCCTCTTACGTCATAAGTCGGTTTTCTGGTGACTGTATAGGTACATGTATATGTTCGTAGAACAGTTTGTGAGGATTAGCTTTGTATTGCTTAAAAAGACCGCTCAGTCTTTCAAATTTCAAATTCAGCACAAACAGCATCGTAAACACAAAGAATTTGTTATTTATTTTAGTCTAACACATTTCCTCTAACAGTCGAACTAGCTTTGACTTTGGTATGCAGCTTTGCTTGGACTAGTTCAGCCGAACTGATATGACTTTATATTCTCCAGCTTCATCAAAATAGTAAAAACAACTTTTTCTCGCATACTACAGCCATCGGGAAGATGAAGATGGTTTTAAAAGTGGAGGGAACAATTTGTGCAGGGTCAGATTATTTACATGGGTGTATCACTCTAAACAATTCTTTGTATGATTTTCGTCTTAACTCTCTATAACAAAGCCATCTAGGTACGTATTTCAAATAAAATGCAGCATTTGGTGGTAGTATGGATACTGCATGTTGAATGCACAATGCAAGTGAATGGAAAAAAAAATTATGAGCTGCATACAGCGATGAGAGAGATATTTCAAACTAGACCACACGGAGTTGTTACACCAGTCATGATTGACGCACCATAAAAAGCAACGCCGGTGCAGTTTGTAAGACTGTGGACACATTTTGTAATTTCCTCCTACATCAAATTGAATATGTTTTCTCTCGTACCGGCATTAAACCTAGAAATAAAGCTGGAATTGAATTAGTCCTATTACTCAAACAATGAACCAGGATACACAAATGTTTTTTGTCTAAATATCAGTAGATTTAATATAATGATAGCATGTTTCTTGTTCGTAATGTCATAAATGTGAACACAAACAATCAGTTGTAGCTTGTCGTAAAAAAATGCCAGGAAAACAAGCCAAACGAATTTTCTGACAACAAACGAATCTTTAAAAAAGCCCGATTTGTGGAATTTGACGGGAAAAGCCAAATTGGCAACCCTGTAAAGGTAATGCGTGTTTAGTAAATTACTGGCCACTTTATAATCCAATAAAAATGCACGGTTCTATAATTTCATTGCGAACGTGTAATTGTGGGCGGATTTGTTTCCATTAGTGTGAAGTAGCCTCCTCCTGTCATAACTTGCTATGAGAATGAAGCGCCCTTGAGATGACAGTACGCCGCTTCTATAGCACGTTTCACTAGCTTTGCCCTCAAACAAATGTAATTATCAGATTAACCGTCCAACGTATTAATGCCATTTTTTGCATACGATGTTATATTGGGTTAGACCCAACAAATATATACTTTATATCTGTGCACCTTGTCTAGTTCCCATAAACGAATGAAATCCTTTGATCTTTGTCGGCATACTAATTATTGTGTATCGAGAAAAGAAATTTTACCACTTCAGTCACAGATTCTGTGAATTGATTAGGCATAGGCGTATCTACTATTACAATAATGTGGCCATCATGTTTGCATATGAATACCTGTTGAAGATGATTTCTTAAATGATCTGCATGCGAGATACTCGTGACATTGTTTGTCATTAACATTTAGTGTGATACCAAACTGGACCTTCATTGATCTAATTATTTCAATAGGTATCACCACTTTGCGGTTCATAAATATCATAATGGAACGTTGCTCCTCTATTGTGCTTGTAAATAACGGTAAGGTCATTTTTAAAGAAATTAAACTTCATCCGAATCATAATCAGATGTCTCTGAGAAATTGATAATCAATCTCGGCTGAATGAAGGACAAACCATCATTCGTCCAATATCCCTCTTCCTCTTGTAACACATGGTTCTCACATTTCTTCCAATAATCCCTGGCTATATTGGAGATGGCGGCTTTTGTAAGTATTTCAACATCTTTTAATTTGAACGTTCTATTTTCTGTTGCTACCTGTTCCTTAATTTTAGCCCAGACTAATTCTATTAGGTTTAAGTGAGAATGGTAAGGAGGCAATCTTAAACATCTGTGACCATGTTCATGGATTGCCTTGTCTATGTGAAATATCTTTGTATGCTGTGTCTTTTTTACAATTCCAAGTAATTCAGGCTTCAGGGACATTTCGTTGAATGGAATGTTGTTTTTGGTCAGCCAAATCTTTATTACATCTTTAGTACTTGATGAATTAGGAACTTTATCTTCTGGTGCCACAACGTTGTGATATGAAGCATTGTCCATTATCAAACACGACGGTCTATCTAATGAAGGAAGTACATGATTCACAATCCAATCTTGAAATATCTTGCCATTCATCTCTGTATGATAATCCCTATTATCTGTGGATTTTAAAACAAATATGAGTTCAGTATTATTGAGAAGCCCGTGATGGCTGCAATTATTAGGCGCTGTCCTTTGCTGCTTGGTACTAGTCTCTTAGTTGTCCCATCAGATGATTGCCATTCTCGTTCATTACTGTGGTGCGCATTGATCCAAGTTTCATCTAAATACACAAAATCATAACAATCTCTTCTCATTTCTCTGACCTCGCGTAAATATTTACTTCTCATTGCAACTATATGAGGCTTCTCACAAATAAGGTTTCTACCACCAACATATTTTCTAAAAGTGAATCCCAAACTCCTAATAGTCCTCCATAGCGTAGATTTGGAAATATCAATGTCATTATTCTTTCTTAACCAAATTTTCAGTTTCCTTAAAGTCACTGCCTCATTATTGTGAAACATATTGCAAATTTTTCTGCCGATCAATTCTCTGTCAAAATTATCCACCACTGTTGGCCTCATTTTCGTGTGTAAAACACTGGAATTAGAAATTTCAGATGTCGCTATCCAGCGGGGCAGTGATCGTTTGCTTATCCCCAAGGCATGAATAATCCTCTTTTGTTGGTTTGAAATAGAAGGATATAGTTTTCCTCGAGTAGCATCATTGCAGAAATACTTAAAAATCCTATTTGTGATTTGCTGTAATGTCATAAAATGTACTCGCAGATTCATTTTTCCTACTTAACCACACAATACTTTTTGTAGACACACCTTTGATTGACAATGTGGGCGTAACACCGGATATAAACTGTTTTATGTTCAAGAAGTGCAATTTCACGCAATTTCACGCTAAAATCATGCCAATTGTTTGATAAACCAATCATGTGCAAATGAGGTCGTATAATTTACTGTAGACATTTCAATATGTGTGTGTGTGTGTGTGTGATGTGTGTTGGCAAGTAGGATTGTAATATTATATCGCAAGGAAACGAAAATTGAAACCAATGGCCGCATTTTAATGAAAAATTTAATTCTTAGGGTCTATACCATTTCAAATTCACACACAAAATTTCACTTATATGCGTTATATATTCGCTGAGATATAGCATTTTGAAGTTGGGCAAAGCTAGAGAAACGTGCTATAGTATTCCTTTCGGCGTGTTATTTTCTCATCTGCTTGTTGTAAAGAGCTTCTTTACGCCCAGTCTGAGGTGATACTGTTGGGAGCATCTCCACTTTGTACGAACGACTTCGTCTTCCCTGGTTGCTGGATTTATGTCCAGTGCCTTCATGGCTTTCTTATATAACAGCTTTGAACCTCAGCTGTAGTCACTAGTGGATCTAGGAATTGTCCAAGAGAGGGGCGATATATCAGAATGATAAGTCTACCCTCCGCTCCAAAATGTACAAATATTTTGCGACAAACAAACAAAGTAACGAATTTTGAAGAAAAAAAATGTGACAACTTAAAAGCTTTATTATAAAGTAACTCAAAATTATATATATATATATATATATATATATATATATATATATATATTACAAAGATACAAAATGTGATAAAAATTCTTACATATTTTATACTATATCATTACAAATTTTGATTTAGGACTGGCCGCCCGATGCAGAAATTATCCACCTTTTGTTATAAAGTCCTCTATTTTTGCGGCACAAGTGAAGTCCCATTGTGTCGCCTGACTGGCGCAGTCTTTTGTCTCATTGTTGTATAGCGGCTCCAATTATTGCCTTTAATTGGCCCGCTACGTAGAATTACTTGCAAACTCCGTGTGCAACCATTAGGGCACTCTATAATATATGTCGCGTATAGTTATACATACATTCCAGTGGGACTCTGACTAAGCAGTTGGACTGATGATTTGGCTCTCCTGTCCATAATATATCAGATGCGGACAAATTGAAAACACTCGATGAGAGGTCACAGCAATTGGGTCTGAAAATACACAGGGAAAAGACAAAAATAATGAGAATAAATGCAGGGGTTGAACTTGAAGAAACACCAATAAATTTCATACACATACATATTCTTGGCAAATATAGACAAAGTTGGAGGGGACGACTCGAATCCAAAATAAGAATACAAAAAGCAAGAGGAGCTTTCATTGCATTGGGAAATATATGGAGATCAAGAGAAATAGGATCCAACACGAAAATAAGAATCTTCAACTCAAATGTGAAGTCGTCTATTGTATGGCTCGGAGACATGGAGAACAACAACAAGACAACAACCAAAAAGCTACAGACTTTCATAAATGGGTGCTTGCGTAGAATAGAGGGATTAAAATGGTATGACAAGGTTACCAACGTGGAACTGATGACAAGAACTAGACAAGTGCCAGTGGAACAAGAGATGAGAAGAAGACGATGGCGATGGATAGGACACACACTGAGGAAACCTGTTGATAACATTACAAGGCAGTCCTTGTTCTGGAACCCCCAGGGCAAGAGAGGCAGAGGAAGACCAAGAAGTACATATGGAAGAGAGTTGGAAACAGAGGTGAAAATGATGAGGAGAACGTGGAAAGAACTTGAGATGATGGCACGTGACCGAAGGACTTGGCATGTGTTTGTTGAAGGCCTATGCTCCTTTGGGAGTGGAGGGTTATGAATGAAATGAAATAGTTATACATAACAGGGTCGATAAATTTTCTCAAGGACGCTCAAAAAATGCTGATGAAGACCGACCCTTTGCGAGCAGCATCTGTGAATGGGTATTCGAGCTGACACTTTACTGACAGACGAGTAACGATAGACAATGTAGCAACTGCAATAGGGTATTCTCATGGTTTAGCCTACAGCATAATGCATGATCGTTTGAATTTCCGGAAAGTGTGCTCACGGTGGGTGCCCAGACAACTGAGGAACACAAAATGAACCGAATGGGCCTGTACTTGCAACATCTCTTTCGGTACGCAGATGAAGGAGAAGACATGCTTAACAGAATTGTTACTGGGGACGAATCGTGGGTGCATCACTACCAACCCAAATCAAAGCGTGCTTCAATGCAATGGAAACATCCTTCTTCACCTTCTGCCGAGAAATTCAAGGTTACGCCATCAGCAGGGAAGGTTATGCTTACAGTGTTTTGGGATTCTCAAGGAGTGCTGATAACACATTTCCTGAAGAAAGGTGAGAATGTGAAAGCTGCATCGTACTGTGAAGTTCTGTTGATGCTTCGGGATGCAATTCGAAGAAAACGACCAGGCCTACTGACTAGAGGAGTACTGCTCCATCACGACAATGCCAGACCACATACGGCTCGATTAACCCAGGTGAAAATTGAACAACTAGGGTGGCAACTTCTTGAACATCCGCCTTACAGCCTCGACTTAGCCAGGACCGATTTCCACCTGTTTGGTCCACTCAAAACTCACCTTGGCGGCAAACGTTTCGCGGATGACGAAGAGGTTGAACGTGAGATGCGAATATGGCTGAGACAGCAGACCAAAGACTTCTATGCTGCAGGTTTTGAGGCACTGATAAAGCGATGGGATACGTGTATGTATGTTGGTGGAGATTATGTTGAGAATTAGGGGAAATGTAAGTGCAATAATAAATGGTTTTCAACTTCGTATCTCATTTAGTTTTTTTTAAATAGCCATTTGTGATCTATTTACTGACTTGCCCTCGTATATATATATATATAGGTGATCATGCCTCTCTTCAACCTCCTGTCCCCGAGTGTTGTTTACCTATTCTATTGTTGACCTTTCCACGCCACGATGTCAAACTGTTCAGTATCGCCTCCCTTCGTTGTCTTCTACCGTTCTCGCATTTAATCTTTCCGTATAATGCAGCTTTTCTCTGTTATTGTCGCGAGAGGTTCAGATGTTATTAAAATATATGATATCCCAGACAAAAAGATGTATCAAGGATACTGTGATAAACGAGCGCAAAGGCCTTATTGCTTTATCTTTTCCTACATCTTTCGTATTGTATTTTCTCCGACATTTGTTCTTTCACCTTACATTTGCTATCCCACATTTGCTATTTCATCGTTGTGATTACTCGCGACCGGTATCTAGAGAACCACATTTGTTCTTTCATCGGGGGAAATAAAGTCCTTTGATTGAGTCCCCATACCTGACATTATCGTTTGAAGCCCACATTGCATCGTGATAAATCTGGTGAAAACACATATGATCATCCCAATCAGACATCTGGGCATGCTGTAATTTCTGTGACACCACATTGGACGCCCAGATTGGCCAGGTGAAAACGTCTCATGCTGTAATGGTGTTATCTTTGGTCGGCCGCCGTTCAGACAAGCGTTGGGTTACCTCATTGGACGCCCAGCTTGGCCAGGTGAACAATAAACAATCAGAGAGTAAGGTGACAGCAATTTGACAGCACCTTTGCATTAGCCCGCCAATTATCTCCATACCTGTTTGTCAAACCACACCCACGTTTGGACTGACAGGGGACAAGAGCGATCCTGTGAATGAGTGACCAGAGGGGCTATTAAGGATTGGTTGGTATGGGCGGAGCTGTACAAGAAACCCATATCGGACTGGCAGAAATATAATACCGCGTAGCTTGTTAGAGGAAGCAGTTCAGTTTTTATATTGTGAGGCAGAGATACAATCCCAAAAACGCCTAGCCTAAATACACGTGTTTATTCAGAGTGGATATAATTCAGTTCTGTGATGAATTGTGTTCTTAAAGGATTTTCCGAAGGGAAAAGAAGGTTAGTAGATCTTATACAGATTATTAATACATTTTCTTAAATTTTTTTATTTTAACCTCACAGCTAAAATGTGCGAAAGATAGAGTTTCAAATAATTCTTTGCATAACTGATTAATAAAATCAGAAGATTTTCCTAGAAGATGATAGGATGATAGGAGGTAATTAATAGTTCATACTTCACCTTCATCATCATCACAGTCTCCCATGCGCACACACTCTCGTGCACAAGATATTTAACATCATTAGAATTGAACTCAGAGAGAGATCAATAATGAGCAGTAGTATGAATGAAAGTCAACCAGTGATGTTAAATGTGAAAAACTTACGAAGACTTTTGTGTGTCTTCAGTTCATCAGAAGTCTGAGTCTACACGCAACGTATCTGACGTCTAACCAGAAATAAGTTATCAAAAACGGACATTTGGCTAGCAGAATTCGCCATAGGACATCTTGCATTCCTCAATTAAAGAGGAATATTGTCTCACCCACAAGTCAGAAGGTGGGCGCAGCATTTTTCGTCACCCATATACTGCTGGCTCACAAGTTCAATACATCGTTATCACAAGTTCAATACAGAGTCATCATAAATTCAAATCACTCGAAAGAGCATTATTATCTGAAGTCAAGCAAAAGAGCTCAAACGAGGAATCGCATATTTATACCAAGTGCATCACACTCTTAAGCGCATTCTATGAAGCAGACTCTAAAGTATATTTTATGAATCACGACTACATACGCAAGATTATGAGTCTACATATCACTAACATTTCGTGAAGATATCCAGTCTGGCCAGTACCCTCGGGAGATTAGACAACAGACCCCTTGTTCATATGACAGCTATTAACTGTTGATCAACACTACAGAGATATACTCAAACAGTGAAGGAATATACAGAAATATCTCGTCAGCGTTCTCAGTGCGACAACAGTTTTCATCAGAACGTCCTCGGCTTAGAGATACCCCACTCGACATAACGTATAACAACTTGGGACAGTGTATGCATACATGTGAATCGTCATATCAATGCAAAGCATTTAGAGACACATGGACTGTGTAGAGTACTCACCATTTTGGTAACACGTATCATACCACATCATCATCATTTCGCTTTACACCAGTTCATTCTTAATTAACTACTACTTAATTAACTGCAATTTTATTATCTCATCTGTGAGTTTTGCGTGAATCGTCTTTCACCATCATCACGTTATAACCATTACTAACCCTATATGTGTGGATATTTCATTAATAAACCCAACGATCGTTTGATCATTATCTAGTTTGTTAATGTATCACTCGTGCTGTCGGTGTTACATATTCACCTATAGGAACATTTCTCTACTCAGATGAGGTTGGGGGCTTTTTCTTTACGGGATCTAAGGGCAGAAGCTAAGGTCGTGGGGAAACAGAACTCTTTCCATAATTAATTAGAAAACACTGTCTAGTGGAAAGCATTCGCATTCATGTCTTCTTGTCCCTATCTCGAATAAGTCTTTATTCTTTCTTAACGAGCCAATTTCTAGAGACCTTATATCTAATATCTCATAGACTATTCCTGGCAAAAACTACTGTCGTAGTTGCCCCAGTACACACCACACGACAGATACCAGTATAGCGCGAGATAAGAGACTGGTCTTATTAGAAATACCCCCTTCTCTGAAAAGAGTAAGGGTGTATCGACAATCAAGGTAGGGTCAAGCTGTATAAACCTTCAAGTATGATGATAGTGAATGTTACTTAAGGTCTAAGTGCTACCTCTCCAGATCCCACCCTGAATAATGGTTATTATGTTTTTTTTTTATTGTATTATGGCTAATTGTCTAGGGAATTAATTAATTTAATAAATATGTAATATACATACAAACAGAATCTAACTCAACTTGAATGATTAAGTAAGACTGAGTGTAAATATTTACAATTTATTGATCCTATACCGTTTCTCTTTTCGGTTAGGAAAACTGAAATAAAATTCAAATGCTTTTTACATAATAGAAATAAATAAGTAAGGAATTTTCATTTCTACAATAGTTAAATATGAAATTTATATTTAAAATGTCAATTATGTTATTCATATATATTTATATATAGTTGTTAGTTTCACTGGACTGTAAAGTTGGTAGAAGTTCAATAAATCTCTCATTGGTCATCATTCAATTGTTTGTTTGATGTGTGGTTTAGTTCTTAACTAAATAAGTCTGGATGTGCCGACCAGTGGAGTTATATATCCACCTATCTTTGATAAGTTGAAGCACAGTGTCTGGATCTCCAGGCTAGGAAACTCTCCGGTGACTCGCTCTAAGTATATTGAGAACGTCTCGCACCAACAGAGTTCTTCAGTATTGAATGTCGAAGACTGATAGTCATTTCAGGATAAAACCCCCAAGTAGTATACAATAGCTATAACAGGCTGTAAATGGGTATCTAGGTCTGCTGCGTAGATACAGCTGCAAAATATTTGACAGCAAGCGTTTGCCGCTCTCTTCTGTTCAGTACTGTATTTGAAAATGTTGTGGCCTCTATGTTAAGCATAATAGGTTTCTTTATACATACCAGAAAAAGAAGCGTTCTCGTTGGCTGTTATATCGGTCCGTGTTATCCTATTATTTTGAGCGGTAATGGTCAGAATATTTAGAATTCGTGATGTGAGACAGACGTCATTTCACGACAGTTATAATACGCTTAAAGACATTGGACATCGTCTTCTAACGTGAGTAATAGACATCCTGTGCGCACTGTTCGGGACACCCTCAATACTCTTTTCTAACTGTTTGTAATATTTTTTAACGTCACGTAATTGTATCTGAACTAACAGGTTTTCTACAATACTACAATACAGGTTCTGTGTAGACTTGGTATCCACATTACTGTAACAGTCAGTTGTAACAGTCTAGTGGTGCGTTGTTGAAACAGATTAGTATAGCCCCATCAACTGGGCACCAGATGTAACATGGTGTTTTGGTTACTGTTTATTACCATATGTTAAAGTCTGTTTGCTCGTGTGAATTCTGGTATATGTACCGTGTTGAAGTGTCGCTGAGTAGGCGTGTCGTTGATCACCAGGACAGTGTAACATGGTCATGAATCTAGGTCACCAGCGTGAGGCACTGCCAGGATGTAGTGCAGTCACACACACAAACAGCATACATGTTTTCTCAGGTGTGTAGAACAAATGATAAGATGTTGTAGTGAGTAATGGTGTGTGTATACAGCAGATCGAGAACACGAGGTCGTATAGGCTCTTATTTAGGGACACACAAACTCACTCCATCACATGTAGAAGTCATAGATGTGGTTAATGCAGATGACTTTCTCTTCAACATTTATTACAGTAATAGTACGTTGACGGACAACACAGTCAGTGGAACAAGGAACATGGACATTTCATGTGCAGTAATGCATATAACCATCGAGCATAATCAACCCTGCATAGCTCGTATGTATGATGCTAGTAACGTTGGCTTGATAATATATATTTTCATACTGTAGCACAGAGCCCCTGACTAAACGCGTCAGGTAGTATTGTGACAAATATAGTTGCTTAATATCGAAGTCTGTGAACTTGTTGATAAAGTCAAGACTTCATCTGGCTTCTCCCGCCAGACACTTCTTCTTCTGCTCAAAGATATAGGCCGTAATGGCGGACCTCATAATGATTGATGAACAACTGTGTATTTCCATAGGCAGGCATTATCCTCCATACCGAAACATACCGCCATAATGCGGGTTTCATATAAATATACGTTCATTGTGCTTCTATAAAGTAATTCGACGAATAGACTTAGTTAGCTCCGTCAAGCACACATAATGGACTCTGGATCTCAAGAACTGTGAGCGCTACTCACAGGTTCATACTAAATGTTCTGCAATCTTGGCATAATAATAAAGTTTATTTTACCTTGGACAGAATCCGAGAAATACACAAATAACCACTGTCGTCATTCTAGACGAACAGAATAACTCTGGGGAGAATCATTAAGATCACAGTTATACTGAAGACTCTCTTTCCCCCCAGTTAATGCAGAGAAGAACAATGGACATCTTGTCCGGTGTCGTGAAATATTCTAATCCCCATATATAAATTAAAACGTAAATGTAAAGCCTAACAAATAAATTTAATAAAAGGAAAGAAGAATGGTAAAGAACAGTGCTGTCACAATGACTGTACTCGAAATCCCCCTTGTTTTCTCCTGCGTCTGCAAATTGTAACGTTTCACGTTGATAGTAAAAGCCTTCTGAAGCATACACGCGTTTCCCCAACACAATAAAATGTGTACTCCATTTCTAAGAAAAACCTTGAGATACGCAAGATGACCTAGATTTGAGATTCCATTCATGTCTTTTTATACACTACGTTACCTAAAACGAAAGACAGATGGACTAAAGATAGAAAGAAGGGAGGGCTGAAAGCCGGAACACAGGCAATACTAAACACGCGTCGCGCGATACACAATTGCTGCCATCACGCGTGTAAGGCCACATGCACTAGCTTTTTTTCAAATCGACAGTGATAAAAACACTACCCATTCCAGAGTTAGGTTTTAAAATCCTGAAAAACGCTTATTAGGAAATATGACATTATACTGGTTTACGTTTGAAAACATTACAGTACCCAGACACCACATCGTTTTCGAAGTAAACAGGAGGTAGAAGAAAGTGCATATTTTGAACGCAGCCACTTAGCTCCTTTAAATTTGTATATTTGGGTTCCTTAGGACTTGCTGACAAAAAAAATGTTAAACGTTACGCAAATAGTCTAGGAATTACCAAATTATAGCCAAAAGAAATAGTGAGGGATGTCAGACAACACCCAAATCAGAATCGCTCAGTGGCAGATTTTCACCCCACCATTGTACGGGAAATAGGCTGACATGTTACCTCCTATTTGATTGGCGGAAAATAAATGTAAGGCTAAACACGATTAGTCGGACTATAAATACTACTTCGTTGTTGTTAGGGGAAACGTGAGTAGGAGTACTTTTTTGAAAAGCTGTGTAAACATGGCATGATTGGTTAGACCTGCCAATATAGTCAATTAGAGGCGTCAGGTCAACACCACATTTGCAAATAAACTTACTACAGAATCAGTGCGTTGAGCACCAGTGCATATTTTGCTAAATAAAAGCCTGGGACATCGGCAGATCGAAATTGCGCTATATTCATTGCCGGTCAACGTAATTCTGTGTTATTTCCATGAATTGTGGGACTGTGGTCCTAAAGCTATTGAGCAGTACCTGGTCAGAGCTTTGCTGAATCCAGAGGCGGACAGCATACTCCTTGGTCCATATAGCAAACAGTGAGGTGTCTCCAGAACACAGGGGAGCAATCGAGCAGAGGAGTCTTTTCCTGCCGCCATCACGAAAGTTAAGCCTATGTGGCCAGCTGAGCTCAACATTATGTAACCCCATCTTAAACTAACATTGTATAAAAATAAGAGGGGAAATTAATTGTTTTAATGAACGGAACTGAGAACATCTCCAATACTAGTTCCAACAGAAATAAACACTTGAAGTCATGATGACAAATACCAACATAGCTTGAAAAAACAACACCAGTATTACCTCATATTACCACTACACAACTGACACACATAGGATAAGATTAATAAAATATGTCACTACAAGATTCATATTGATATAATTAAAATGTACATATAAATCTTGTAATTAAAATATGATTGGGTGATTCCTGGTTCACTTACTGTATTTATGCAATCAGGACACATATATATATATAACACTCAAAACATGCTTAATACATATTGATATTTGAAAATATTTACCAGTGACTCATTTAAGATAGTCTTAAAGAAAGGTACATATGTGTGAGTGTCACACTGTTGTCAAGTGTGGTGGAATAAATTGACTTGTTTATCTGTCTGTTGTTGTTGTGACTTACACTTCATCATATACATACCCTAGACATTCAACGTAGTCATCACTATATTCAAGAATAATTCTGACTGAGGTATAAATATGTGGTAGCAAGTAAGGTCATCTATAATACACTACCCTTATTAGAGATAGATACAAGTAAGGTCATCTTCACAGCTGATCTCAGTCAGTCACACTAAGTCCCCTATAAATATTTATATATCCCACTTTACCACATATATTGGGGTCTCGCTCTCGGGATTTTGAATCTTTCCCTATTAAAAATATTGGGGGTAATTCACTTCAGGGAATAATAGAAATAAAAAAAAGTATCCTTGGGTGAAAATAAATAAGGTTGAGCTCTCAGTGCCTGTAGTGTCCTTAGATAAATATTGATAGATTGAATTGTTACATTTGCATGATAGACAATGGCCGACTTGGCAAAATTTCGATCTGCTGCTGTACAGACTGCGAAAGAGTTAGGAATGGACGGGCAAATTATGATTTCTTATGTCACTGCTGAATGTGACAAATATATTGAACGGGAAGAAAGAAGATTAGAAAAAGAGGCCGAAAGAAGGTTAGAGGCTGAGACTAAGAGGTTGCAGATTGAGGCTGAGGCTAAGAGGTTGCAGATTGAGGCTGACAAAGAGGCTAAAGCATTGGAAGCCGAGGAAAGAAGACAGGCTGCAGAAAGAGAAGAGAAGAAATTAGCTGCAGAAAGAGAAGACAAGAGATTAGCTGCAGAAAGGGAAGCAGAAGATAAAAGATTACAAAGGGAACATGAGTTACGACTAAGGGAGTTTGAGTTTCAAGGCCATGCTCCTGAAAATGGTGCCAGTCCCTTTACCTCTGATGCCACTGCTAGCCAGGGAGCCTCAACCTCAGCTATGAATTTTCATTTAGATCATTTCGTTGAGAAAGACGATGATATTGAGAGCTATCTAAATAGATATGAACTATTAGCTACCACATATGGGTTAGAGAGAGAAAGGTGGAGCTTAAAGTTATCTCAAGGACTTCGTGGGGCAGCTTATGAAGTTTTTGCTAAAATGAGCAGAGGTGATCAGGAAAATTATGACATGCTAAAGCAGGCTCTTTTGTTAAGATATGAAAAGAACGCAGAATTTTATAGAAAAAAATTTAGGAATGCTAAACTACTGTCAGGTGAAACCTACCACCAGTTCTCTGCACGGTTAGAGACATACTTGGAGAAATGGACTTCTCTGGGGAAAACCCAAGATCTTAAGGAAATGGTCCTTATAGAACAATTAAGAGAGTCCATGGCTCCAGACCTGAGAAAGTTTCTCATGGAACAAGGTGCAGAGAGGCTGGGTGAGTTGCTAAATGTTGCTGAAAGGTATCAAGCAGCTCAGGCAGAAGTATCAGGTAATAAGAAGAAACAGGTGGATAATTTTAGGGCATCACAGGACTTTAATAAATTTGATCCTAGAGATCAAAACAAAGGTAAGCACCAGTTTGATAGGCCACGGTATGACAATAAAAATAAAACCCCCACAATTCGATGAAAGGAAATATGATGAAAGAAAATCTTTCAACCAAGGGAAAAGGTGGTGTAAAAATTGTCAGATGGACAATCATGACACTGACCGTTGCAGAAGGAAACCTGTGTATATGGCCACCCTTCAGGTCAGGTCGACCTCAAGACAGGAGGAGGATATTATGTTGGATACCACTCCAGAAGAGATGAGGAAGGCACAGGCTGGGGATAAGACCCTCAAGCCTTGTTTCAGGAAATTGTCAACTTGTCATACAACTCCAGGCAAGGGAGATTTTTACATGAAAAACAAGTTGATGTATAGGAAGACTGGAGCTAGATCCAAAGGTCAGGGACAGCTGGTACTTCCTAAAAGATATAGGGTAGAATTAATAAGGAGCCTACATGTGAAACCAGATGGGGACCATGAGAAAATAGGTACCATCATCCAAAAGGTGGCTCACAATTATTATTGGCCCAAAGCAAGATGGGACATTGAGAATTTTGTAGAAAGGTGTAGCATAGCACATGAGGGAACACCCACAAGTGGGAACATTGATCAGGACCTGGACACGCCAAGGGGCAAAATTAGGCCTGAAAATACAAAGAGAAATAAATTTGATAAAGTGGACCAAAGGGAATGGGAAGCCCCTTTTCACGGACAAGCTTCACTTAACTGTTTTACAATGGCCACTATGCGGAGAGTGCAAAAAGATGTCTTACCCCAGGATAAGCCAAAAATCCCTCAATCGGACTTAAACAAACTGGAGGAAGAGGATGTAGAGAGGAAATCTCTCATCAAGAATTTTAAGTTAGGAGAAAGCCCCAAAAGAAGAATTGGTAGCGGTCGTTTTGTGAATGATAATTCTGGGAGGAAAAATCATCACTATAGAGCTTCAAGTGGAAGAGACCATACCGGTGCATGGACAAATAGGTCCACACAATTAAAGGTCCATATGTAACGCTGTTAAGAACGTGGACTGACGAAAAGGTAGAGGAAAATATTACATCCTCATACCAATAGGTGAATGAGCTGACCACTCGTTTAAAAACTGGCTGGAAACTTGCCAATGAAAATTTGAAACAAGCCAGGAAGAAACATGCTGCCTATTATAACAGGAAGGCGAAAGACAGAGATTTGGCTGTGGGAGAGAAGGTACTGCTTCTTCTACCTGGTAGTCAGAATAAGTTACAAATTGGATGGCAAGGTCCATATACAGTTCTAGAGAAGGTGTCTAGAACAAATTATAAGATAGATAAGAAGGGGAAAGAAAAAATCTATCATGTGAATCTCCTGAAGAAATATTTGGAAAGAGAACATCAGGAAGAGACACACTTGTTGACCTTGTCCATTGCCATGGAGATGAAAAAGGAACCACTTTCATCATTTGAATATCCATTACACCCCTGTGAGACAGCGGCACAGGTGAAAATCAGTACACATTTAACGAAAACTCAGAAAGAGAGAGTGCAACAGGTTCTAGATAATCATGCAGAGGTGTTAACAGACCGACCGGGGCATACAAACTTATTGGAATATGATATGAAGCTGATAGACCCCACACCTGTCTGTATGAAACCATATTCGATTCCTTTTGCTAAGGAGAAAGCTTTGAAGGAAGAGATAGACTATTTGTTGAAGGAAGGAATTATTTCGCACAGTGAATCTCCATATAGTTCCGGTGTTGTACTCTTAAGGAAGCCCTCTGGAGAACATAGACTCTGTATAGATTACAGGAGACTGAATGCTATTACGGAAGGACAGGTGGATCCATTGCCGGATACAAATCAGTTGTTTGCCAGGCTACATAAAGCTAAATATTTCTCAAGGGTGGATCTGAGTAAAGGCTACTAGCAGATTCCAGTCAAACCTGAGATCAGACAAAATTGTTGGATGTAAACATTTCGGAGGAACGTAATGAATCCCTGAGTTGCCTCTTTGATTGAGGATATTCCGAATGTTTCATACAGGCTAATAAGAAGATTATGGGATCCACTACGAAAACTCTGCTATCACCAGGTATATGTTATCTCCTCATAACGTACATTTTGAGGAAAATCTAATGTTCTCTGGACATGTCATTGCGCAGACTCAGAGAAGAGAAATGGTGAATACGGGTTGTGAAGCAGCATTAAGACAAGCAGTCACACTTGCGGCTGTTCAGTAACATAACCGAAAAATATTATTGGTTGTAGAGGTCTGAGGCTGATTTCAAGAGTAGTGCCTACTCTGAATGGACCCAACTACATAAAACCATGATAGCACAACAGCAGAGTAAAGTCAAGTTGACTTACATTTATCTATGTGTATATAGAATAAAGGACTGACATAAGATGTCTGTTTTAAGAGGGGAGATGTCGTGAAATATTCTAATCCCCATATATAAATTAAAACGTAAATGTAAAGCCTAACAAATAAATTTAATAAAAGGAAAGAAGAATGGTAAAGAACAGTGCTGTCACAATGACTGTACTCGAAATCCCCCTTGTTTTCTCCTGCGTCTGCAAATTGTAACGTTTCACGTTGATAGTAAAAGCCTTCTGAAGCATACACGCGTTTCCCCAACACAATAAAATGTGTACTCCATTTCTAAGAAAAACCTTGAGATACGCAAGATGACCTAGATTTGAGATTCCATTCATGTCTTTTTATACACTACGTTACCTAAAACGAAAGACAGATGGACTAAAGATAGAAAGAAGGGAGGGCTGAAAGCCGGAACACAGGCAATACTAAACACGCGTCGCGCGATACACAATTGCTGCCATCACGCGTGTAAGGCCACATGCACTAGCTTTTTTCAAATCGACAGTGATAAAAACACTACCCATACCAGAGTTAAGTTTTAAAATCCTGAAAAACGCTTATTAGGAAATATGACATTATACTGGTTTACGTTTGAAAACATTACAGTACCCAGACACCACATCGTTTTCGAAGTAAACAGGAGGTAGAAGAAAGTGCATATTTTGAACGCAGCCACTTAGCTCCTTTAAATTTGTATATTTGGGTTCCTTAGGACTTGCTGACAAAAAAAAAATGTTAAACGTTACGCAAATAGTCTAGGAATTACCAAATTATAGCCAAAAGAAATAGTGAGGGATGTCAGACAACACCCAAATCAGAATCGCTCAGTGGCAGATTTTCACCCCACCATTGTACGGGAAATAGGCTGACATGTTACCTCCTATTTGATTGGCGGAAAATAAATGTAAGGCTAAACACGATTAGTCGGACTATAAATACTACTTCGTTGTTGTTAGGGGAAACGTGAGTAGGAGTACTTTTTTGAAAAGCTGTGTAAACATGGCATGATTGGTTAGACCTGCCAATATAGTCAATTAGAGGCGTCAGGTCAACACCACATTTGCAAATAAACTTACTACAGAATCAGTGCGTTGAGCACCAGTGCATATTTTGCTAAATAAAAGCCTGGGACATCGGCAGATCGAAATTGTGCTATATTCATTGCCGGTCAACGTAATTCTGTGTTATTTCCATGAATTGTGGGACTGTGGTCCTAAAGCTATTGAGCAGTACCTGGTCAGAGCTTTGCTGAATCCAGAGGCGGACAGCATACTCCTTGGTCCATATAGCAAACAGTGAGGTGTCTCCAGAACACAGGGGAGCAATCGAGCAGAGGAGTCTTTTCCTGCCGCCATCACGAAAGTTAAACCTATGTGGCCAGCTGAGCTCAACATTATGTAACCCCATCTTAAACTAACATTGTATAAAAATAAGAGGGGAAATTAATTGTTTTAATGAACGGAACTGAGAACATCTCCAATACTAGTTCCAACAGAAATAAACACTTGAAGTCATGATGACAAATACCAACATAGCTTGAAAAAACAACACCAGTATTACCTCATATTACCACTACACACAACTGACACACATAGGATAAGATTAATAAAATATGTCACTACAAGATTCATATTGATAAATTCTGTACATATAACTTGTAATTAAAATTGATTGTGATTCCTGGTTCACTTTGTATTTGAATCAGGACACATATATATTAATGAAAAGTGCTTAATACATATTGATATTTGAAAATTTACCAGTGACTCATTTAAGATAGTCTTATAGAATGGTACATGTGTGTGAGTGTCACAGTGTTGTCAAGTGTGGTGGAATAAATTGACTTGTTTATCTGTCTGTTGTTGTTGTGACTTACACTTCATCATATACATACCCTAGACATTCAACGTAGTCATCACTATATTCAAGAATAATTCTGACTGAGGTATAAATATGTGGTAGCAAGTAAGGTCATCTATAATACACTACCCTTATTAGATATAGATACCTTCACAGCTGATCTCAGTCAGTACACTAAGTCCCCTATAAATATTTATATATCCCACTTTACCACATCCGGTCAGAAAACAGCTCATCACTCCCAGACGGAAGTCTTCTCGGTTCGCGCTAAAAACTAGCACATGCGTAGACAGAACAGATTTGAGAACAGTTAACCCCATCTTAAGACAGATCAACCCCAAAGAATAAACACAGGGAAGATAACCCCAAATCAACCTGTCCCAGGGAGTTAACATACAGTTCTCTACCTTCGATCGTCAAAAGTATTAAATAGATTTACGTCTTATGAAACCGTCAAAAATAACAGCAACAGACTACCACACCCTCCGGATAAAAAAAAAATGAAACATTTTTTTTTTGAAATACATCAATGAGCGAGATGCAACAAGCTCATAACGCATGAATTATGCGCCGATGAAAGGATCAATATAAATATAACGACATAATGTCAGACCCAATCAACGCACAATAGCGCGTCTAGTGAGAACAAAAATTCACCTCACAAAAAAAGAGAAAATATTTTCTCCAAGTAAAATATATACGGCAGGTACCATGAAATAAACATCAGTTGCTGGCGATGCTAACAAAAATCACATACATATCAAAAAATGCAATGTTTTAGTAATGCGAATGATAACATATGGAAAAGTCATATAAACATATAAATCTATTGAAGTTTCATGTTATATAATGACTATCAACTAATGGATGGACATAATCAAAATTTGTAAAGTCATTCTATATACATATGACAATACAAGTGTATAATCTAACAAATAGAAGATGGCATCCACATAGAATAAATCAATTCTGTATCTCGCCGATCATGTAAGCAGCATCCACGTAGTATGTAAGGAAGACATATCGCAACATCAAGGTTCTCAAAAGCACTCCGTACCTGGTACTAGTTTGCACTGAGAACAATATAAATGACACAATTAGCAACATGCTATAATGTACTATAATTACTACTACATGTCTAAGTATTACATGTGGCCGCATTAATTTTTTCGACCTTTATGTTATGTCAACTCAACCTTCTCCATTACACCAAAGATGGTAATAGAGAAAAAAAAACAATTAATTTACCACTCTAATGTGAAAACAAATGTGTTAATATATATATTGTTATAGTGAAGAGACATATGTCTAGCAGTGTATCAGGAAAATCTAGGACACACGACTTAAGTGGACTCATGTGGGCATCTAGACAGTATGTCTGCCATCACATTATCCAGACCACGGATAGCTCGCACCGTGAAATGAAAAGGTTGAAGAGCAATAGCATATCGAGTAGATCTTGAGCTCTTCAAATTCTTACTCTGTATAGCAGTAAGAGCTTTTTGGTCTGTTTCCACTATGAAATGTGCGCCTAGAAGGAATCTCTGTAGTTTGAGGATCGACCAAACCATAGCTAATAGCTCACGGTCTAAAACCGACTAATTCCTTTCTGCCGCATTAAGTTTTCTGGAAATATACATTACAGGATGCAGAGTTCCAGAGTACTCTTGCATTAGTGCCGCTCCAATCCCAGTGGATGAGGCGTCACTACGAAGAACAAAAGTCTTATCAGCAATAGGTAGCCTTAAGATAGGTGGGGATGAGAACAAATTCTTAATATGATCCAATGAAGCTTGACATTCCTGAGACCAGCGCACCATGTTAGGAGACCCTTTCTTCAATAGGGTTGAGAGTGGTGCCATGATAGAGGATAGATTCTTAATGAATCTTCCGTAGAATTGTATTAATCCCAAGAGACTACGTACTTGTTTTTTTGTTTTTTTTTTTGTTTTAGGCACCGAGATATTTAATATCTTAGAAATGTTTTGGTCCTCTGTCTTCAATAGACCATGACCAACTCGATGACACAGGAAAGAAATTTCACTAAATCCAACATAGGCTTTAGAGGGTTTTGCAGTCAAATTATGCTCGCGTAGAGTTGACAGTAATTCATTTAAACCCAAATAGTGATCTTCCCAAGTATTACTGAAAAGACAGATGTCGTCTAAGTATGCAATGACATCTGAACGATATGAGAGAATTCGAGGCATCATGCGTACGAAAGTAGCCAGGGCATTCATAAGCCCGAAAGGCATAAAATTCCACTGAAACAAACCCCTAGGTGTTGAGAAAGCAGTGAGAGGTTTGGCGTGTTCAGTTAACGGAACTTGCCAATAGCCTTTTGACAAGTCAAGTTTAGTAAAGAATCCAGAGTTAGAAAGTCTAGTAAGTAGATCTTCTAATAAAGGCATAGGTTCAGCATCGAACTTCGTAACTTGGTTCAATTTGCGATAATCTACGCAAAGGCGTATGTTATTGTCTTTCTTTCGAACAATAACCATGGACGAAGAGTATGCTGAGGAGGATGGTTCAATTATCTTCAATTGTATCATCTCATCCAATTCTTTCTCGACTTGTGCTTGGAAATGAATAGGAATAGGATATGGTCTTACTCTGATCGGAGTATGATCAGTAAGTATAATGTCATGCTCAATGACATTTGTGTGTCCAGGAATGTCGGTAAGGACATCCTGAAATGCTTGTAGTCTAGAAGATATTTGTCGCTGTTCATCAAAAGACAAATTAGAAGAAACAGTAACGTTTCTCCATGATTCCGCAGAAGTAAGTGGAATCACAGGAAGAGGTAGATTGACATCCGAAAAAGAAGTTTCCTCATCCTGTATAACTGACAGGGATGAGATATGACCTTGTTGGACTGGAGAATCGTCCGTCGCCTGGAAAATAGGCTGCAAATAGTCTGGTCGCTCATGATATTCCGTAAGCATATTTATCCCAACCTCAATGGGAGACAAGTCTGTAATACCAGACTTGTATACTCACTTTGTTTCTTTATAATAATATGATCATAAATAACCTCTATCTGAAAAGTGCATCATATTAACAATAATAGTTCATGACCAAGTACATATATAGACTGTGTATGATAAACATGTATACAATAACAATACAAAAAAGAATATAGAACAACCGAAAACGTTCGCAGAAGTCAAATGATAAATAAAGCTTAACTAAGTCTAATGTTGTAAAACAATACAATGATAACTGCGAAAAATCAACACAAATGACAACACTGTTATAAACAAAAAGGTGTATAGAAATAAATGAAAGGAAGGAAGAGAGCAGACAATTACAAACAAAACAAATCAAAAAATCAAAGAATGGAAAAAAAATAACGAAAACGACACTAACACATTTCGTCACAGCTAAGGAAAAAAGAAATGAAAAGTAGCAACACACGTCGCTCGCAATTTCCGCTGTGGGAAATATGCACAGTCCCTACAGAAAACGCTCTCAGTAGAACCTCTGTCACGTGGTATATTCTACAGGAGTCACCAGACCCAACCAACCCGCGAAACATACACACTAACACAATATGTAAACAAAAAACATGTGATATGTGAATACACAATAAAGAATGTGTGTAGAGGAAGGCTCAGTTGAACATAAATAAAGGCACAGTTTACTACACAAACGGGCCACTTATCTTAAGCACAATCCTCAAACACCCGCAAAGATGCAGTACAATGCGGTACAACTGTAAACAACAATGGAAGACACCGTAATTTGACTACAGGTAGTGGTCTCCAAAGTGTAGCTACAAAAACATTCTCGACACCAGTTGAAACCGGAAGATCCAACCGTTTTTCTCTATCAGGTCGGGATCTCTAGTAATATTACGAAATTCAAGTTTTCTTAACAATTGCATACAGTATTACAAACATGCACAAGAAAAAGTTATGTAGGCTTATTTTTCTTTGCGATCCAAACAATTTTTGGTCAAGCAATAATATGTAAACAACAGGTTTGACCTCTATACGCAGCTTTTTTTTAAACGTATTAAACATCATTTCATCGTGACTTGACAATATATGTCCAAAAATGACATGTTGATCGCGATGACTGGCAAGGGCAAAAACTGTCCTTGAGAAAGTATCTTGATGGAATCTCCACGTATCAGTGCCTAAATGAAGATTCCTAAGTATTTTGCTGTGGTCCATAATTCTGTAAAGTGCATCTATGCACTGCTTAACAATATGCACATGTTCGACAGATTATGTGATTTCCCAGAAAGTTATCGACGATCGATTTGAATGCCATCCATGCGCGAAGTTCACTACCATGTAACAAGTTCTCGAATTGTTTGTCTGCAATAACTTTCCTAATCTGAGGTCCTACAAAGATACCTTCCTTGATCTTTGCATCGCTAACTTGCGGAAACTTTTCTCGAAGATAAGTGAAAGCTTTGCTCGTTTTATCTAACGCTTTTACGAAATTCTTCATGAGCCCCAACTTTATATGTAACGGTGGTAAAATGATGCTGTCTTTGTTAACTAATGGCTCGTGTATTACATTTTTATGCCCGAGCTGCATACGATCCCTGATAGGGCACACCTTTCTTGCATAATGTTCCTGTCTGTTGCGGCTGTCCCATTCACATAGAAAGCAACAAAATTTAGTATACCCAGTCTGCATGCCCGTGAGAATTGCAATGACCTTTAGGTCTCCACAAATCCGCCATTGGTAGTCATTGTACTTTATTTTTGCCAAAAGTATAGCCATATTGTCATAAGTTTCTTTCATATGAACAGAGTAGGCGACTGGAATTGATGAAAATAAATTTCAGTTATGCAATAACACGGCTTTTAGACTAGTCTTGGAAGAGTCGATGAAAAGTCGCCATTTGTTGACTATGTGCTCATGATCGAGGTGCACCATTAGACCGTTTACATCTTTGCAATAGCAAATGCCATCATCCATCTCAAAGTATTGAACAAGTTCTCTGTGTCTACGATGAAATTTAGATATCTGAGTATTGGGTGCTAAAAGATTCCATTCTTTGAGTCGCGAACCGAGTAATTCCGCTTGTCCTTTGGTAAGAGCGAGATCACGTATTAGATCTGACAGTTCTGAATGGTTAATTAAGTGAACACCATCATTCACCGGTATATAATCCGAGTCAGAATTAGTTTCTAAAGCAGATAAACTATCACTTTCTGATGGTTCATTCACGTCCAACGGATATTGTTCTGGTGGAAATGGGATTGGACATGTGATTGGATCATGAGGCACTGGTTTCGAAACCAATTCAATATTTGGATAAACCACAGACTTTCTAGTTTTAAAAGTAAAACCATGGATATTTGTCAAGCAGAAGTAACAATCAGTAGCGTGATTTGTCGGTTCACGCCATATTACTGGCACTCCAAAAGGCATCGACTTATGCTTCGGCGATTTTCGTAACCAACCTGCCAATGTATTTGCACAAGTCGAACAAACTGCATTTGGCTCCAAGATTTATTTGCATCATCAACTTTCGAATCGAAATAATGTTCATATGCTTTCTTTATGTAGTGCAGTCACACACACAAACAGCATACATGTTTTCTCAGGTGTGTAGAACAAATGATAAGATGTTGTAGTGAGTAATGGTGTGTGTATACAGCAGATCGAGAACACGAAGTCGTATAGGCTCTTATTTAGGGACACACAAACTCACTCCATCACACGTAGAAGTCATAGATGTGGTTAATGCAGATGACTTTCTCTTCAACATTTATTACAGTAATAGTACGTTGACGGACAACACAGTCATTGGAACAAGGAACATGGACATTTCATGTGTAGTAATGCATATAACCATCGAGCATAATCAACCCTGCATAGCTCGTATGTATGATGCTAGTAACGTTGGCTTGATAATATATATTTTCATACTGTAACTCAGAGCCCCTGAATAAACGCGTCAGGTAGTCTTGTGACAAATACAGTTGCATAATATCGAAGTCTGTGAGCTTGTTGATAAAGTCAAGACTTCATCTGGCTTCTCCCGCCAGACACTTCTTCTTCTGTTCAAAGATATAGGCCGTAATGGCGGGCCTCATAATGATTGATGAACAACTGTGTATTTTCATAGGCAGGCATTATCCTCCATACCGAAACATACCGCCATAATGCGGGTTTCATATAAATATACGTTCATTGTGCTTCTATAAAGTAATTCGACGAATAGACTTAGTTAGCTACGTCAAGCACACATAATGGACTCTGGATCTCAAGAACTGTGAGCGCTATTCACAGGTTCATACTAAATGTTCTGCAATCTTGGCATAATAATAAAGTTTATTTTACCTTGGACAGAATCCGAGAAATACACAAATAACCACTGTCGTCATTCTAGACGAACAGAATAACTCTGGGGAGAATCACTAAGATCACAGTTATACTGAAGACTCTCTTTCTCCCCAGTTAATGCAGAGAAGAACAACGGACATCTTGTCCGGTCAGAAAACAGCTCATCACTCCCAGACGGAAGTCTTCTCGGTTCGCGCTAAAACTAGCGCATGCGTAGACAGAACAGATTTGTGAACAGTTAACCCCATCTTAAGACAGATCAACTACAAAGAATAAACACAGGGAAGATAACCCCAAATCAACCTGTCCCAGGGAGTTAACATACAGTTCTCTACCTTCGATCGTCAAAAGTATTAAATAGATTTACGCCTTATGAAACCGTCAAAAAAGACAGCAACAATTACTAATAATAGTTGAGTCTTGGGCTGTACGCGAGACACCCCCATTGTGACGATGTGGCATGCTTGGATTGCTGGCAATTAGATCCAGATATGCCCAGAAAAAAGCTTATATTCGAGTAACCACAGACAAAAGTCATCCATTGCATTGAACGTAGCTTACATTAATAGAGCAAAAATAAAGAGGGGGATGCCATGGAGAAAGTATAGCCAGCAGATGGGTCTGAACAGCAATCTAAAGAAGACAGAAGTCATGACACTCAATCCCCATCGAGGCCAGTTCCTTGACGTGGAGATGGGGCTCAAGTACAGCCATCAGCGGCTGAAAAACCAAGACTGGCCAGGCCCTCCTACACTCGAGCAAGACCACAGTCTGCCCTAGCAAGTCAAGGCGCTGAAGACGGAGGTAACCAGCCAAGAGGCGCACCACAGCAATCAGGATGCCACGCACATGCGCTATGGAAGTATGCCTATATCTGCAAAACGTTATGGCCCTCGCCCTGTGACGGACACCCAGGCAAGCGCAGTGCAGGGCCCTCTGCCTCGGAAGGGCCCAACCCCTACTACTGGGGGTCCTTCTCAATTGCCCCGTGGAGCCAGGAGGCATGAGAATAGAGCTACTGGCCAAGCAAAGAAAAGACCATTTAAAATAATGCACTGGAATGCTGAAGGCGTCAAT
This sequence comes from Oreohelix idahoensis, assembly GCA_024509875.1. Lineage (NCBI taxonomy): Eukaryota > Metazoa > Mollusca > Gastropoda > Stylommatophora > Oreohelicidae > Oreohelix > Oreohelix idahoensis. The sequence goes on along the minus strand of JAMPIV010005389.1, from coordinate 395,522 downwards.
AGTAAAAATGTCGGCTACAGCAAAAAATAAGAGCTCGAAAATATCTTGAATGGCGGAATACCAGATGCTTCATCTCAGGACAGAAAGTTCAGAATTCCACCTGCTCAACTACTACTGTCCGAGCGACCGCCCACTGGCACTAGATACAATCTCAGCAAAAGAAAGACTGATTGTATGCGGAGACTTCAACAGCCACTCACAGAGCTGGGGCTATGATCACATGGACAGGAGAGGTGAGGAGCTTGAAAACTGGCAGGATGACAATGGGCTTATCCTGATTAACCAGCCAATCGACCCACCAACCTTCTACTCGAGATCATGGCACACAACCTCTACACCAGACCTGGCATTCCGCTCACCCGGCCTGGAGTGGAACACCACACGCGTTGTAGGGAAACAACTTGGAGGCAGCGACCACCGGCCAGTCTTCCTAATTGTGGAAAATGAACTTGTCAAGGAGAGCAGCACTCTCTCTAGGTGGAACTACAAGAAGGCAGACTGGACAATGTACCAGCACCGTACTAGTATACTGGCTAGAGATCTGACTGTAGACAAAGACATCAATAAGCTAGTCGATGAATTCAGCAGATGCATATTACAGGCTGCTCGTGAAACAATACCTAGAGGGGCTCGTAAGCACTACAAACCATATTGGAATAGTGAACTAGAGCAGCTGCACAACGACCCGGAAACATCTCAAAAGCAGGCAGAGACCAGTCCATGCCAAGAACACCACAATAACTACCAGCAAGCTAAGACCAAATTTCAGAGGGCCAAGTTGCAGGCCAGGCGAAGAAGCTGGAAGGAGAAAACAGAGTCCTTGAACTTCGAAAGAGATACGAGGAAACTGTGGAAGCTGGTAAAACAACTTAACGATGAAGGTACAAAGAGAAACTCAAGGATTGCTCTGTACAAAGATGGAAACATCCTCATGGGAAAACAGGTAGCCGATCACTTTGCAGACTCCTTTGCTAAAGACAACAACATCGAAGTTAGCCCAGAGAAGCAACAGGAGACTCGTGAGAAACAACAATACGCAGGACGAGATGGAACCATACCTGAAGTTATGGAGGCACCAATCACATTCAGAGAACTGGAGCTTGCAATATCCAAATTGAAAATGAGAAAGTCGCCAGGAGTCGATGGAGTGTCCAATGAAATGATTAAGAACTTGGGAACCGCAGCAAAAACAAAGCTGCTGCAGATCTTCAATATCTGTTGGAACTCAGGCAGAGTTCCACAGACCTGGAGGGAAGCAATCATGATACCACTCCTAAACCAGGAAAAGACAGTTCCACTGCCTCCAGCTACAGACCAATCAGCCTTAAAAGCTGCCTCTGCAAAACAATGGAACGTATCATCAACCTCAGGCTACAGTGGTACCTTGAAAGTGAAAACCTTCTTGTACCACAGCAGGCGGGCTTTAGGCAGTGTTATTCCACCGAAGATCAGGCAACTTACCTTTCCCAAGAGATTGAGGATGCGTTCCAAGATAAGAAACTGGTACTAGCAGCATGGATAGATCTAAGGAAAGCATTTGACAAGGTTTGGAAAGAAGGGCTTCTGAAGAAACTGAGAAATTGTAGAGTGAATGGTAAGATGTACAAATGGGTGAAAGCATACTTGCATAACAGAAGAGCCCGAGTACAACTAGATGGCCTCAAGAGTAAGAAAATTCTACTGCGTCATGGCGTCCCTCAGGGAGGGGTTTTGTCCCCCACACTTTTCCTAGTCTACATCAACGACCTGGTTGCTGAACTACCACATGGAATGAAAGTGGCAATGTACGCTTATGACCTGGTAATATGGTGCACAGATGAGCATGCAACAGTGGCCACCAAAGTGCTACAAAGAGCTATAGATGCCTTAACCTCATTGGCAAATAGATGGTGTGTCAGCATCAACACAGACAAGTGCAGCACTACGCTCTTCACCCTCTCTCCCAAACAAAAAGCTGGTGTCATCAAGATAAACGAAGAGCTCCTGAGAGAAGATAAACAACCCACCTATCTCGGAGTTACATTCGATGATAGGCTGACATGGAAGCAGCACATCAACAAGGCAGCAACAAAGGCCAGGAGGAAGTTAGCCATCCTGAGAAAACTAAGTGGAACCACATGGGGAGCCAGCGGGAAAATACTTAGTAAAGTTTACCAGCAGGGCATACGACCACACCTGGAATATGGGTCAGCTGCGTGGTGTCCAGCATCAAACACCACATTACAAGAGCTAGATAAGGTGCAAAACCAGGCGCTTAGGGTCATCACGGGGGCAATGAAATCAACGCCTATAGTGGAGATGGAGAAAATGGGGAGGATACAAGCACTGAGAGAACGCAGAGACACGAAAGTGCTAACACAGGCAGAAAAGTTCCTCTATATGCCGAGCCATCCAATGAAGGACAGATTCCAAAACCTAGCAATGGGGCGACTGAAAAGAAGCAGCTTTATCCACCAGGCCAAACGATTTCGTAGACAAACCTCAGACTTGCCTGAAGTTAACAGCCCCCTAAAGTCTGTGCCAGAACAAACCCCTTGGAGAGAGGAGCAAGGACTACCAGTACACATCCACACAAAAGTGAAAGGAATATTCGACAGGGATGAACAGAACAGCGTGCAACGTAGGACAGTCACTCTCAGTTTCATGGATGATGAATACCCACAGGACCTCTGGGTCCGAGTATACACGGATGGGTCAGCACAGAATGCAGTAAAGAATGGAGGAGCAGGAGTGTACATTCGTAGAATACCCAAACAACACTAGGGATACGGTCAGAGTACCAACGGGGAAATTCTGTAACAACTATAATGCAGAAGTCCAGGCAATCAAGGTGGCAACTGAGAAACTACTAAACACCAATCTCGGTCCACAGCCTGTAGTATTCCTGACAGATGCAAGATCAGCACTCCAAGCACTTCAGTCCAGAAAATTGCAAGGTATACAAGCCCTACTTTCTGAACTGTGCAACAAGCGCAGGGTCGCCATGCAGTGGATACCATCTCATTGTGGAATACCAGGAAACGAGAGAGCAGACGGACTGGCTAAAGAAGGTGCTGCAGACGAGCAACCGGATGTACCAGTTACGTACCATCAGAATAAAATGATGATCAAATCTATCAGAAAGCCACCAACACCAACACAGGATGACTACCAAGCTATGAACAGATCAGAACAAATAGTCATTCTGCGCCTCAGAACAGGACACAACCGCTCCGCAGCCACATGTATACAAAATTCAAGATTGGCAATTCAGCCATGTGTACATGTGGACAGGCACCCCAGACTGCGGAGCACGTACTTCAAGATTGCCCCGAATATGATATATTGAGGCAAACCCACTGGCCCAGAGAAACAACACTGGGAGCAAAACTATATGGACCTCTGTATGAACTACAAAAGACAGTGAAGTTTATACAAGAAACAACATTGCAGATATAGACAATATAGTTCAAACGAACGAAAGAAGAAGAAGAAGAAAATGACACTCAATGTGGGCAATCCTGTGCCCATAACAATAAGGAGCCATAAGCTCGAACAGACAGATACATTTACATATCTAGGATGCATAATAACACCAGACGGCGGAACAAGCAAAGACATCAACCACAGATTTAATAAAGCGAGAACAGCATTTGATAGTGTAAACAACATCTGAAAGTCCTCTCAGTACAGCATAAACACCAAATTAAGATTATATGAGAGCTGGGTACTGTCTGGGGCTTCTCTAAGGTGCGGAATGCTGGAGAGTAACAGAGAAGGAAATGTCGAAACTGTCCTCTTTCCACACAATCTGCCTAAGGAAAATGATCGCTTATGTCTGCAGTGATGGTCCAACATTGGCCAAAATTTTTATTGTACGATGAGGGTCTTCGAATGCATCTACATTCGCTCAAGATTACTCTTGGCAGAGTTGTAAATAGAAGGATGGTGCTTCTATTTTAGGAAGTCCTCAAGGGATTTTTTCAGAAATCAAGCACAACGCTGAATTTATCTAAGCGGTCGTGAACTTAGTATCTGCTCGCCCCTACTATGAGGATAAAGATATATTTGCTCGTTTCTGAGCCCACAACTGAATTATTCAGTAAAATATTACTTAGCTCAGTTGTACTATATATTAAAAATAACTGATTCATACGTGTGCACTTCACTCTGTAATAATCAAATCAACTCTAAATTTGTATTTACATATAACAAATTATATATAGAGCATGGCATTGCAGCATGGGCAACAGTAGCGAAGTCAAACTTCGATAAAATCAGCAGACTCCAAAATCAAACAATTAGAATTATAACGGACGGCATGAAAACAACACCTATAAAAGAACTCGACAAGATGACATACCTTCAGCCAATGAAGGATAGAAGAGACAGCAAGGCTCAGCAGCAAACTGAAAAATTCAAGAGACTAACAGACCATCCAATGTGCCTGTCACGAGAGGGTTGTTGCTATGTAAAGTATAAGGTATCCTGGACAATAAGATATATCAGTTGATACCAGGATAGTGCCAGATAAGAGACTGGTCTTACAAGAAATACCCCCTTTTCTGAAAAGAATAAGGGTGTATCGACATCAAAGGTAGGATCCAGCTGCATAAACCTCCAGGTATGATGATAGTATATGTTCCTGAATGTCTATGGGCTCCCTCTCAAGAATTCTCCCTTGATATTCTTATTCTTATTAATATTATTAGCTCTGCCAGAGGATTAACTCATTAATATGTATGTATATATATATATATATATATATATATATATATATATATATATATATATATATATATATATATATCTATATATATATTTATATGTATATATATATATATATATATATATATATATATATATATATATATATATATATATATATATATATAAGAATATATATATATATATATATATATATATATATATATATATATATATATATATATATATATATATATATATATATATATATATATATATATATATATATATATATATATATAAATATATATATAAATATATATATATATATATATATATTTATATATATATTTATATATACCAACAAGAACTTGAACTCAACTTAAATAATTTAGCAAGTCTGATGGTACATATTTACAATTTATTTAACCTGTACCGTTTATCTTTTCGGTTAGGCAACGTAGAATGAACTCAGATGTATTTACATTATAAAATAAATAAGCATGGAAAGTTAATTATCAAATGGATCACTGTGATGAATTTCACCTTTTGATTAACCATTATCTAATACATATATGTTTTGTCACTCTTACTGGACTGTGAAGTAGTAATTATCATATTTATGTCCACAAGGATTCATCATACACTGAATTTTTTTCTTTTTATTATATATATATTAGAGGTAGAGTCTGAATAGGCTGACCAGTGGCTTGGTTTTGCCAATTATCTTCTATGTAGAGATCAATCACTCTCCCGCCATGGACTAACACGTCTGTGAATTGCCAGGCAGTGGATGCTGGGTATCTGGCTCCAATGACTTTAAGAACACTTGCACCTCAGAGTCCAACAGAGATAGCTGATTCCTATACTTCTGGTAGTTTGCAGGATAAAACCTGGAATACAAATAATCACAACCCCTGTATGGTTCAGCACTATTCTGTCCTCACATACAATGGACATAACAAACAGTGTCAGACATTGTGCTAACATATGAACAGGACAATTTACCTCAATACCACTCACAGCCAGTTCACTGTGACTACACTTTCCTTATAAATCCTAAGTTAGATCCAGTTGTCCATGATCCACCTTCATACAATGATTTGTTCTAGTATGAAACACTAAGTAATACCTTGATCAATACCTTAAAACAATTCCTGTCATCCTTCCTTATGTTCCTGGTAAGTGTGTCGTTCCTTTAAGAAATACTCCTTCAAATACTTTGTCAAACTTACTTTGGCCATCATTCTCAATTATTCTACACATTTTACAAGGCTGGCTTTCGTCTCCAAAAGTTTACACATGCTACACACTTCCTAACTCACAAGTGGATTAATCACAGGAAAATTACATAATTATATACACATATATGTCCTCTTTTCACACAACATGCCTAAGAAAAATTCTCCGAATCTTTTGGCCGAATATCATCACCAACCAAGATCTGCTTACTCGGAGCAAGCAAGAAGACATGCACACCATCATAGCTGGCAGATGCTGGAGCTGGGTTGGCCATGTCCTCAGAAGAGACCCCGATGCCATCACAAGAACAGCTATGCTATGGACCCTTCAAGGAAAACGAAAGAGAGGCCGACCAAAAACAACTTGGCGGAGGACTGTGGAGGCTGAGATGCAAAGAATGAACCAGAGTTGGGGCACTGTACGAAGGATGGCCGCCGACCGAGCAAAGTGGAATCAATTTGTTGTTGCCCTACAAGACGCCACCAGGCGTAATGGCCACTGACTGCTTTGAACGTCGGCGGCTAAGGATCAAAGAAGAAGAATATATATATATATATATATATATATATATATATATATATATATATATATATATATATATATATATTCATTCTTACCCTCAGGCAAAACACACAAGCTGTTAATGGGCATCTAATGTCTGCTCTACAGATGCGGATGGCAAAGGTACATGACGTTTACTCTTTTACCGCTTTTTCTGTTCAGCTGTGTTGTTTCAAATTTTGTGACCTCAATTTAGCCAAGGGCAAGGTCTTATATACTAGCACATCCTCCGTATCGGATTGCATGGGGCAAAAGGGGTGTTAAAAATCTCAAAATGAGGCATAATTTTGCTCTCTGTTCAATTAGTAAAAATTATTATCTCAAGTATCTTTCTTATTTATGATTCGATTTTGGTCATCAAAAGCTTGAATTATTCTGTGAATTATTCTGTATGGATCTATCTACTAATTGGATAGTTTGCAAAATGCAATTTAATATATGCATGCTTTAACTAGCTAAATTGGGACTAACCTGATGTAACGAAACCCTTTCCCTCGATATTTCTATCTTACTAAAATACTATTCGAGAAAGTTTTACACCTACCTCTAACGTAACATTCCCGTTGTTGAATTATATAATCCTTCCCGGTGATACTTTTTTATTCTTTCCAAAATTAAATGGCATTGTACCATCGGTTACACAAAATGGGCCTCTATGTTCAAGCCTAGTACGTTTCACAACACACACCAAGAAGGACGCGTTTTCATTGGCTAGTGTATCAGAGAGTTCTCAACATATGGCGTGCGGTATGGTCAGATTTACTCCTAAGTATACAGAAAACCGTGTTGTGAGACAGACTAAATTACGACAGTGTCATAGAATGAATGCTCTTAGAAGGCAAAGACTCAAACGAGCAACTTTGTAGAATCAACCAAACCGCAGATGAGAGCAGTTTCCATAAATGTAATATCAACTATTAAACCCATCTACACTGCACACAAGCTTCCAGTTTGGAAACAACATCGTTTCTCTGAAATGATAGAAAACATTCTTGGAATTGAAAGAAAAAAAAACCAAACTGCAAAAGAGAGAAAATCCATAGCGACAAAATACATAGAGAAAAATTACCCACGCAACACTTGGATCCATGCATTCACAGATGGATCAGCAACAACGCAAACATAAAATGGAGGTGTATTTCTGACGTTAAGCACTAGTGCACAATAAAAAGCTGTCACTGGCAACAGGACAATTCTCAAGTAACTTCAGAGCAGAGGCAGAGGCCTTGAAAACTGCAGCAGAGGTTATAATGACAGAGGAAAGCACAGAGAGACAAGGTGCTTTCTTTACAGATGCATAGTCAGTAATTGCAGCGTTGAAAAGCCAAAATAATACAGACCTGGATGACCTCAGAATAGTGCTCCACAAACTATGTCAACGATTCAAACGTGTTGTAATCCAATGGATCCCATCTCATTGTAACATCACCGGCAATGAAGAGGTTGACAGATTGGCAAAGGAAGGTGGAAATCTACCTCAGCCTGATTCAATCGTAATTTTCGAGGAGGCAAAGAATTTCATCAGAATTAGATACAGAAACAAATGGGATATAGAGCATCCAGGTCACACACAAACTGTTGCAGACCACCAGCTCAACAGAAGAGAACAAGTGGTAATCTTCAGACTCCGCACTGGCCACGACAGATTGAGATACCATCTATTCAACAAGCTAAAGATAGGAACTACCGATGAGTGTAACTGTGGCCTAGATAAAATGACTGCTGAACATTTGCTTCAAAGTTGTCCAACATATGCGGAACAGAGAAAGCGCATGTGGCCGACACCAGCACCATTCGTGGAAAAGCTCTATGGGGATTCAAATAGCCTCAAACTGACTACTGCTTTCTTTGAAAAGATTCAATTGGACGTCTGAGAGTGAACGAAGAAGAAGATATAACAAATTTAATAATCAATTATTGTGCAACACGAGTAAACAAATAAGTGATGTGAGTGAGTTTAAAATATAGAGTTTTTTCCTCATCGAAAAAAACTGGTCAGGGTGGTTTGAAGTGGTGGTGAGAGGTATTTTTGCTTGGGCCTGGTTAAAATAACTCAGCTGACCAGATGTTGAAACTGGTTTACTGACTGCTACGTCAATTATCGACTTCTGTGGTGACAGCACTTCCCAAGCTTTGTTGCAGGGATAACTGCTCCGAACGTCAAGACAAGGATCTTCACAACACGTCGAAGGCAGGCATCTAGCTGAGACCACAAGCTCTTGATTCACAGACTCGTATCAAACGTGTCTCCAGCCTGTGCCACAAACTTTGAGAAGAAACACATGTCTCTGCTAATTATTGGTTTCCTGACTATAGTCAGGCGCCTTCTCGCTGTTAGTTACACCGACTCTTTTTCTTTTTGTTTTCTCTGTAAAGTTACCCTCCCTGAGAATCAATGATAAACCCAGTTGATTCGATGAAAAATCACGGTCCTCTCAGTTAATGTGATGAAAAGATATGCTGGACTGTTGCCTGATTTACACACGTTCAAAAATATATATAAACATATTAAAATGTTAATATAATAAATATATACACCATGATGTCATCATCATCCATTCCCTGCTCCACTTGGAGTCTGGGGCTACATCTGCTTCTGGCTCCCTGTGAGATAACCTGCATGAAGCAGTCACTAGCGCTTGCTGTGGTGGTTCATGACTCTATCATTTTCATACACCAAGTTTGTCAGCCTCGTTTGAACCTGTACAACCACCAGCAAGTTAAACATGTTAAATGCAAAATGTAAAATGATAAAATGTACAACTTACTTTGAGTTTCGTCTGTCACAGGAAGACTTCCGAATAATGTCGGGCCACGGGTTATGAGGTCGTCTTACAGATAGTTAAGGTATTACTATTATTTCTAATCCCACAGTTATCCTGTATATTTGTTTCGAGGCCATTGTGGTTTCCAGTATTATATGGTTTTTTTTCTCTCTCGTTAATTCCAGAAGATCCTCAATACTTGGTCCGGTCCCCTTTATTGGAATCCTACTTCTCTTAGTTCTGGCTTGTCTGAAAGTGTCGTCTTGACTCAATGGAACACACTGCCGAGATCTGAAAATGTGCTACATTAAAAGGTACTTCTCCTCCATGCTTTCAGCTTCTTACACGGGTATAAAGTTGCCAATCAAACGTCTATTACAATATATTTCATCTATATCAAACAGATTCGAATGTTTGACTTTAGTATATATATATATATATATATATATATATATATATATATATATATATATATATATATATATATATATATATATATATATATATATATATATATATATATATATATATATATATATATATATATATATATATATATATATATATATATATATATTTATATATATATATATATATATATATATATATATATATATATATATATATATATATATATATATATATATATATATATATATATATATATATATATATATATATATATATAGGGACAAAACGGAGCGGCCTTTATCGATCTTTGTTTCTCTCCAGCAGTATCGGTACATTTGTGGTACAGATTTTTATTATGTGCTGTCAGATTTTCTTTCTTTTAAATATTTTGTGGTGCAAACAATTACACTCCTCTCTGCACTTTTGTTTCCCGGCATTTATTTTTGACAAAACGGAGCGGCCTTTATCGATCTTTGTTTCTCTCCAGCAGTATCGGTACATTTGTGGTACAGATTTTTATTATGTGCTGTCAATTATCGCACTTTTCTTTCTTTCTTTTTCTGCTTGTGTGGCAAATATTTTGTAGGTGCAAACATTTGTTGACACTCCTCTCTGTGATGTCACCTGTTTGTTACCCGGCATATATATATATATATATATATATATATATATATATATATATATATATATATATATATATATATATATATATATATATATATATATATATATATATATATATATATATATATATATATATATATATATATATATATATATATATATATATATATATATATATGTGTGTGTGTGTGTGTGTGTGTGTGTGTGTGATGGGGCCATAATAAACGCCCCAAAATCTCCCTGAAGTTCATATTTGTGTTTTTGCTTCTTCAAGGGGGCCATAATAATGCCTTCATTTCCATATCAACGTGGTTAACACCCGACGTAAATAGTTGTGTTTATTTTAGCTGTTTACAAGTATTACAAAGAAATAATTAAATAGTCCTGCGCCAGCCGGCGTTTTCACGATTGCGCCGTAGGTGATGTGGTCAGTGGACTTTCCTTCCAACCCGGTTAGGAGCTTCGTCCCTTCCCATCCGCAGAGGGTTTATGTGCAGGAGCCGTTCAGGTTATTCAGTCAAATTCCCTTTCGTAGACATTCCTTCAAACGCTGACGCCCGGGCTTGAACCTTAAAAACCTGGTCGCCAGTACAACGTTGTAGCCATTACACCAGCGCGGCTCCCCCTGAAAATCATTAACCTGTTAAGAAACCATACAACAACATGACATAATATGCATGCCTGTTGTCACCATTTCTGTTCTTATTGGGTATAGAATGGTCTATAAAAAAAAATGTCCTCAGCCAGCAGAAAGGTCACATATTGAGAACACCGGTTGAAAGCCTCACAAGGTAGTCCTTTTTCTGCAATCCCCAGTAGAAGAGAGGTGGCGGGAGAACTAAAAACACGCGGAGAAAGAAATGAAAGCAACAAAGAAGACATACAAAGACCATGAGCAGACGGCACAGGACATGAAGACTTGGCTTGAATATGTTGTCCTCATATGCTCCCTGGGAAGATGATGAGTAATGCTGTCGATATGATTATATCGATATGATAAAAAAATTACAACTGATCAGAGCATGTATATTCACAGTAGCAACATACAGCTGCGAGACTTGGACACTCAATAAAACAGCTGCAAAAAAAGGTTTTTTTTATATTCGAAATGAAATGCTACAGAACGATGTTGAGAATACCCTGAACAGAAAAAAAGACCAACAGAGAAGTACTGCACTCACTAGAAGTAAAGGAAAATTGGCTCCTAACAACCATCGCAATAAGGAAGTTGACATTTTTTCGGTCATATAAAAAGACATAATTGTCTGGAAAAATTAGTGATGGAAGGCATAGTCCCCGGGAAAAGAGGAAGGGGTCGACCTAGACGACGATGGACCCAGGACATCACAGAGAGTCTAAACTTGTCTTTGGTTGATGCAGGTCGACTTGCCTAGTATCGTAATGCGTAAAATTCATAACTTACTTACTTACTTAGTCGTTCCCCTTCTACCGTGAGGTGTAGAGGTTTGGAAGAGAGAGCGCCAGACTATTCTATCGGCTGTCTTCCTCCTGGCCTGGTTCCATTCTAGTCCTCGGTCCTTCAAAGATTGTCTAATGTTGTCCTCCCAGCTCACTGGAAAAGACGGGTGAGCTACGTTAAACCGATATGCTTGGCTGGCTCACGTGAGACTAGAGGGACAGAAATGCGGGACAGAGAGGATTGTGTGTTATGGCGATGGCGAGTGGGCGTAATGTATTTGAGCTCCTGATTGTTAAAGTGTTTAAAATGGAGTTCTATTATTACTAATACATCAAGATCTTTGGTGAGATGTATCTAGTCATCTAGTTATCTGAAGTGACCAGAAGTATAATTGCTCAGTGTTGAGTGTTCATTTAAATAAATCATATTTGAGAGCTACATGACAGCGTTCCTGACATGAACTGACTATCGACGGTATTTCGTCCACTTCATATTATCTGCTAGTACCTGTTGGCATAACCTATCTATTTGTGGAGCTGCGTGCTGTCCTCAATAAATTGTACAACGTCCATTTCGGCCATTGTGACACAAATCATTCTGAGTGGTGTGGGGCTGTTTGCGGTGTCTGAGAGATTTGCTACCCTAGACATCATCTTGGCCACAGGAACTATCCTGTTACTACAAAATTAACATTAACATCAAAACGACACGTAACATATATATTGTCTTCTGCCAGCCACACTCATGACAATTTTAGAATATCACACTTCCTCCGGCCTCTCTGCTAAATAGGTTAATCTATTACAGTAAGTACAGCACAAGTTAACATCAAGTGACAGGTAGAAAGTGAATTCTGGTCACTTAGAACATATAAATATATTTATTAATGAAAATCCACATAAAATAAAATAATAACCTCATTAGCTCTGATGGGCTAGTGATTTTCTATCACATCAAAATACAATCAAGAACACCAGCGAATCGTATTGATTTTACACAGTCAATGCCACATGAATACATGTGTCTAATTACCTATCCGGGGTCAGCCCTCAGTCCTCTAAAGCGAAGACGGCCAATCCTGTGTTGTTAATAATCCTGGAAGGTAAATACCTATTTGGCAAGGAAATCACTGTACAACCCCACCTAAATCTTTCTGATATTAGCTGTAATCTCCCGCGTTTATTGCTCCTCAATTAGGAAATAACTATACCTCTCCCACTAGTTGGGGAGTTCTAAGGCGATGGAGATAAGCTCTCTCTGTAGGGACTACGTACGAAAACCAATACAATGGTAACCGCCTTTGGCTTGCGGCGATAATAGCGGGTGAAGGAGATTTAGCATGTGCTGGGCAATGACTCACGCAGATTGATCTGACAATGCCGTCTGGAAGGAAAGGAGAAACTATTACGGGCGGAGGGGGGGGGGGGTCAAAGACGCATCTCCGGTAATGGTTAGTGATATAGTTGAATCAACCAGATGTGTATAACATACAACTGACTAACAAGGATGTATGGTGCCCTGTCATTATATGCAGTAATACTGGGGTGTCAATGGGTATGGCAGTATGTTCCTAGGTAAGTGGATGGCGATGGAAACAGCCCATATATGGTGTGATGATGGGTAATGGCAGCTAGCTGCAATAGATTCTATGGTAATATGTAAGGCTGGATGCTGCCGTATATGCTGGAAGTATGTACAGGGAATGTCCAATTTGCCCCTGAAAATAAACAAGTTATCAATATCCTATTAATAACTCACATCAAACTCACGCACAGACGAACAAAACAAACTCTCGCTATTTCCCTCCCCTTCTACTTTTGTGTTGGTCCGCAGGTATCAAGCTGCCGAGTAAAGACCCACCCTCTTATTGATTAAAAGTCATTCTCCGCTGACTTGCTGCGTGCAACTGAAGCTGGCTGTCATGAATCGCCTCCCCTGCTTTGCAGTAGTGGTCCAACAGTGGCCAAAACTCAAGAGTATCTCAAATGGGTCGTCACAGGTGTTATATATATATATATATATATTATATATATATATATATATATATATATATATACACACATATACATATACATATATATATATATACATATATATATATATATATATATATATATATATATATATATATATATATATATATACATATATATATATATATATATATATATTATATATATATATTATATATATATATATATATATATATATATAATATATATATATATATATATATATATATATATATATATATATATATATATATATATATATATATATATATATATATATATATATATATATATATATATATATATATATATATATATATATATATATATATATATATATAATATATATATATATATATATATATATATATATAACAGTCTTGCTCATACGTATGCTTTCACACTTATAATAACTGAATCAACTAAGATTGCTATGTTTTAAAATAACATGTAACACATTTAATAATCAATTAGATTTAACAAGTTAAAATAAATAGAATGATGGTGAATTTTAGATGAAAAATCAATCTGTCTTCATCAAGACTGGATAGAGGGTTTATATTAAAGAATATTTCTGTCCTTTTGCTGGTGTCTTTCATAAGCACTTAACTGGTATACGTGAGTCCTGTAGCCGTAGTTTTCGTCGATTATTTTGTGATGATGACTCTTCACAGTCTGACAGCTTAGTTCTCCGAACCGTCTGATAGCTTAGTACCATGATCCCAATTGGGTTATACAATCTCCTCCCACAGTTTAGAATGGAAACAAGAATTAAGGTTATATGCTTTCGAATCACTTGGTCTGAGAAATTCCTCTTATAACGGGTGTTCTGCGAAACACTTGGCGTGGGAAATTTTCTCTTATGACGGGTGATCCAATTCCTTAGGTTTCCAGTCTCAATATTTAAAGTCCTGGTTCACAGTCTTTGTATTTAAATACGCGGGCTTACTTGTAAGTTCCACAGTTGCCCAAATACTTGATCGGTCACGTATACGTATGGAATTCTAAGTCCGATGTCTCACTGGCTTCTGGGAGTTTGCTTATTTGACGATGCGATGCAGTCTCTGCTCTGTGTCTCTGATTTCGCTAGACTTTATCTCTTATTTCTCAGTTCAAATCCAAGATTGTGCTTCCGACGAATTTCCAATGAAAACCATTGTGTATTCCGACTCTCAAATCAATCAAATTGAAAGCTCTGGACTGTAATGGTAGGGGTGCTTAATTTAATTCTCCCCCGGGTGTTTTAAAATATTACATTTTAAAATTCCATCGCGTGACCTCTTTCAATATGTCGTAATGCTTCCACCAACTCACAAACAAATCTGTGAACTCATTTCCTGGCGTAATACTTTCTGCCAAGATTGCTACCTAGACATATTATCGGCAATACTGATACCGAGAGGGCTCAGATGAAACGATTATATAATTATCACCGGTGTTTTAGCCCGTCCCTCAAGCGGCTTCCTTAGATAGCAATCTGGCTTTCTGTGTGTGTTCATGCGATACCACGTTGCACAAACAGCTGACGTCTCTTTCAAAGGTGGCCAGACTGACATACGTGATAATGGTATTTACCTGATAATACTACGTTCACTTAGTGAAACGTAAACAGTCTGGGAGCGGCCAACGCAAGAATAACGAAGATGCCTAAAATTTGCCAAATAAAGTACGATGAGCGAGAAAATGAAAAAAGGAAGTGATACTGCCGGAGTGAAAAAGAGACAGAGGGGCTCAAAAGTACATGCACAAAGGCGTTTTGTGACATACCCCGTCCCCTAAGATATTGCATTAAATATCCATGTTTGGGCTTGAACTTTTGTGTGGTGTGAGCCGTCCTCTACTACTCTTCTAGATGACAGTGTTCTTCTCCTTATTATACTGTTGACGGGAGTTTAAATTGCTCGCTTGGCAATGTGTAGAGTTTAAAACAAACTGACGCACGTCTTACCACCGTTTGGGTCAAAAGTAAACCTCTTTAAGATTACTCATAGTGGTTCCCAAGGGGACATGTTCCCCCGATGAGGATACATTAGCCGCTTTCATAACGGGGGGTCTGAAGGGGAGAGGCACCAAAAGCTGTTTCCCCCGCCTCGTCCGTCGATAAATAATCCCATCCTCTGTGTGGAACGTTCAGCTAAAGCATGGGTTATCTTACTCTGGTATGAGTAAGGCGCTAGGGTAATATCTTCCATCTGCGCTTGTCGTAACTTTGCCTTACTGCACAGAAATGTTGAGTTAAGGTACGAGTTTTCCGATGTTGGGTGTTTGATACTCTGCTCAAACTCTTTCTTCGTAGTTTCATCCTTCTGGTTGTCCGGTTTATGGCAAACAGAGCAATCTCTCACGAATTGTCGAATTTCCTCTCGCATACCGGGCCAGAAGTGATTCAATAATACCTTTTCCTCCAGGGCATATGAACCTTTAATGGGATGGGGCAGGGTGGAATGCGTTTCCTGCATTAGCCGACAGCGAAAGGGGAGTGGGACAACTAATTGTCTCTTATTCCCTACACGCCTATAAACCAAACCTTTATCCCTGTAAAATACTCCCTGAGGAGTATGGGAGTAATTACCATACAACTTTGAAAAGCAAGGCTTTAGGGTTTTATCGGCCCTTTGTGTCTGCTTAAGCTACGAAATATTCGGGCCGTTTAGAGATAAGAGCTCAGGGACCGCTTGGCATATCCTTTGTTCTCTCTCTCTCTCTTGTGTCGCACTGGAGTCACGTGATGGATCTTCAAGAAACACATATTTTCTCCGTAAAATGAGAGGGTAGACAAATTCGTCTACAACAGCGGCATTGATTTTTCCCCGTACATATTGGGTTACAACATCAATGTCCGCAACCGGAAGAAGCATTGGCTTTATACTCTTCCGGGGCCCCTGTATTTCTACAGTTTCACCAGTATATTGGTGGGCCTTTACCAAAGATGGTAAATTCTAAGCCCGAATAATATAAGCACCGGATGGTGTCGTTACCAACGGTTACTTGCTCAGTAATAAAGGGTGGCTGGGATTTTGTTCATATGCCTGGGAGTCATGGTATCGGCCCCCCTGATCAGGCATGCGACATTATAAGGGCCCGTTTTCGGCCTCTTACAATCAGATGTAAAATGCGTATCGCATTTGCACGATTTACAATATCGTCTTACAGTTCCCTGGGCTAAATTGCTCTGTTTCTGCCTATGGTGATCCTGTGGTTGTTGTTGTTGCTGTTGTGCCGTGTTGTGTGAGGTGTTGGTCGTACTCTTGGTCAGTGAAGGGGCGCTCCTCTCGTTTGAGGTGACCATCGTGTTGGCGCCTATTACACGGGTTCACTTCCGACTGGGCGCTCTGGTACCTATCAGCAAACAGTACTGCCTGATCCAGAGTTTAGGCACCGTGCTCCACCAGGAACCGTCTCATATCTGGGGTGAGCGAGTCCTTAAACTGCTCCATGATAATCATTTCTTGTAGCCCTTCATACGATCCGTCGAAGGCGCTGAGTGTTCCCCACTTCTCCAAATACATAGCCAGACGTGTAGCAAACTGCTTTATACGATTCGTCTTTCTGCTTCTTGGCTTCCCGGAATTTGCACTGAAAATTGTGTGCATGCAGCTGAAAATGTTGAAGCAAAGCGTTCTTCAACAACTCATAATTGTTGTTGTCTTCCGGGGCCATTTTGAGGAAGACATCGTTAGCAGGTCCTCTCAGACTCTGAGATAACTTCGTGTTGTATCTCTCCCTTTCTAATCCATCGGTGGCAGCTAAAGCTCAAACCTAGCAAGATATATGTCTGTTTCCTCAGAAGCCTCTGAGCAGACATCTGACTGAAAAGAGGCCGCGATCGGAACTGTCGCGTGAGATATATTTACCCCATCACTACCTTGAGAACTCCCCGACCCATTAGTGCTAGAGCTAGATTCGATGCGTGGTGTGCCGTCCTCTACTACTCTTCTGGATGACAGTGTTCTTCTCATTATACTGTTGACGAGCGTTTAAATTGCTTGCTTGGCAATGTGTACAGTTTAACACAAACTGACGCACGTCTTCCCACCGTCTTCCTTCAATCTCTAGTTCTCTAAGTATGAGTGCGTGGACTCTGTCGGCCTGTTCCTTTTCCTTAGCGAATGCCCTTTCGGCCTGTTCCTTCTCAAATGCTCTTCGCTTTTATTTCTCTTCCTTTTCGTGTTCCCTCGCCATCTGTCTCTTCTGGCGTTCTGCGGCTTTCTCTGCCCTCTCCTCGTCTTTTTCTGCCCGGTCACGGTATTTTTCTACACAGAGACAGAGGGGTACAAAAGTACATGCACAAAGACGTTTTATGACATGCCCCGTCACCTAAGATACTGCGTTAAATATCCATGTTTGGGCTTGAACTTTTGCGTGGTGTGCCGTCCTCTACTACTCTTCTGGATGACAGTGTTCTTCTCCTCATTATACTGTTGACGAGTGTTTAAATTGCTTGCTTGGCAATGTGTACAGTTTAACACAAACTGACGCACGTCTTCCCACCGTTTGGGTCGAAAGTAAACCTCTTTAAGATTACTCATAGTGGTTCCCAAGGGGACATGTTCTCCCGATGAGGATTGTTATGATTAAAATTCATAACAGGTTATAGCTTAGCTCAGCGGGGCTCTGTGTTTGTTTATTTGTACACGGGTCACTGAAAAAGCCGGGTGAGCTACATTAAGCCGTCATGCTTGGCTGGGTCTCGTGAGACAGGTGACTAGTGGGAGAGAAGGGGTTAGAGAGTGATGGCGTTTTTCATGGCGAATGGACGGATATGTGTGCGCTCCTGAGATATATATATGATTTTGTGATTGATTCCTGCATGTTACCAACTTCTGTACTTCAAGATCCTTTGTGATGGGTACTAGATATGCATGTGAAAAGGAAGTATGTATTTCTTTGAACTGAGTAAATAAAGATGTGTACTAGCTACTGACACTACAAAACGATACTGATGACGATATATATATATATATATATATATATATATATATATATATATATATATATATATATATATATATATATATATATATATATATATATATATATATATATATATATATATATATATATATTATGCCATACGCTATAATGGCTTCCAAGTTAATAACTATGGAGCTGTGTTTATTGTAATAAACGTTGTTTAACTGTCCACTCGGCCTTGGTGGTGATATGGATATTTCTGGTGTATTGCTGTGTGCGTTGTTTCAGCTATATGACCCTATACTATGTTGGCCGGAGTAACCAGACGTGTACTCAAGAAGTTACAGATGAAAGAATATAATAACAACGCAACAGTATAAAGAGGGTCTAAAGCCGGGGATCCGAAATCTTGTATGGTTTCCTTGATGTCAGGAGTATTGTTTCAAGTCTTGTCACTGTATTCTGTTATCTTGTTTGTATCCATTTTTTTGTTGCTCTTATATAACATCTATTATTACATGCAGTTGGTTGATTTTGAGTGGTGAAATAATTATTGCTAATATTGCTCACATATTTATTATATAATATTTGCATTATTTTTCAGCTATTGGAAAGCACAATAATTGTGAATCATGGCTACCTTGGAGTATTTTATGAGGATGGGAAAAGAATTTGGTATGGAGGGTGAAGCTTTAAAAGCATATGCATCCTCTGCGTTACAGGAGGAATTAAAGTGGTTGGAAGAAGTGGCAAGAGGTGAAGAAAAATTAACTGAGTTTGAGAAGAGGAGAGTAGAAGAGTTGCAATTAGCTGGGAAGAGGAGAGAAGAAGAATTAGCTTTTCGGCTGGAGAATAAAAGAAGAAAACATGAACTTGAGGAGAAAAAAAGCTAAAAGATGAGGTAAGCTCATTTAAAAAATTACTTGACAAAGAAAAGACTGTCAGGGGTGAACTTGATAAGCTTAATACAGCTTTTAAGATAGAATGTCATGCACAGGTGGTGAAAATTCAAGAACTCAGATGCCTTCAAAGTCAACAAGAAAAATTGACTCAGGATAAGATGGCTAACTTTGAGACATTACTCATGGAGGAGAGGAGTAAAATTGTAAACTTTGAAGAAGAAAATAAGAGGCAGAGTGAAGAATTTTCACTCCAGGTTTTGGAAATTACTAAATTAAGAAAAAGAGTTGTTGGTTTGCTGGATGTTGTGTTAAACAAGAATATATTGTCACATATAAGTTATGAAAAACCTATTATACAACATGCCAGTGGTACCAATTGTGATAAAAACAGGTCAGCACGACCTGAAAAAGTAAAAATATCATGTCGAGGCAGATACAACTTCCCTCGACATCACTCTAATACCAGTGGTTCTGGTCAAAACAATACTGCCTCTTCTAGGAGTAAGTCATAGAGACATGCTCACAGTGCATCTGCTATTACAAATACAGATGAAGTTGTCAAGGGAGTTGAAACATTCACTAATAAGAGTCATGGTGTTACACATGGGATTGGTGATAAAGATGAAAAAAATAACTTACCTATTCAAACAAATACCAGTGTATCTGAAAAAAAAAATGTTTAATTATGCATATTAAGCTGTCTTCTACGACATGCTCCAAACCTACAGGCTTGAATGGGAATAGGTATCATACTAAGTCCAAACAGTATGATACATCGTATAATAACGATATGACACCCATGAGAAGGAAAAATTACCATGTTTCTCGTGGGCCTAAAGGTGCGTACCACCCCTGCTCACAGTTTCGTGACAATGGGATGACTTATGGTGGTAATGGTGCATATTCACGCATTTCTACTGCGAAATCTGCCACCAGGCACTACATGGCAGGCACTGGGTGATTTTTTTCAATTCACTGCTGACGTGAAATTTGTACGTCTTTTACCTATCAACAGTTTCATGGATAGGGAGGCACTAGTTTATTTTTACTCAAATAGGGATGCACGCATGGTTGTCGAGCGTGACAACGGATCTTACTTTCGAGACTATTGTCTTGATTTGCAATTGCTACATCATTCAACATCACACAGTTTTTATGGTCATTCTTTTGTAGAATGTACACATCTAGAGACTATACTTGGTCTATGTGAAATGCTCTTTGCTATGCTGAGCATCTGACTTTGTTAGATTCTCTACTTAATAGTCTATCTACTGCTATCTTTGTTCGCATGATGCGCAAACTTTTCTCTGACCCTGATGACTTTATTACCTAGATGATGATATTTGGCTTGTTCATCAATCTTGGGATGAATATATGCTTGGAATTCAGTCTTTTGGGATCTTGTCGGATGCTATACGACATTCTTGCCTTATATTTCAGATATTACTACCGTTCTGTCTTCGTTGTTAAGAAAGAACTCGCCAAGCAAAATTGTTGGGTCACATGGTTGTGATGTCTCATTAAATGCGAGTATAATAAAATGCTGTTTTTTTTTTTCAAAATTACAAATTTTGAGATTACCTGACGCTCAATTTCCATTTATCCGTAGAGTCGCCTCTGGAGCAGGAATCGGTGGGACGCTTCTGCAAGAGTTCGATGGTTGGTTGCAGATTCAAGAATTAGAGGGCTGCCATGGCAGTGCTGGCACTTCAGCCTTACGAGTATTCAATTAGAGCTATCAAGGGCAGTCAGAATGTTTTAGCGGTCGTCCTATCCCGCTGTTTCCAGGACCCTTCGTCACCAATCAACTCGAGAATTGCAGACGACTTGGGATGTTGAAATTAACCGATGAACTGACGTCGTTATTTGGTGACCATGGAATATTGATCTTATGTTAACATTTTTGTCCGACAATATTCAAATACAGTAGAATTATCAAGGGTGTTGCTGATATCCCAGCGTACAGGATACCGTAACCTGCCACCACATGCTAAACCTGAGAACTGTTTTGGTTTGTCGCATACCTGATGAGTACCTTTCAATGACTTTTGTAACACTGCTTACAACGATTAATCGGCTCACACGGCATCTCATGCTGATGAATACTTCATTGCTCCATGTCGTGTAATAACTCTTTCAACTCAGTGCATTACGTGCATATATTATGCCTTATTGAAAGTAATCATATTCGATATACAGACTAACAAATGCACATTCTGTGAGATAACGCAAATGCTGCGAATTGAGCATGCTGTCTGCAGACATTTCGGTTTATTTCAATATGAAGAACTGCAACTACAGATGAAGGGACAACTCTTAAATAACTCGCAGGATCAAGGGGAGATTACAAAGACATTTCCTATCTGACTTTTTTGCGGTTTTCAATCGTTTTCGACTGGAACATTGTTAACTCAGATAACAATAATATTCTATGGAGGAGAATCAAGAACATTCACAATGAGTTATTTGGACATATTTTGCTGGACATGTTATCATAGAACTCTAGTTTAATATATCATGATAGTATATAATTTCATTACACTACTCATTTTAACTACTGGGATTAAGTAAGTGTTAATTCATTTTAATTAGCCAGATATGGTTGGGTCGGTGATACAAATCTTTTTCACTCGTACACTGGATTTTAAATCCATATCAATATATTGCTGATAGTACATATTATCTGTTCATACAACACATCAGCATACTCGTGTTCAATGGCTCACACAGTAGTGTTAGATGCAAAATAACGCAAAATAACATTTTAAGGTTACCACAGTACACTTTTGGTGACTAATGTGTAACAGGGTAAATTAACCTTAAATTGTGTGGGGTATAATGGTGCATTCTTTTTTTTTTTTTTTTGGTATGATTGTCTGCCTCCTTTTATCTATTTACGCTATTGCAAATTTATATCCTACTTAATGCTTTGCATTATTACATTGATTAATAAGAAATTAATTGACAAATGATACTGGACTTGACGAATAGGGGTCATTGGACGGTGTGATTTGTGTGAGGTATGTGAGTGCAGGTATTGCTATCATCTTTTTTTTAACTGGTTGAGTACTTTTTAGTTATGGTTACCTCACCTTGCTGTTAAAACGATTTTATCATGTGTAGTCTTTGGCTGTAGTTTTTACTATTGTCCACACATTGAGTGTTTAATTGCCTACTCTGTGGCATAAACCTTCGGTGCTATGCTATGTGGTACTCACAGTGAAGTTTGATGATACCAAATTTCACTCTGGGGATGTTAGACTCATACACCGAAAATAATGAAAACCTTGTTTTCATTATTTTGCCGGAAGGGGGGGGGGGGGGGGGGGTACTGTTGTGATTAAAATTCATAACAGGTTATAGCTTAGCTCAGCGGGGCTCTGTGTTTATTTATTTGTACACGGGTCACTGGAAAAGCCGGGTGAGCTACATTAAGCCGTCATTCCATGCTGGGTCTCGTGAGACAGGTGACTAGTGGGAGAGAAGGGGTTAGAGAGTGATGGTGTTTTTCGTGGCGAGTGGACAGATATGTGTGCGCTCCTGAGATATATATGATTTTGTGATTGATTCCTGCATATTACCAACTTCTGTACTTCACGATCCTTTGTGAGGGGTTCTAGATATATGCATGTGAAAAGGAAGTATGTATTTCTTTGAACTGAGTAAATACAGATGTGGAAAACTGTCGGGGACAGTGTACTAGCTACTGACGCTACAAAACGATACTGATGACGATATATATATTATGTCATATGCTATAATGGCTTCCAAGTTGATAACTATCGCTTCAGGCGATCATTGTCCTCATAAGACTGTGCGTGGCCCCAGTTTCTGGGTTCTCCCAGTACAAATGGGGCAGATCTGGGTGTCTGTCTAGATGACGTCCTTCGGTACACTGTTGTCTTCGGAGTTATACCCCCTTTGCAGGGTAGAGAGTTATCAAACCTTGGGACAGTACACACACGCCAATGTGGGCCTGGTGTAACCTGTCCTGAGTCTATGATGCTCCCTGGGGTGAAAAAAGCCCCAAACAAACCCCAATCGTCTGGTACCGTGTAGATACACGGCGGGTTGCTGCGCCATCGTCTGGGGGCTTCCTGGCCGTGTGGTAACACGGACCTTGTGTAGAGGCGTGGCGGTGGCTGCGCCACCGTCATACCATATTGGCCGTGCCAAGGGTAAAAGAGTCTAGTTACTCGCACCCTATGGGGATCAAAGCAAGCAAGCAAATTGATAACTATGGAGCTGTGTTTATTGTAATAAACGTTGTTTAACTGTCCACTCGGCCTTGGTGGTGATATGGATATTTCTGGTGTATTGCTGTATGCGTTGTTCAGCTATATGACCCTATACTAACTTGGCCAGAGTAACCAGACGTGTACTCAAGAAATTACAGATGAAAGAATATAATAACAACGCAACAAGGATATATTATCCGCTTTCATAACGGAGGGTCTGAAAGGGAGAGGCACCAAAAGCTGTTTCCCCCGCCTCGTCCGTTGGATTATCTTCCATCTGCGCTTCTCGTAACTCTGCCTGGTATTCTGCAGCTTTCTCTGCCCCCTCCTTGTCTTTTTCTGCCCGGTCACGGTCTTTTTCTACACATTTTTCCACATTGTCAACCAAATCGTTGCCAGATAAACCCATCTCTTTAGCCACATTTAAGTAAAAGGTGTAGAGATTTTGTGATTCGGCCATGCTGTGCATGGAGATTGTTTATAGGCTACACGAAAAATGCAATTGCTACTAAACATTAATAAAATTAGCCGCTCTAAGTTCAAAATACTGGCTGACTAAAATAGCCAAACCACCACAATGACAACAACAGAAATTACGCTTTAGCAGTGGACAGTTTTTTTTTCTTCCAATTAATTTTAGAGAAGTTTTCTTATTTTATCAATAATTAAATTTACTCTTAAAATATTTCACCTTATTTATTTATTTATTGCAAGACGTATGAGCTGATCTTTCTAAACTAATAACTAACAATACTCTTTCAGTAAAACTAAAATTTCTTGTCAGATTTATAGGGGAATTAATCTTCAGGTTAATTAATAAAGATGAGGTCCGTATATGTGATTTATCCCAAATGCGTGTCCTAGTTCAATAATACCGGAGCGAGTCGCCGTATTTGTCACGGACTGCCTCCCCTGCTTCGCAGTAGTAGTCCAACAGTGGCCAAAACTCAAGAGTATCTGAAATGGGTCGTCAATTATCGGTCCGCCGCCATTTATGAAGATTTAAGCAATAGTTATAGCTTGTACAAGCCCCCAGCTGGTGTAAATCCAGCGAAATTCCCTTTTGCAAGAAGTAGCTATATATATATATATATATTTTATATATATATATATATATATATATATATAATTTTATATATATATTTAATATATATATATATATATATATATAATTATATATTATATATATATATATATATATATATATATATATATATATATATATATATATATAATAGTCTTGCTTATACGTATGCTTTTACATTTATAATAACTGAATCAACGAAGATTGCTATGTTTTAAAATAACATGTAACACATTTAATAATCATGTAGTTTTAACAAGTTAAAATAAATAGTATGATGGTGAATTTTAGATAAAAAATCAATTTGTCTTCATCGAGACTGGATAGAGGGTTTATATTAAAGAATATTTCTGTCCTTTTGTTTGTGCCTTTTATAAGCACTTAGCTTGTATAAGTGAGTCCTGCAGCCGCGGTTTTCGTCTATTATTTTGTGATGATGACTTTTCACAGTCTGATAGCTTAGTACCTCGAACCGTCTGATACCTTAGTACCATCATCCTAATTGGGTTATACAATCTCCTCGCACAGTTATGAATGGACGCAAGCAATTTAGGTTATATGCTTTCGAATCACTTAGCCTGAGAAATTCCTCTTATGACGGGTGTTCTGCGAAACACTTGGCCTGGGAAATTTTCTCTTATGACGGGTGATCCAATACCTAAGGTTTCCAGTCTTAATATTTCAAGTCCTGGTCCCTTACGTTTACAGTATTTGTATTTAAATATGTGGGTTTCCTTGTAAGTTCTAAAGTTGCCCAAATACTCGATCTGTCACGTTACAATTATGGAATTCAAAGTCCCATGTCTCACTGGCTTCTGGGAGTTTGCTCATTTGACGATGCGATGAAGTCTCTGATGTGTCTCTGATTTCGCTAGATTGTATCTCTAATTCCTAGTTCAAATCCAAGATTGTGCTTCTGATGAATTTCAGTGAAAACCATTGTGTATTCCGACTCTCAAATCAATCCAATCGAAAGCTCTTGACTATATGGGTAGGGGTGTTTAATTTAATTTTCCCCGCGTGTTTTAAAATATTACATTTTAAAATTCCATCGCCTGACCTCTTTCAATATGTTGTAATGCTTCCACCAACTCACAAACAAATCTGTGAACTCATTCCTGGCGTAATACTTTCCGCCAAGATTG
Source organism: Oreohelix idahoensis (assembly GCA_024509875.1). NCBI lineage: Eukaryota > Metazoa > Mollusca > Gastropoda > Stylommatophora > Oreohelicidae > Oreohelix > Oreohelix idahoensis. The sequence goes on along the minus strand of JAMPIV010005389.1, from coordinate 369,518 downwards.
TCTACCCAGACAGATTATCGGCAATATTGATACCAAGAGGGCCGAGATGAAACGATTATATAATTATCGCCGGTGTTTTCGCCTGTCTCTCAGGCGGCTTCCTTAGATAGCAATTTGGCATTATGTGCGAGTTCGTGCGATACCACGTTGCACAAACAAATGACGTCTCTTTCAAAGGTGGCCAGACTGACATACGTGATAATCGTATTAACCTGATAATACTAAGTTCACTTAGTGAAACGTAAACAGTCTGGGAGCGGTCACCACAAGAATAATGAAGATGCATATTATATGCCAAATAATAAGACGATGAGTGAGAAAAATGAAGAAATGAAGTGATACTGCCGGAGTGAAAAATGGAGAGAGAGAGAGGGTCACAAAGGTAGATGCAAAAAGACGTTTTGCGACACTGGCATATAGGGGTAGCACTGTCTACATTCGAGGTCAAAGCCTGACCTACTTATTCCACACACACACAGTTTATGAACAATATAGTAATGTTAGAGAAAAAAGTAAGCTACTACACGCATCCCATGATAATTGAAAGTTGCCCGATTGATAAGTATTTAAGTAAGTAATAAACCAAAATGTGTAATAAAAATAGTAATGCTATTATCCTCAGTATTTACAAAATAGGAGATAAAATAGAGAATAAGATAGAGGCGGACTACTCAGCTAAAAGTGACAGCGATTCACATTCAATTTACGACAGAAAGTAACAATTTCGCTGTACAAAAAACTCGTTGTCATAATTTACGTTGCCCACTGCGATTGTTTCACAGCCAGCCGAACGCCTTTTCGGCAGTTTCACAGAGACTTGACCTTGACTGACCTTTCAGGTCCAATTATTTCAGTAGATCAAATGTCCAGTAGGCCAGAAGACTTCTTGTGCAAACTTCTACTTTTAATGTCTGACATCTGTGGCCAGGTCATTATATTTGGCTCTTTTCAAAGTGTGCTGCTCATCTTATCTGGTGTCACATGGCCACTGTCAGCTCAATCTTTATAATCCTGTCTGAAGACTGGGAGAACAACACGATATCTGGCCGTTTTTAAACAGCACGATATCTGGCCGTTTTTAAACAGCACGATATCTAGCCGCTTTTAAACATCACGATATCTGGCCGTTTCTAATGACCTTGTGCCATCACGATCATTTTTTTTATTTTTGCAACCGGGGCTTAATTTGTGCAATGTATTTTATTTTTGTGAGTACGGCTGTTTATAATAAAGCTCTCCTCTATCTCCGCTAGCAGTTCTTTATATTTTTGTTTGTTTTGTTTTGTTTTCGATATCGTGTCTAACGTTTAATTGTTGTCACGGCGCCACTTCAGACCCGGATCTATTCGAGTGGCTGTTTGTTCATACGGATGTTCATGACAGGATTTCCGGATACTTTAATTAACAGGTTGTATCATATGTATTCAACAAGCGGAAGATTGAAACAACCGGTGAGTTTAACTGTGGCACCGAAATAATGACTGCTGAACATTGTTTCAAAGGTTATTGTTGAACAGAATCGACATCATTGCACTCCAGGCAAACCCATAGGTGCTCAGTCTCCCTCAGTATATGTCGAAGGGTGTGAATGCTAAATGTTCCTGTAGCTCGCTGGTTGTAGACAAGACTGATGCATCCTCTCATGCGCCCATCTCTGCTAGCCTTACGTTTGATGCCACATTCCAACAGTCTTAACATTGGTGATTCATCTATTGCAGAGTCATTCTCTAACAGGCGATCATTAATTGTTCTCAGTATCTCTCCCACCTCTATACCTCACAGTAGAAGGGGAACGACTAAGTAAGTAAGTAAGTATCTCTCCCTTATCCATATCCAGTGTCCCCACTGGGGGTACTCTTGCTGCGAGTCTGTCAGCTCTCTCATTACCACATACCCCTGCATGACCAGGACAGTAGATCCACACCAGCTCTTGTAGACTCGAAGCTTGTATGAATGTTTTCCATTCATGCACCAACCTCTTTGAACCTTTCGAAGCATGGACTGAGAGTCCAACACAATGACTACCTTTGTGAATAAAGTTCCAGATATTCACCTTAAGGCTGCAGTGACTGCCTCTACCTCCATTCTCATGCTGGAAGTTGTTATCTTGTAAGCCCCACTATGTTCCGGGACGATTCTGCCCTGTACCCTAGCAGAGAAGCCCCAGCCTGATCTCTCACCACGGATTACAGACCCATCTGTATACACAATGGCATCATTATTCCCGGCATGATCATGTATCAGTTGATTGATTCCAGTTCTGCTTTTCCATTGCCCCAAGTTCTTCACTCTCTGCCATGGCTGATAATGGTTTGCTGGTAGTTAATGCAGTTCTCATCTGACATACTCCACTCTTCCCCTTTGAATATGTTTTCAACTGTGGCCACATGCTTGATTGTTGTCTCTCTCTCTCTCTGCCATCCATGACATCCCTCTCTTTATTCTTGCTCCCTTAATGTCAGCTATGATTCCATGCAGGGGGTGTCGTTCGTCTGTGGTTACTCGCATTTAGGCTTTTGCTTGGACCATCGCATATCAGGATCTAATCGACAGCACTCCAAACATGTACCTCATTGTCACAATGGGCGTATCTCGCGTACAGCCCAAGATTATACGCATCCATTTTGACAGTGTTCTAGTCGTTGACATTGTGTTACTGACAGCGTGAGTATTCCCAGTCCATACTCAATGACCGATATGACTAGCTGTTGATAAAGAACAAATAGTAATCTCTGCTCCAGACGCGCCGCCGCCATTATTTTCAGGGCTGCTAGACTTCTCCTGCATTTCTGTGTGATGTGCTCAACATGGTACTTATACGAGAACCCGCGATCGAATGTAACTCCAAGGTATTTCAGCTTCTCAACATTGGGACCAAGAAAAAAACTTAGTTTCAACATCATCATCATCATATCATAACCCTCCACTCCCAAAAGAGCATAGGCCTTCAACAAACACATGCCAAGTTCTCTCCACGTTCTCCTCATCATTTTCATCTCTGTTTCCAGCTCTCTTCTCCATGTGCTTCTTGGTCTACATATGCCTCTCTTGCCCTGGGGGTTCCAGAACAAGGACTGCCTTGTAATGCTATCAACAGGTTTCCTCAGTGTGTGTCCTATCCATCGCCTTCTTCTCATCTCTTGTTCCACTGGCACTTGTCTGGTTCTTGTCATCAGTTCCACGTTGGTAACCTTGTCATACCATTTTAATCCTTCTATTCTACGCAAGCACCCATTTATGAAAGTATGTAGCTTTTTGGTTGTTGTCTTTGTTGTTCTCCATGTTTCAGAGCCATACAATAGGACTGACTTCACACTTGAGTTGAAGATTCTTATTTTCGTGTTGGATCCGATTTCTCTTGATCTCCATATATTTCCCAATGCAATGAAAGCTCCTCTTGCTTTTTGTATTCTTATTTTGATATCACTGTCTGTCCCTCCAACGTTGTCTATATTACTGCCAAGATATGTGTGCGATTCTACATCCTTCGGTGGTGTTTCTTCAAGTTCAACCCTGTTATCATTACCTGCATTTATTCTCATTATTTTTATCTTTTCCCTGTGTATTTATGTACAGTGATGCTGGTTAACTTTGAGTTGTGTTAGAAGGGGAGATATTGGGGAAGGCACGAAATTTATTTATAAGATTTCAGAAGATTAAAGTTTCAAAAGGACTAGAAAAAAAAATGGAAACAGTTCAATTCTAAAGTAAAAAAAAATTGCTTATATGAAACTGATTGACTGATTACCGTATTTCGAGTATTCTTCTTCCTTCTTCCTCGTTCGTCCTGAAAAGGACGTTGGTTGCGTTGTGTCTGTTTACGCTGGAGCTGTGATATCTGCGCCTTTCGGCCGACACATCCGACTTCAGCGCGGCATTTTTTGGGACCGGGTTTGCCTTCCCTCTTCGATCCCTACTCTCTCAGCCAGACTGCAGTGATGCAGCCTGTTTCCAGGACCACCACGTGGAGGTGGAGTAGGGTCTTGGTCAGCTCTAGTTCGCTGACCCTGATGCAAGCAGTCAAGCTATGGGTCGCTGACTGCATTCTCTATTGCTGCATCTTTGGGTCCCATTTCGAGTATAAGTCGACCCCTCGACTTTAGGACTTAAAAAAAGTTTCCAACCTGAAAGACCCGATTAAAAGTCGAATGAGTTTTTCGTCCATTCCAAATTCCTGCATTGGATTGGAGTTTCCTTGGCTTTTTGCAATTTTTTTTTTCATTTTTCAGCTTAACCCTTTCCCATTTAAAATGCCTGAAATCGCCCCATTAATATGTAAAATGCATGTGAGAATAAATTATTTCAAAATAAAAGATGAGAGAAAGAAAGGGCAGAATGCCAGACAGGCCTGCGTCCCCGATTCTCAACACTATGAAAATAAATTTAGTTCGATCGTTCGAATATAAGTCGAGGATCCGTTTTTTAAGGCCATATAGGGGAAAAATGTCTCGACTTATACTCGAGTATATACGGTAATTCAGCAGAAATGAAATGGTTTACAGGGTTACGCACTTTTATGAGCGATTTTATAATAATTTTTTTGTTTTTTAGTTAATGCAAAAGACCACAGTCTCGTATGAGTCAAATTGTCTGTGCATTTTGAATCTCGCCTCCGAGTATCACCGCTGTGTTGGGCTGATATTCGAAATTTGCGCCCTCTGGAAGCAGATTGAACTACTTCGTGGGAAAAAAAAATAGTAGCGTTTTCGCTGGCGCGTTACTATTGTGCGAAATCGGGTCAAATCAAGGCATACAGATCGCGTTACACTATTATGAAGTACTAAATTTGATAAATCGTGTAATTGTGGAATTCTGTATCTCAAACCTAAATACTTTTTCTATGGTGAGTCCGGAACTTTAAAATATATGATGTTATATTAGGTACATTATTACCGTGATGGGGGAAAACAAAAAAAAATTCGAAATAAAACATATGTTTTGAGATTAATTTTTTTTTTGCCGTCCATAAACAAAACATAATTAGGGTTTTATCTCAAATTCATCGCTAACACTTTTAAAGCTTATTTTTGTTAAGTACAAAACAAAGTGAATCTAAAATTATAAGTGATTTATTGTTATTAAGAATAGCTGGTTACCCGAAGAGAGGCAGCTGGGAGACTTTTCCATGACACAAACCGTAAATTTCTGAGCAAAATAGAAATTCACCAGAAAACTAAGAAGGCTGTATATCGCTCCACATATGTTCCAGTCTTGACTTACGGATGTGAGTCGTGGGCAATGACTATACAACCCATAAAAGTCAAGGTAAAAATAACCAAATTCTTCTCTATAAAATTAGACTGTACGTAACTCCTGATGTGAATCACACCAAGCAGCTCTTTGTCACATTGCATTTTGTTGACACTGAATGTAAAGAAGTCAGTATGCGAGAGTATTTTATAGCTTACACGAGTGAATATACAAGAGAAGGATCTCTTTCTTTATGAACATGTGAAACTCTATGATGTGGAAACGAACGACTGCTGCGGCCAGGGACATGATAATGGTAGAAAACGCAGACGTGGTAGAAAAGAAAATGGCACGTAGACGAGAATTAAGAACCAATATCCGCGAGCTTAGTTTAATCCGCGTGGCTCTCACAGCTTGAATTTAGTCGTAGAAAATGCCATGACACCACTGAAAGCGATATCTTTGTTCAGATATTCCAATTTTATTCGTTTTGTCCTCTGGCTCACTGAAGCGATGGGATGTATTAAACTAAGCACACGGATGGACTGTCGTTGAGAAAAGGCTACCGAATTATTGATGGGAAATTTGAATTTCCAGTCTTGATGCCTTTCGTTATCAGTGCTTCAATGTGTATAATTCTCTTATGGAACTCTCTAAAAGGAGACGAATGACTCACGGCATTGAAAGCTAGCCCCGCCCCTTGCTAAAAGAATGGAACAGTTCGAGTTCTTAATGGCAACGGTAGCTTGGTATGAAATCTTCTTCCAAGTCAATATTATAAGTAAGACTATGTGGTCTGAAACTATGGATCTGCCAATTGTTTAAAAGAACTGCTAGAGAAGTGCTCGGACTTTGTGAAGGAGTACAGAAGTACGGTTTACTCCTCAACCCTAAGACACACAGTAAAATAACCTGCCAGGCTGGGATCTAGCCTATTTTTTAAGCAGGTCGAAGCCTAGAAAATAAAAGGATGTTCGAGTACGAGGCAGCATGTCAAACACTAACAGGTACCGACAAATTGTTTAAGACAACCGTATTCTATATAGTTAAAAGTGCCCTGGTCACCCGCTTTAAACAACTTTCAAAATTCAGTAGCACATGAGCATTTTTATTAATTATAAAGACAGTTCCCCAAATAATAAAAATTCAAAAGGCCTGCGCCAACTGACAAATAACTAACTGTTGGTGACAAATATGATGTTTGAAGACACGAGTTAGCAGCGGAGTTCGTGAACAAAGTACTGGACTATATCATCATAAATAATTGAAACGCAGAGGCGTATTATCTGTAAACCACTGGTCAACGAGAACTTCTTCTTCTTCTTCCTCGTTCGCCCTGAAAAGGACGGTGGTTGCGTTGTGTCTGTTTGCGCCTAAGCTGGTCAACGAGAACGCGACAATTGGATACTAAAAGATTCTTTGTCGAAACTCTCATGAACGATCTTTGCGAAGACTTGGACAGCTCATTCATGGTGTGTCTATCCCTTCATTGTCTATGCTTCAACCAAATGTGCACCGTTTGAAGTGATGTATGTACTTGCTGCAAAGCTTGCAATGGATTTCGAATTTACAAGGATCTGCAATACCACATAATCTTAATCTCAGACGTTTTAGACGACACCAACTCCAGCAAGGCGACGAATAATTCAAGTCCTCTTGATTACTAGAAGTATTACGACCGTTGACATAACAGCCACACGGACGTACCCACTTGGTCGACTGCCTACCCAGCTGAATATAACTTAACAGTTTTATATATTTTGTGCGCGTAGTTGTTTAATGATACCATCCTTAGTACTTATTAGTTTAAATAGTCTACCAAGTGTTTATTCTCATCTTACTACTTTCAACTGTGTTGCTTTCTTCTCGTGTTTTATTTTGGGAATTGATTTGATTTTCATTTCGTTTTCCACACTTGCGTTTTATACACGAACGATACACATCTCATTTTTAAAAAATTTCTTATCATTTTTTCACCATTTATAATCATTCTCCATTTCATGTCATTTCCTTTGTTCTTTTCACTTTTCATTTCATGTTTAGTACATAGTGGATCTATGTCTCTTTACCTTTCAACTTTTGTTTCAATTTGGTCTTTTATTCTCCTTCCACATTTATGTCCCTCTATTATTACTCTCTTTCTAATTACACTTAAGATCTTAATGATAGTTATCTGTTGTTTAGCTTGATGGAACTTGATTTTTTTCCGCGGGGGTCGATGTAAACTGTTAAGTTATATTCATAGCGGGGGAGTTAAATGTTTGAGATCCTCACATGTGAGTCTAGTATTTTGTAGACGCACATTTGAGTGCATCTAAGTTAATTGTACCAACGGGCTGATCACCCGTTTGCCAGTCACTTTGATTACGGAAACAACAGCAAATGGATTGATTTGCCGTTGCCCTAAAGACGCCAATAGGCGTGATGGGAAACAATGGCAAAGAAAACCTATCTGCTGTTGCCCTAAGACGCCACTAGGCGTAATGGCCACTGACTGCTTTGACGGTCGGTGGCTAAGGACGGAAGAAGAAGAAGAAGAAGTTAATTGTATGTTTAATTATTTGCGTACGACGTGCACCATTCTTGAACGGGTATGGCGCGGTTTGTCGCGGTGATCTGTTGCTATCCAGCAAACGTACTTGAGGCAGATCCCGATATCCTCCGTCTTGTATAGACGTGAATTTTTTCGTGTACTTATCCTTAGTTCAGGAGACACGGTCATATAGTAATTATAATCATCTATAAGATGAAGATGTCGTTCTTGATGAGAAAATACCAAGACTTGCTTGATTTGAATATTTAGCCAGAAAACGGCTTATTTTTTAAGTATCTTGCCTCCGATACTTCATCTCCTGTAAACGTTACGACAGAGCTTCAATTTGACCAGATATGTCAAATTGCTAGTGCGTCCCCTCTAACGATAGGAGCTGATTGAAGCGTAAATGAATATATAACTACGTGAAGAATATGAACGGTCAATTCGACAGAACCATGTATACTACCAAGCCGTTAACCTTGACGTCGTAACGGCGAGTGCTGTCAATCAACGTCCATGTTGATTATTATATATGCCAATGTATATACTGTCAGAACCATATCGATGAACTGTACTTGCACATAATGTCAAAGTCTTTTCCGTAATAAATCGTATCGTCATTCACGTTCAACAATGGGTCCAGTATGCCTTACTTACCGATTGGTCAGTCTTATGACCCAATTGTTACCGTTACGTTTGTCTTGTCATCGTTATCCATAACGAAGCGACGGCCCACAACAACATTCACACCATAAGTCACCAATATCAGAAACGCACCGGTAACAGTATCCTAAAATTGATGTTCAAGCACCACAAAGCTATGACTTTATGGCACATCGTTTCATCATTAACATCAATAAGTGCAACTTCCAAACGAACGAACGAAATCTTTATTTCATCAGGGTAAAGAAATAGGCATAATTGCCTTTTTACATTTCTGCACTGCAATGGAATTTTCAATGTTTTACAAATTAAAATATTAATAACCTCAGTCACAATTAATCAATATCATCATCACATTCAGTAACTGAGCACACACAAGCACATTTACTCACAGTCATTCACGCAAATAGAGAAGAGAGAGGGAGAGAGAGAGAGAGAGAGAGAGAGAGAGAGAGAGAGAGAGAGAGAGAGAGATCAAGCAATAAAGCTACTTAATATTAACAGTTCAAATTAAAATTGAAAATATTACATTGACAAGTAAACGAAATAACAATCAGAATTGTCGTTAAATGTGTGTACAAGATTACATAACATATGAATGCATATGTCTTTTGAATGTGGTGTAATTATCAGTTTTGACAGACTTGTGTAAAGCATTCCATCTAAAGCACCTGCATAACTAAAACAACTTCGGAAGAGGTCAGTTCCAAGACCAGAAGAGCGTAAGAGAGAACCTCAGTGATAGCCAAATAAGTCACACACACACACACACACACACACACTCACGCACGCACGCACGCAAAAACAACGCAAACATTCATTCCTCTTCCACACGCTGTGTGTATATTAGTAAATTGTGAGAACCAAGATGTAATATACACTAGTGCCCTAGATTTCTATATAGAAATCTAGGGCACTAATATACACTAGACAAGAATATGACAATTGTTACTTCCGCTGAATTAGCTACATCCTAGCTGAATCAAAAGATAGTGACATTATTGCACGAGAAAAAAACGTTAAAATACTACAGCCATCTGCGATAAAGTTTAGAGATCCTTGAAACACAATTCACAGCACTTGACACAGTCACGAGACGCACAGCGAGTTACATCAACGACAGATTCAGCAATTATGGGCACATGTAATCTTACTGGCTATGACGTCATAAACGTAAATTGAAACAAAACATCCAATTGTTAACATATCCTACACATCTCAACCTACATTCACGATTTTACTTTTCGCTCCTTATGGAGCATGAAGCCACCAGTACAAGTCTGCACCAAGCATTCATGTGTTCTAATAGCTGTGGTTTGTGTAGCTATTAGTTCTGTACAGAACCTTATATTAGTCGTCTCGTAAGACATGACATAGGGAGCAGTGATCATATTCTTTCAGTGTCTGCTACGAAACTTTCGAGAACTACATGGTGCGCTAGGATTGAATATATATGTCATAAGTCTTGTCCTGTCTTTGATCCACCATCAATGAGTGTTAGTTCTTGGGGATTTTGATGCCATAATGTGGAACAGTGCGGCTCTCATTAGTTGTTCAGGTCTGCTATAGAGTTTATTAAATGGCTGGGTTCTTTGGTAGCAGTTGTTTCTTCTCTTGCTGTGATGGGCAAAGTAACAGGTGATGTTCCACTTTTTCATACGGGTGTCTACAGTTTGGACTGTTTTTTGGGGTCAATTTTGTTGGTAATTTCCTATTACTCGTGGGTTTTTGCTCCGCAGTGAATATGTGTAGTTACGTCTTGTTTCGTAGCAGTTAGGGTTAGGATTAACACTAATCTTAACCTAAACCCTAATCCTAAACCTAACCCTAACTGCTACGAAAGAACACATACAAGGGGCTTGACATAAGTCTTGGACCTGACCATGAAGGACATGTCACAGAGAGCTGAAATTTTGTATAGTGTTTATTCCTTTTCAATATAGCCACCGTCTGAATTGACACACTTCTGCCATCTCTGCTTGACCTTGAAAAGACCTTGGGAGTAAAACACCCTATTTTTCAAACTAAACCAATCATCACATGCCAGTATAACCTCTTCATCGCTGTCAAAATGATTTCCATTCAGCTGTTTTTTAAGATTTGGGAATAGAAAAAAGTCTGATGGAACCAAATGTGGTGAGTGTGGAAGAATTTCAATATTCAAATCGTGCTTTGTGGGAGGGCGCGTTGTTGTTTTCCTCTTCTTCTTCTTCTTCCGTCCTTAGCTGTGAGCAGTCAGAGGCAAAGTAACAGGTGCAGATGATTTTCTCTTTTAGTTTCATACGGGTGTCTACAGTTTGGACTGTTTTTTGGGGTCAATTTTGTTGGTAATTTCCTATTACTCGTGGGTTTTTGCTGAATATGTGTAGTTACGTCTTGTTTCGTAGCAGTTAGGGTTAGGATTAGGGTTAAAATTAACCCTAACCTAAACCCTAATCCTAAACCTAACTGCTACGAAAGAACACGTAACTACATATATTCACTGCGGAGCAAAAACCCACGAGTAATAGGAAATTACCATTTTGTTTATATGATAGTTAAGTAAGCAGTACCCTGGTTGTAATCTGAATATTTCTGTTTGATGTTTACGTCCAAGATTTATAGCATCTTTCTTAGGTGGTGTTGGTAGATGTTCGAAGAGCCATCTTGCTGTTTCCGTCATTGCCCTGGTGTTTAGCCAGTTCTCTTTACAGTTGTTTTTAATTATTCGTTTCGTTGTTGTGATGTTGACTGGCTGGTCTCATTGTAGCATTGAGGCTCCTCTTTTCTGCTTCTTCATTTAAGCAATGCCCACGTATCCTCTGCATGAAAACCGTCTATTTCAGCGTTACCCTCATCAACCAGGGAGATAAACATAACACCCGATAATACAAAGTTGATAAAGGAAACCAACCCAACCAACCTGGGAGTACAGCTGAACACAAAACTGACATGCAAAAGACATATGGACTCTGAGATAGATAAATCCTCAAATAAAAGGCTAAATTTAATATGTTATAAGTACAAGGTTACAGTTCTTTAAGTATTCCTGTCAAAGGATAGTCTAATGTCGAAGTAGAACTAGAACATAGATGACATCGTACGTACTCTGAGACTAATAGTAGCTAACACTATGATAGTACACAGGGTGTTAAAAAAAAAGTAATGCGTCTAAATGTGGTTTGGTTTGAAGTACAATCTTCATTGCACAAGGACAACTCCATCAGTGCTCCAATCTCCTCCCTTAGATCACGCAAGGAGGATCTCAGCACAGTCCACGAACTCCGTAGCAAGGAAAGAAAGCGAGAGCTAAGTAAGAAACATGAAAAAATGAATACAACCCGAGCCTGCTACCGCTGGTCAGGGATCGTGCAATGAATTCTGTGGTAATAATATTTTAAGGATGTAATACACACAGTCAAACATATGAAACATGCACATAAATGTACGAGAGGGCTTCAAATGAAAACCTTAAATTTGCGATAGATAAACACCGTGCCATTGTCATGTAAGTTGGCAGTATTGCTGCTAAGGACGTCAAGAGTGTCCTGCAGATGACATCACATTCACAGTTGGAGTTTAAAGATGGCCGGCCCACTAGTGACATGCACCAAAGAGGAGCAGCGTTCTGTTATCCGCTTTTTGAACAGCCCCCTCGTACTAATACAAATAAATGCATAAAAAAATAAGTCAATACCATTTAGCTCCCCAAGGAGCATAGGCCTTCAACAAACACACGACAAGTCCTCCTGTCACGTGTCATCAGTTCAAGCTCTTTCAATGTTTTCCTCATCATTTTCACTTCTGTCTCCAATTCTCTTCTCCATGTGTTTCTTGGTCTACCTCTGCCTCTCTTACTCTGGGGGTTCCAGAATAAGGACTGCTTTGTAATTCTATCAACAGGTTTCCTCAATGTATGTCCTATCCATCGCCACATTCTCATCTCTTGTTCCATTAGTACTTGTCTGATCCTTGTCATAAATTCCACACTGGTGACCTTGCCATACTATATTAATCCTTCTATTCTAAGGAAACAGTCATTTATGAAAGTCTGTAGCTTTTTGGTTGTTGTTTTTACAGTTCTCCATGTTTCAGAGCCGTACAATAGGACCGACTAGATGTTTGAGTTAAGATTTTTATTTTAGTGTTGGACTTGATTTCTGTTGATCTCCATATATTTCCTAATGCAAACTCTAGTTGTTCGTTTTCTTATTTCGACTGCATTGTCTGTCCCCCCAACTTTGTCTATATTGCTGCAAAGATATGTGTATGACTCCACCTCTTGTAGTTGTGTTTAAATATATGTATACTTGGGGCCAAACCATTTCTGATTGTAACCAGCAACTTCCTTACTTACTCATTCCTCCTCTACACTGGGGTGTAGAGATTTGCCAGAGAGAGCGCCATACTTTCCTATCGGCTGTCTTCCTCCGATCAAGTCGTGTCCTTCAGGGATTGTCTAATGTCCTCCCAGCGAACTCTGGGTGGACCTGAATGTCTGGATCCCCGGCTCTTAGTTTCCCATATTTGTTGTGTTATCCGATCTTCTCTCATTCTGGAGACATTGCCAAACCATCGCTATTGGGACTGTTCTACTCACGTCTGCAGGGGCTGGGTTTTGAGGCCATGCATTATCGCCTGGTTGCGGACCATGTGTCTTCTTGTTATTTCAACGTCCTGAGACTGTAAACATATCTGAACCACTCAAGTCATCTTTTACTGCAGGTCAAGAAACTGCACAAAGTTTTCAAATGCTCTTTCTAATTTACTTTGTCGACCCACTCTTGTCGACCCACTCTTGTCGCGGAGCTAAAAGTTGTTATATTTGCTTTGTGATGTGCTTGCTGGTGTGAGCCCATGTTGCTGTAGGATTTATTGTCACTCCAACAGCCTCTTTGACTCTGGGACAACGCTCAGAGCGTTGCAAAATTGTAACTGCCGTACAACCATAACGCACACGGCGTTGTTTTTAGTTTATCACGAATAAACCCCAAAAATCGTCCGTTCGTATTTTAAAACTCGTAGAATGACTTCCTCGACTATATAAACAACTAATTTTAGTGTAGTTTAAGCAGCAGGTTTGCGTGTTTTGGTGTTATCACAATTTGTGTGACGATTCTCGTGTTTGCATTTTCCGTTGTTATTGCTACAGAAATATGACAAGCGTTATATTTACAATCTCTAAGCCTCCTAAGCGAATAATTGTGTCAAACTACTTAGAAAGAAACATTGTTGTCATTGACGATGATTGTTTGGTAGCCAGTTTGTTGTCAAATAACGGTGCAGAAAAGCTAGACACATTAGGTTTAGTTGATGAGTGGGCATAGTTATATTCTGGCCGATCAAAAAGCAACAAAACTAGACCCACCGTAACATCTAATCACTAGTCCTAGGTAGAAGGTGAAGCTATGGATACTATTAAAACATTAAACAAGTGTAAAAAGTTTTTATATGATGTTATATATTGTTGTTATTCTTTCTAGTTAATAAAACATACGTAATAACTGACTGGGAATCATTTAGAACAGAAAATTTTGAAGGAATAACTATAACAGTGTCTACTGAGCCAGAAGAAATTAAAATAGTTAACCTTTACTGTTCAAGTGGAAACATAAACAAAAGAGATATCTCAGATGTGAATAAAAGAATAAACAACAGAACTATCATAGTGGGAGATTTCAATGCTCATCATACAGCTTGGGGAGGCAATGTAATAGACAAATCAGGAAAACTACTGTTGGACTTCATTGAAAACAATGAACTAATAATACTGAATGATGGATCAGTAACAAGAATTAACCCTTGTGCAAATCAGCAAGACACAGCTATTGATATAAGCATGGTAACACCAAATCTTGCTAATGCAAAATGGGAAGTTATTGGGGATACAAATTCAGATCATTTACCCATTGAAATAACACTAAAAGATAATTACAAACCTAACAAACTGGTAGAAAAACCAAAATTTTACTATAATAAAGCTAATTGGGTAGCTTTTCTGGTAGAAATGGAAGAGATAAAAAAGAATAATATAGAAAATGAAAATATAGATGTATTTGCAGATAATCTCACAAAAGAAATATTACTAATAGCTGTTAAACATATCCCAAATGCATATATGCCAGAACACATAATTCCACACCGCATTAAGGAAGCAAAGAAGAATGAACATTGGAACAAAAAACCCAGTACCATGGTGGACAGTTAGATGTACAGAAATTCAAAAACAAAGAAAACAAGCTTTACAAGAATATAGAAAGCATAGATCTGAAGATAATTTAGATATTTATAAGAACATAAGAAATGAATCAAACAGAATAATACTAAAGGCAAAAGAAAATCATTGGAGAAATTTCTGCCAAACACTAAACCCTACAACTAACTCTACAACAGATGTGTGGAATAAGTTAAAAGCCATTAAAGGCAGAACTAAAAATATGATAATACCTAATATAAAAAGACCTGAAATGGCAGAGACTGACTGGCAGAAAGCAGAGGTGCTGGCCAGGTACTACCATAGAGTTAGTTCTAAGGAAAATCTAGGACAGGCTGAAGTCAACAGAAGAGCAACACTTCTTAAAAAACTCAGTAAAGATGTACCTTATAATACTGAAGATTTATCATATTTAAATGCAGATATTACAATGGAAGAAGTTGAAAATACAATAAAGGACAAAACAAATACATCAGCAGGGCATGACATCTTGAGCTATGAAATCTTGAAACACATACCAAAAAGTACCATAGAAATTATAACATCCCTTTTTAACAAAATTTGGAATACAGGAAAAATTCCCAAAACATGGAAAACAGCAGTAATTATTCCAATACTAAAACCAGAAAAAGATGCCCATGATGCCAGTTCATACAGGCCAATTTCTTTAACTTCCCATCTAGGTAAAATATTAGAAACCATAGTAAATAAAAGATTAAAGTTTTATTTGGAAAAGAATAATTTATATAATCAAACTCAGTCAGGATTTAGGAAGAACAGATGCACTATGGATCAGATAATTAAATTGGAACATGAAGTAAAATCAGGATTTCAAAAGAAAGAAAAAAACTGTGGTAGTATTTTTAGATATAGCTAGGGCTTATGATGAATGCTGGAGAGAGGGTGCTCTCTTTAAAATAAAGAAGATAGGAGTAACCGGTAAAATGTATAATTATTTAGAGAAGTTTTTGCAAGATAGATATTTCACTGTTCAGGTAAACAATGATAGATCAGAACTGTATGAACAACAAAATGGAATACCCCAAGGATCAGTAATGTCTCCTTCAATTTTTACAATAATGGTAAATGATTTAGGTGAGGAATTCAATGATATAACAAATAAATTGTCACAGTTTGCAGATGATGTTGCTATATGGAGGACTGGGAGACATCTGCCAAAATTATATAAGGATCTACAGAAGCAAATAAATAAAGTATGTAAATGGATGACAAAATGGGGTTTTCAGCTGAATTCAAATAAAACATTGGGAATGATCTTCAGTAAAGGTAGGGTTGTAAAAAATAAAATTATAGATATAAATATCCAAGGGCAAAACATTAAAACAGTTCAAACCACTCGATATCTAGGAATGATATTGGACCAACAGCTGAACTGGAATAAACACATAGATAAACTAGTGGAGTCTTGCAGAGGATTGACTAACTTATTAAGATATTTGAAAGGTAATGGATGGGGTGCAAGCACTAAGACAATGCTCACTTTTTATAAATCTTTTATTAGAGGAAAAATAGATTATGGAAGTATAATATATGACTCTGCTGCACACAGTAACAAGATTAAATTAGACAGAATTCAGCATCAGGCTTTATGTACAATAGCAGGTGCAATCAGATCAACATCAATGGGAGCTATAGAGGTGGCTTTAGGAATCATACCCTTGGAATTACGGAGAAAGGAGTTAAGACTAAATTACATGAACAGAGTTATGTTGGATAAGTCTCACCCAGCACATACAGCTTTTACCAGATGCCAACTAACAACTCAGGCCAAGCCAATGAATACCACTAGATACCCTACAGGATGGAAGTGTATGGAGGAAATTGTCCATCTGGGTACATTAATTACATCAATTAATAACAGTTGTGAATACAAGCCAGTGATTCCGCCCTGGGAGATCAAGAAACCAGACACGGACTACCACCTAGCAGAAATACTTAAGAAAACAAATAATATAGAAAATATTAAAAACACAGCCAATAAATATATACAACAAATATCAAAAGACAGCATTACTGTGTACACAGATGGATCCAAGGGAGAGGATGGCAAATTGGGATAGGAATATATATTCCAATATGGAAAATGGCAAAAGAATATAGCATCACGGAAAATACATCCATTTTCACTGCAGAGATGGTGGCAATACTAAAAGCACTAGAAATATTCTCTAATAACCCTCCCAAAAAATTAACAGTTTTAACTGACTCTCTTTCAACAATTAAAGCACTTAGAAACTTACGAGAATGTAGTAGACCTGATATAGCAGAGGAGATTTTTCTGGCTACTACATACTTATATTCCAGAGGATGTTCAGTATTAATTGCTTGGATACCTTCACATGTTGGCATAGAAGGAAATGAAAAGGCAGATAAAGAAGCCAAGAAAGGTAGATCTGATAAAAATCTAATAAATGTAGGGATGAGTAAATCAGAAATTAAGAGCTTAATTAAAGATTAATAACAGATGAATGGAAAGCAGAGTGGGATAAAAATCTGAAAGGAAGACATGCATATAAGATGTTCAGGGCTCCAACAAGAAAATGTCAGATATCTAGGGAATTGAAAATTCCCAGTAATAAGAAACTTCTCAGACTACAGCTGGGAAAAGGCTATTTCAGAATAGAAGAACCTTACTGTGCAGGATGTCTTCAAGACAATAATATAGAACATTTCTTGTTAAAATGTAAGAGGTATGACCAAATAAGAATACCAATATTGGATTATTTGCAGGCATCCAACTTACCTATAAATATAGAGGAGGTGTTGAGAATAGACAGACCTAGGGAACTGCATAATATAGTCAAACAATATTTAACACGAACACATGTTAATATATAGTGGCTGGGAATGTGAAGGTCTGATGCTGTTCTTACAATGCATGTGACTTTAAACAGATGAAAGTCAATTAAATATCTGGTAAAGTCCGTTATATAACTAGAACCACCAGGCCTGTACACCCCTCCACTTTAATATTATTCTTGTTCATAGTTTCTTCTTGATTTTGTTTGTTTGTTTTTTATTTTTCTATTTAACGTATAGGCCTAAGCACAATTGTGAGTATCCCTATTTTCAAATGTGATGCCACTTTCTCATGTCGGCAGTTGTTCATATTATTTGAAATTGAAAACAATATATATCCTAATTATAACCCATCAGAGGTTGAACGGGATTTCTGTTTATCTTCATTAATATTAAAAAAAAAAAAAAATAATGTTATTCTTTATCTGTTTGAAAATTACGTAATGCAATGTTGCATAATTTTTTTATTCTTATAAGGGACCACAGTAAAAACTGGTGTGAATAACACTAAATGTTCTAATTGTGACCATAATCAATTTTTTTTTTTTACTTCGTAAATGGATTACCTTGATGTTTGAAGACTAAAAAGAAAGCTTTATTGTCTACAACAGTAATTTGTCTTTGGTAAGCTTGTATTCTACAGTTAACTTTTTAGTGTTTTTCAATTTTACATGCAAAATGATTTAAGTATACCGAACGTACTTGTGTTAATACTACCAAAGACACTATATATTACAATTCTCTTTCTATTTCCCAACAGTTTGGTATATAATAAGTACATGTTCACAGAAAAAGTTAACATAAAATTTACACTAAAAGATAGTACACTTCACCGTTTAGAGTTCTTAAAAAAAAAAATACGGCACAGGGTGGAAAATAATTACAGTCAAAGGGTCTAGATCTTCAACTGTTATACATTTGTTGTGGTGATTGATGGGAACCAATTCGCACGAGACGGCAATACTACTTTATTTTCGGACTCTCTATGTATTTGATTCAGGATATAGTTCCTACAATTTTTCTGATGTCATCATTATTTTTCATTCTGTCTCTGATGGTAACATTAATGGTTCTTCTTAAACAGTCTCACACGATGTGATTTAATGTTAATGTTAAACTTTCCAAGCATGTTTGTACCTTCACAACAAATGCAGTTCCAAAAACCAAACCCAGTGTCTTGTGCCTAGAAGGCAGCAGTTAAGAAAAAAAAAATGTAATGGATTACTCAAGCTGGATTATAAAAGCCCCTTCAGTCATTACTGTCTATAAGAGTGCGCCCTTCAGGTGACAACCCTCAGCTGCTTATTTTCCTGGTGTTCCTTTTGACGTATTATCCTCTCTTCTTCTTGCTGTGAGAGCTTTTTTTCGCCCAATCTGAGATGGCTCCGTAGATAGTATCGCCACTTGGTGCAATCAGAAGCTTCATCCTCCCAGATTGCTGGATTTATGTTCAATGCCCTCATGTCTCTCTTGCACACATCTTTGAACCTCAGCTGCGGTCGCCCAACTGCTCTTTTGCAATCTGTTCATAGATGAAATTTTTTTTAGGATGCGACCATCTTCGATGTGGTGGACATGGCCAAGCCAGCGTAGTCTGTGCTGTCTAAGCAGTGAATACATGCTTTGAAGGCCAGCAACGTGACAGCACCTCGACATTTGTCACTTTATCTTTCCATGAAATACCCAGGATGTGGCACGGACACTGTAGATGCAAGGTATTCCTTCTTGCTTAGCATAGGCTGCACATGTCTCACTGCCATATAGAAGTGTGCTGGTGACGCAGGCGTTATATACTGCAGCTTTGATCTTCGTTGTGAGTTTGGAGTTTCTCCAAACAAGCGTTGTGAGGCGAGCAAAGGTAGTTGCAGCTTTGCCAATGCGTTGTCAATTTCTGTGTCCAGAGAGAGTTTGTCATCAATGGTAGACACCAGGTATGTGAAGTCGTGCACCAATGCCAATTCATTGTTATCGATAGTGATAACTGGTGCAACATCCACATCCTGACTCAGCACATTTGTTTTCTTTAGACTTATTGTGAGGACAAAGTCCTTGCAAGCTTGGTTGAAGCGATTCATCAAGCTGTGAAGCTCCTGTTGACTTTTGAGTGACGACTGCAGCGTCTTCATGGAATGACTTTATCATTTCCAGTAATCTAGCAGGTCAGCCTATTTTCAGGAGGATTTTGAAGAGTTCATCCCTACTAACCAGGTCAAATGCTTTGTGAGGACTATAAAGGCAATATATAAAGGTCTTCTCTGCTCTTTTTATTTTTCTTGAAGCTGGCGGAGAGATCTACCAGCTCGGAATCCACAATGTGACTCTGGACATATGCGCTCAGCTAACTTGTGTAGTCGCATTATGATGACTCTGGCAAAAACCTTACCAACAATACTAAGAAGAGAGATGCCTCTGTAGTTATTGCAATCTCTTGTCTCCTTTATTTTTATAAATTATATAGTGTTACAATCTTGGCATCTTGCATGTCTTGAGGGATAGTTGTCTCTTTCCAGCACTGGCACAGCACCATATGCAGGAGATGTAATAGCGGGCTCTTATAGCATTTAATTAAATTGGGAGGGATCCCACCAATGCCTGGTGCTTTGCCAGAGGTCAAGCTATCAATGGCTTTGCTGAGTTCTTCCAATGTTGGTTCAGCATCCAGCTCCTCCATAGTTGGCAGAATTTGACAGTGTCAAATTCCACATGGTCTTGATTAAACATATAAAAAAGTGCTGTATACAAGTAACATATAATTTTCAATTATACTGGTGACACACACATAAATCATTATTCTGAATTAAGTACCACTGATATTTAAAAATATACCGGCATCTGTTATCCTTATAGCATTCTCCCGTTTTGATCTGAATGGATTACTGAGCTGGCCTCCTTGCAGGTAGTCTTCACCAAAGTATTCACATGCTCTTGTTGCAGTGGTTCCTGTAGCAACCTGTTTTACATGATGAGGTTGCCAGCCCTACGCACAACCTCATGTTATATGCCTCTTAGGACAATATTAGCCTCTTGCCTCTATTAATGTTAAACATTTGCACTGATGACTCCCATGCCTTCTGGTGGGGTTGGGTAAGCATTTGCAAAGATGACTCACATGCTTTCTGGTGGGGTTGGGTAAGCATTTGCAAAGATGCCTCACATGCTTTCTGGTGGGGTTAGGCCGGGTCTCTGAGCAAACAAAGAAAGAAAAGATCCACTGCTCTCTCAGCCATGTCATTAGAGGCAGGTCACCTGAAGCTGTACATGGGACTGGCTACCTCATCATGTACAACAAACTGCTTAGAACCTCTGCTGTAAGCAGCACATGAAGTGCTTTGGTGCAGATTTCCTGCAAATAAAAAGAAAGAAAAACGAGGAGTGGATGTTAGCTGCAGTAGTGACCAAATGCTCAACACAATCAAAAAGGAGAAAAAAAAAGAGTTTGCAAAGATTTTGTTGAAATAGTTGGTGATAGTAGGACAAACATTGTTAGCATTACTGTATAACCAGTTATTGTTCTGGATCTCCCATTGTGAGAGAGGTAAAGGGAGATCACAAAACACATGGAGAAGGGAACTGGAGATAGAAATGAGGACATAAGAAAATGAGGAGGACTGCAGTAAGGCTGTGGTATACGGTGGAGTGGAGGGAGAGAACTAGATTCTGTTGTCATCTCCACTTCATCCGTACCTGCCTTTACTTAAAGTTCTTACCCAAGGCTTCACTTCCCATTTCAAACCTTCAGCTGGCAAACTTCCCCCCAGTGAACAGCGCACTGAGGTCAAATGTGTGTTTCAGCATTTGCGTGTTGTTGCAGCCAGCCAATCCCACCTCCTGTCAGACCTAAGTGTTCAACAATCTCAACTTTTGCTTCACTTAATGCTATCTCACCTCTAGCAACTTTCTGAGGGTGTGTATCTCAAAGAAGGCAATAAGCAGCAAACCAACTGATCCTTCTACAAGCCTCACGGTAATGATGCCACAGTCCTCAACAATCACCTTGTCCATGACACCATCAAATGGGTAATCACCAGCAAATCCTTACCTTCTAGTGCCTCTCATCTCTGTATTCATGACAGTTCATTGGGCAACCTAAGGGAATTGGAGGGTAATGATACCCTATAATACCCTAAACACACTGAATATGATTCTTAGAGAAATTAATTAACTCTTAATTTCAACACAGACAGCTGGACCTCGGCATTTTGAATATTGTGTTATTATGGTGAAGATTGTTCACCTTTTCAAACATCATATTATGGTAGTACACATGAACTACATAAACATGCAAGAAAGCATTAATATTAACTTACATTATTATATAATGTGATAAAATAACATCCACTTGTTGGACAAAAAGGAGAACATCAGAAATATACTACTCACAGGACTCAGATTTCCTTATTTAATGATAATATAACATGCCATCTTTCCTCATCTTCAATTTCTGTAGGAAAACAGGTGGTCGGTCATCAATAATAACTCTTCAGAAATTCCTTAATAAATCTTCAGAACTTCCTTAAAAACTCTTCAGAACTTCCTTAATAAATCTTCAGAAATTCCTTAATAAATCTTCAGAAATTCCTTAATAACTCTTCATAACTTCCTTAACACATTAACTACCGCAAGCCGGTGGGACCGGCTTTTGAAATCCTATCTTTTGGACCGTAAGCCGCTCAGAGCGTCGATCTAATTTTAGTAATAAAACGAAAGAAAAATGTACTGAAACACTTTTTGATCTGGTTCGAAATTTTAAGTTGCTACCGGAAAACAAATAACCAAAGCATGGTTGTTGTAGAACACTGGAAAATTGATATTATGTTCATGTTTTTCAGCGTTTTGGGTTAGTTACCAAATCGTGTAAAACTGTTTACCGTGGCAACTAGTGATAGGACCACAAAAAATGCTTGTACATCTCGTCCAACGGCTGAATAAGCGAGAAACTTGTTTCAACAATTGACTGATAGATCTAGCAACGAGGACAAGAGTGAAAACGGTGTGCACATTGATTGAAATAGTGATTTTGATAGAGATGGGACGCAAGCAGTTATAATTGTGAAAATATTGCAAGTCCTCGGCCATCGGAGGGCCGTTAAATAGCAACAATCTCTATTAGAGTTACAAATGGTGCTTATTGTAATAGTACATTCATTTATCTTTAAAATGACGTGTAATTCATAAAAATATGTAAACAATTACGAAAACTACCGCTTACTTTGTGCAAACACCTACATGATAAAAATGGGAAACAAATTTTATTCGGCCACAGTGTGTTTTTCAATTCGGTAGTTAATCACTCTTCAGAACTTCCTTAATAAATCTTCAGAAATTCCTTAATAACTCTTCATAACTTCCTTAATCACTCTTCAGAACTTCCTTAATAAATCTTCAGAAATTGCCTAATAAATCTTCATAACTTCCTTAATAACTCTTCAGAACTTCCTTAATAAATCTTCAGAACTTCCTTAATAAATCTTCATAACTTCCTTAATTACTCTTCAGAACTTCCTTAATAAATCTTCAGAACTTCCTTAATAAATCTTCATAACTTCCTTAATAACTCTTCAGAACTTCCTTAATAAATATTCAGAACTTCTTTAATAACTCTTCGTAACTTCCTTAATAAATCTTCAGAAATTCCTCAATAACTCTTCAGAACTTCCTTAACAACCCTGAGAACTTCCTACTTTGAGTGTATTTTTCTATCTCTCCAGGTGCTTCCCAGGTTTGTTTGTTTATCTATTTTTTTTAATATAAAGTATCTTCCACATTTCGCTGTTAAGCAGAATGAAGATATATATTCCAATTTACTTTAGCAATATAAGTCTATGCTGCTCAATGTAGGCTAACACTGGTCTATCGTGAAAGTGGGTATGTTAACCAATCTGTGACAGACGAACATCTTTTTAAAACCGAACACACAAATAAAAGAGTTATCTCCCGGTTTTATTTCAAATATTTGTCTGTGGTTCTGGAGAGACAAGGAAAATGATGATGATGTTGATTCTGCCCATTTCTTTGTTTCATCAATTTGATTTTTTTCTCTATCTGTTCTTGGTCATCCTTTACATGGTCACAGTTATACAGCTGCTGGTTTTGTCCCATATTTCAGATGTAATTTCTTCCTAAATATCCACCAACGGAGGTCTGGAATTTTTTTATTATTTTGTTTGTCTCTTTGTTTTGGCCCAGTCTCCGTTGCATATGCAGGCAGAAAATTTTCAGTTGATGGTCTTTCATCATCATACAGCTCCTTGATGTATTCTGTCCACCTTTCAATCATGTTCTCATGACCCATTAACAATGTTCCTTCTTTTGATTTCAAACTGCCAGTGACTGTTTGTGTCCTTCTGCCTGTTAACTCATTTATTTGCTTGTACATAGATTTTGTGTCCTTTCGGTTCTGCACTTCTAGCTCTGCATTTCAGGTTTAGCCATGCTTCTTTTACTGTTTTACATTTGTTTACTATTTCCTTATTTAGTCTGTCATATTCTTCATTGTCTTGCTTATACCGTAAGTTTAATTTTTCAGTGGCTCGTATTAAATATCCATGCTGGATATACTGGTTTTTTTGTTGTATCTACAGTGTATTATTACTAAATATTTATAAAAATAATGATACTATCCTTAAAATACCCACATTGTTTTTTTTCAATTAAAGCAAAATATCCTGTTCAACGTCTGATGGGTTATAATTAGGATATATATTGTTTTCAATTCCAAATAACATGAACAACTGCCGATATGAGAAAGTGGCATCACATTTGTCAAATCATTGTAAATAGGGAAAATCAGAATTACCAATTATGCTTGTATGTTAAAAAAAAACAAAAAAACAACAACAACAAAAATGAACAAAATCAAGCAGAAACTCTGAACAAAAATAATTTTAAGGTGAAGGGGTGTAAAGGCCTGGTGGTTCTAGTTATATAACCAACTTTAACAGATTTTTAATTGACTTTCACCTGTTAAAAATCATATGCATTGTATGAACAGCATCAGACCTTCACATTCCCAACTACTATATATTAACCTTTGTTCGTGTTAAATATTGTTTGACTATTTTAAGCAATTCCCTAGGTCTGTCTATTCTTAAAACTTCTTCTATATTTATAGGTAACTTTGATGCCTGCAAATAATCTAATATTGTTATTCTCATTTGTTCATACCTCTTACACTTTAACAAGAAATGTTCTATATTATTGTCTTGAAGATATCCTGTACAGTAAGGTTCTTCTATTCTGAAATAACCTTTTCCCAGCTGTAGTCTGAGAAGTTTCTTATTACTGGGAATTTTAAATTCCCTAGATATCTGACGTTTTCTTGTTGGAGCCTTGAACATCTTATATGCATGTCTTCCTTTCAGATTTTTATCCCACTCTGCTTTCCATTCATCTGTTATTAAAACTTTAATTAAGCTCTTAATCTCTGATTTACTCATCCCTACATTTATTAGATTTTTATCAGATCTACCTTTCTTGGCTCCTTTATCTGCCTTTTCATTTCCCTCTATGCCAATATGTGAAGGTATCCAAGCAATTAAGACTGAACATCCTCTGGAATATAAGTATGTAGTAGCCAGAAATATATCCTCTGCTATATCAGGTCTACTACATTCTAGTAAGTTTCTAAGTGCTTGAATTGTTGAAAGAGAGTCAGTTAAAACTGTTAGTTTCTTGGGAGGGTTATTATAGAATATTTCTAGTGCTTTTAGTATTGCCACTATCTCTGCAGTGAAAATGGATTTTCCGTGAAACTATATTCTTTTGCCATTTTCCAAATTGGAATATATATTCCTATCCCCAATTTGCCATCCTCTCCCTTGGATCCATCTGTGTATACAGTAATGCTGTCTTTTGATAGTTGTTGTATATATTTATTAGCTGTGTTTTTAATATTTTCTATATTATTTGTTTTCTGAAGTATTTCTGCTAGGTGGTAGTCTGTGTCTGGTTTCTTGATCTCCCAGGGTGGAATTACTGGCTTGTATTCACAACTGTTATTAATTGATGTAATTAATGTACCCAGATGGACAATTTCCTCCATACACTTCCATCCTGTAGGGTATCTAGCGGTATTCACTGGAATGGCCTGAGTTGTTAGTTGGCATCTGGTAAAAGCTGTATGTACTGGGTGAGACTTATCTGACATAACTCTGTTCATGTAATTTAGTCTTAACTCCTTTCTCCGTAATTCTAAGGGTAGAATTCCTAAAGCCACCTCTATAGCTCCCATTGATGTTGATCTGATTGCACCTGCTATTGTACATAAAGCCTGATGCTGAATTCTGTCTCATTTAATCTTGTTACTGTGTGCAGCAGAGTCATATATTATACTTCCATAATCTATTTTTCCTTTAATAAACAATTTATAAAAAGTGAGCATTGTCTTAGTGCTTGCACTCCATCCATTACCTTTCAAATATCTTAATAAGTTAGTCAATTCTCCACTAAGTTTATCCACTAGTGACTCCACTAGTTTATCTATGCGTTTATTCCAGTTTAGCTGTTGGTCCAATGTTATTCCTAGATATCAAGTGGTTTGCACTGTATTTATGTTTTGCCCTTGGATATTTATGTCTATAATTTTATTTTTAACCCTGCCTTTACTGAAGATCATTCCCATTGTTTTATTTGTATTCAGCTGAAAACCCCATTTTGTCATCCATTCACATACTTTATTTATTTGCTTTCCATATAGCAACATCATCTGCAAACTGTGACAACTTATTTGTTATATCATTAAATTCTTCACCTAAATCATTTACCAGTATTGTAAAAATTGAAGGAGATATTACTGATCCTTGGGGTATTCCATTTTGTTGTTCATACAATTCTGATCTATCATTGTTTACCTGAACAGTGAAATATCTATCGTGCATAAAATTATCTAAATAATTATATATTTTACCAGTTACTATCTTCTTCATTTTAAAGAGAGCACCATCTTTCCAGCATTCATCATAAGCCCTAGCTATATCTAAGAATACTACCACAGTCTTTTCTTTATTTTGAAATCCTGATTTTACTTCATGTTCCAATTTAATTATCTGATCCATTGTGCATCCGTTCTTCCTAAATCCTGACTGAGTTTGACTATATAAATTATTCTTTTCCAAATAAAACTTTAATCTTTTATTTACTATGGTTTCTAATACTTTACCTAGATGGGAAGTTAAAGAAATTGGTCTGTATGAACTGGCATCATGGGCATCTTTTTCTGGTTTTAGTATTGGAATAATTACTGCTGTTTTCCATGTTTTGGGAATTTTTCCTGTATTCCAAATTTTGTTAAAAAGGGATGTTATAATTTCTATGGTACTTTTTGGTATGTGTTTCAAGATTTCATAGCTCAAGATGTCATGCCCTGCTCATGTATTTGTTTTGTCCTTTATTGTATTTTCAACTTCTTCTTGTAATATCTGCATTTAAATATGATAAATTTTCAGTTTTATAAGGTACTTCTTACCAAGTTTTTTAAGAAGTGTTGCTCTTTTGTTGACCAGCCTGTCCTAGATTTTCCTTAGAACAAACTCTTTGGTAGTACCTGGCCAGCACCTCTGCTTTCTGCCAGTCAGTCTCTGCCCTTTCAGATTATATTAGGTATTATCATATGTTTAGTTCTGCCTTTAATGGCTTTTAACTTATTCCACACATCTGTTGTAGAGTAAGTTGCAGGGTTCAGTGTTTGGCAGAAATTTCTCCCATGATTATCTTTTGCCTTAAGTATTATTCTGTTTGATTCATTTCTTATTATCTTATAAATATCTAAATTATCTTCAGGTCTATGTTTTCTATATTTCTGTAGAGCTTGTTTTATATGTTTTTGAATTTCTGTACATCTAACTGTCTACCATGGTGCTAAATGGTGATCTAAGATGGCGGTTCTATTGTTGTTTTTCTTGTGATTCTAATTCTATCATACATAAGCTTACTGCAGGGAAGTTAATTTGTTTGTTTAGTTTCATTTAGAATAATAATTAGTTTTGTCGTTCATAGGAATATTGAATAATTAAGTTGTGTTAACACTTAGTTTTAATTTTATAATAGTTTTAATTTTATAATTACTTTTGCATCCGCGACTTTCCATGTTTTGAAACGCCATTTTTGAATTTGAAATTTTCGTTACTGTCGCATAATATCTTATGTTGCGCACCTAGGTTTTGAAGGAATAAAAATATCTTTTGTTGTGCACATCAGCTTTAAAGGAAATGGTGCTAATGGGTGCAGAGAGAGGATTGAACAGGAAGCCTTGGGAGAAAGATGTCAGTTAGCCGGCCAGAATAGCCGCAGTTCATTTCCTTATGCTCGCCTTATGATTATTAGTTTTAGGCAGCGTTGTTTGCATAATCTCATGGTAGCGGGCTGTGTTGAGCCAATCAGATGGTTTTTGCTGTTATTGTTGAGGCTATATGTGTAGTATCGTGATCATTATAAGGTAGATTGTCAGCACGCCTTCGGGTATTATTTGTGTGACCTCGCGCAGTTGTATACGAGTTAATAAGAGGACAATGTCATAATGAAAGTGAAGGTATTATACTGTGACATTTATTTAAAAAATTACTAAATATTTTACTTTATATTTAAAGTTAAATAAGGAAAATTATTCTAGAAGACAACAATATTGAAAACAGGTAGTATCTCCAGAAAATCATAGCTTGGAATAGTACAAACTGACTCACAGAATGATGATCAAGGGGAAACCTGGAATACAAATAGAGAAAAGGAAGGACACAAGATACAAGCTTCAAAGGAAACAATTAAGAAAAAAGGAAGATGTCAGAGTAAAATGATAGAGAAAACCAATAATCTGAACACTGATTCAAAGAATAAGGGTGTTGAAAACCATACAAAAGACCAACAAATTAATAGGCCTACTCATAAAGCTGAACAAAACCCCCAAGGTTAAGGATTTTTCAAATCAGTGGCAAAGTGGTAAGCATTAGAGCATTACCAGAAAGTAAGATCATCAATGTACTAGAAACAGTTATAGACAAAAGGTCAATAGCACACATAAAACAACAAATTATGGCATAATACTCACAATGAACATGACTGAAAAGTCAAAAGCTTTAATAAAACAAACTGAAGTAAGTCCTGTTCAAGTAGAATTGGCACACAGCATTACAGCTAGGCTAGAATTAGTCAAAGAAACCAGGAAATGTATAATTAAAGGAATACCTGTGACAGTTCCAGAGGAAGAAATAATAATTAGACTACAAACAGAAAATCCAAAATGTAGGATTCTTAAACTGGAAAGGATATCACAGAAATTAGGAACTTCAACCGTAATAATATTTACATTAGAAGGACAAGAAATCCCATCATATTTCTTCAGTGGCAGTACTAAAATCAAAACAGAAGCTTACTGTTAAAGTTTATTTAGTAATATGGGGTTCAGATATATGTTTACGCCCTCAGATATATGCCTATAATTTCTAGACATACATCTGAGAGCATCAATTATAGAGATTGGGATGTAATTTGATAAAACGACAGTGCACTACTATTGAACAATGCAATGTAATCGTTATATGTACACACTTGTTGCCAAACAATAAATGTTCTTGGCCAAAATTTACATAGACGTCGTCCTGATAGGACGTGTTTTGATGTCCGTTCCCAAGTTTGTGGAGAACAGTATGATTGGATTTATATTAACCACTTGCACCATTGTGGTTTGTTCTTGGGCATGAGTAGGCCAAGATCTTATTCCAATTAGCTAGGATGGGCTTACTAATCTAATATTGTATCCAGCCGAAGGTTGCCGTGGTCGTCGGTAAATCCACGCATCTTCTACGTTTCGTTGCCACAGAGCTCCAACTGTGCTAAGTTAAAGTCAGTTGCCAGTGTGGTCGGCCAATGCCATTGATTCTTTGTATGCTTGAATATATTTTGTTAACACTGCACCAAGGAATATAAATGAATATGACTATTGAATTGAAACAGAAATGTCAACGTCTACATGGAATAAAATATGTTGTGATTGTCTCAAGCACTACTACGACTTGACCATCAACTGATTGAACTGTTCCAGTTAATTGTTGTTCCATGTTATATTGTTACTACCCACATCTACTAGAGGGGACCATGAATCAAACCAGCCTACCATTCGCATTGGATGGCCTGTACCACTGATAGGCCACAATAACACATCAACCAGCCTAACATCTTTTCTAGTGGATCGAAGAAAACGTGGGGTAACACTTACATTCCACCAGTCGTTCAATGCTCAAACTGCCAGAAATTTGGCCACACCAAAAGAACATGTAGAAGTAAGCCTAAATGTCGATATTGTGCAGGAGACCACATCTATGATAACTGCAAATTAGTAGAAGAAGATAAAGATTACAGAACAAGAAATATAAACAGAAAATGTGCAATTGTCTAGGAAACAACAGTGCACGTTTTCTAGGATGTCCACAATTCCAACAAACAAAACTAGCTCTAATAAAATCAGTCAGTACTAACACACCATTTAAAGTAGTACTACAACAACATCAATCATCAGTCGGCTACATCTACAACTCCATCACCAAGAGAAATCACAGTCAGAACCAGCAATGCTGAAATAACCCAAGAGAAAAATAAAGTAAAAAAAAAAACTTATAAAAGATAGCAATCTACCAAAAGAAAGTGAAATATCCAAATCATCAGTAAGAGAAGATACAGTAAGAAAGGAAGAAGAAATCTTGAAAACCATGAAAAACATACAGCATGAAGTAGCTAAAGATGTGGCTAAATTAGCAGAACTCAAAGAAGAGAATGAACATATACTGAAAAGGATTGAGTCAGAAAGACAACTCGTGAGCAAAAACAAACAAATAAAAACTAACAAGAAGAAATGTGGAATGAAAAAATGACAGGTTGTCAAAAACTTATCGATTCTGTATCAAACATTGTGAAAGCCTTTACACTGAATCTTCAAAGTGAACTACAAACTCACTTAAACATAGAAACTAAAAATCTAGGAGACTTTGTTATTAATAAATAAATCAATATATTATACACTTCTAAGAGTAAGAGTACAACACTTTTTATAATAAACTTAAGGGAGCCGCGCTGGTGTAATGGCTTCGGCGTTGTACTGGCGACCAGGTGTTCATGGTTCAAACCCGGGCGTCGGCGTTTGAAGAAATGTTTACGGCCGGAAATTTGACTGAATAGCCTGAACGGCTCCTGTGATAAACCCCTCTGTGGATGGGAAGGAGCGAAGCTCCTGACCGGGTTGGAAGGAAAGTCCTCAGGTTCCCCAGCCTCGCAATGACATGTCATTGGGCCGAAGGGCTGAAAGCCCAAGTGCCGCTGGTTACGAAAAAAAAAAAAAAAAAAAAAAAATAATAAACTTAAAAATTAAATAATGGAAGTACAGAACATTAGAATAATACAGTGGAATTGTTGTAGTGCCAAAAAAAAATATACCAGCATTAATAGGCATGTTTAAACAATCTAAAGTAATATTTGCCATTCAAGAGACTAATCTTAATCCGAGTCAACGTTTTACCATCCCTGAATTTAACTCTTAGTATACGAGCGGCCTTCTAGAGAGGCCGATGATCGATCCCCGTCAATAGCGAAAATTTATAGCTGAATGCATGTTTAAAACCACTGAACAATTTAGTTACATGCATGATATAGGGGTTTCATTTCTTCACATTTTGATATATAATACTTATGTTATCTTTATAAATAAATTATTTATTGCAAAATCTGTAATGGTAGTCATGAAAGGCCACTCGTATACTAAGAGTTAAAGTCAAAAAGGAGGAGGTGTGGCATTTCTAGTTAATAAAACATATATAATAACTGCCTGGGGATCATTTAGAACAGAAAATTTTGAAGGAATAACTATAACAGTATCTACTGAGTTAGAAGAAATAAAAATAGTTAACCTTTACTGTTCAAGTGGAAACATAAACGAAAGAGATATCTCAGACGTGAATAAAAGAATAAACAACAGAACTATCATAGTGGGAGACTTCAATGCTCATCACACTGCTTGGGGAGGCAATGTAATAGACAAATCAGGAAAACAAATGTTAAACTTCATTGAAAACAATGAACTAATAATACTGAATGATGGATCAGTAACAAGAATTAACCCTTGTGCAAATCAGCAAGACACAGCTATAAGCATTGTAACACCAAATCTTGCTAATGCAAAATGGGAAGTTATTGAGGGTACGAATTCAGATCATTTAGGCTACCCATTGAAACAACACTTAAAAGATAATTACAAACCTAACAGACTGGTAGAAAAACCGAAATTTTACTATTTTAAAGCTAATTGGGTAGCTTTTCAGGTAGAAATGGAAGAGATAGAAATGAATAATATAGAAAATGAAAATATAGATTTTTAAAATTTTTATTTTAACTCTTTCAGTCCCAGGCAAAAAAGTGGGTTTGGCCCAAGCAAAAATGGCCACCCCAGTGCGTTTTTATTGTTGTTGTTTGGAAATAATTTTTTTAAATGTTCATATGCATAAATAACTTTGTTGTTGTATATGAAACAGAAGGTAATTGGATGCACTTTACTCTTGTGCTACAAGTATAAAAGCTTTCATTGAAAAATGATTAGTTATTCAAGGTAAAATGGAGGATATGCGCTTAAAAAAAATGATTAGTTATTCAAGGTAAAATGGAGGATATGCGCTTAAAAAAATCGCTTTAAAAATCTAAAATAAATATCTCAAAACAGAAACACGTTCACTCTTAAACACGTGCGGTATTTAAAAGAATGTACTTGCAGTCGGAAATGACTTTGTGGGTAGTTATAATTAGAAACAGTCTCAAACAGAGGCACATATATGTAATGTTATGATGTATGTATATAAGCATTACCTCGTCATCTACACAAACACATATATGTTTCAGAAGGCACTCAGTAAAAGCATGTTCAGTTTGTAGCCATGTTTATTTACAGGATGTCGTACATGTCAAGATTCGCATTATATTACAATGTGTGGTTTCGTATTTATGTATTATATTACATCCCCCCTTTTTTGAAAAAAAAATATGTGTGCAAACATTTTCAACGAAATGTTTCATGTGAGAAAGGATAAGTATGTGTAATGCTCAGTGTGAGTATATATGTCACTGTCTGTATCGGCTGGGAGGTGTCACTGTACGGCCAGAACGAGTGGTGTAAAGTGCTGGTGGTTCTGCGGAAGTCCCTGGTTTAGCTTGAGTTGGTTGTGATTTCGGCCTTGGCGCTTGTTGGTTTTGTGGGGCACCAAGGTCTGGAGTTACTGCATTGTCTGTTGAAAGCATGGGAATTCTCTGCTCTGTTGTATTCTGTGGGATTTCTCTTATGTCCACTCTGTTTCGCCTCAGGAGGTTGCTGCTGCTGTCTGGTCTTAAAGTATAGCTCCTGGGTTCAGGGTTTCTGGAAATGATTGTTGCTTTTGACCATGTGTCATTGTTGTGGTTGTAGGTAGTCACATGCTGACCAGGATATAATGGTGGTAAGTCTTTAGCACATTTGTCATAGTTGGATTTCTGAACTTGCTGACGATGCTGAAGTTGATCATATGTGCTGTCTCTATGTTGTGGACGGAAGTGGACCTTAGATGGTAGAAGGTCTTTAATTCTTCTATCAAACATAAGTTCTGCTGGACTGTCGATCTTACTGTCTACCGGTGTTGTTCTCCATCTCAAGAGTGCTAGGTGTGCATCCTCAGTTCTTGTTTTCTTCATGATTGACTTGATAGTTTGTATCTGTCTCTCAATGAAACCATTAGATTTAGGGTATCTAGGTGATGATGTTGTGTGTTTGATCTTCCAGTCCTTAGTGAAGTTTCTGTATGCTTGACCTGAGAAATGTGGACCGTTGTCTGATCTAATTTCATCTGGGATGCCAAATATGCTGCAATACTTCTTTGTAATGTCTGCAATAACAGCTGATGGTGAGGGTTGTGGAAGTTTCTCAATGATGGGAAATTTGCTGTAGTAATCAGCAATAATAAGATAGTCATTATTGTCGATTGAGAAAATATCAGTCCCTATAATGCTCCAAGGGCTCAATGGTATGTCTGATGGTATGAGAGGTTCTCTGCACTGCCTATTTGCATGTTCTTGGCAAATTGAACAGTTTTTACATAGTGTTTCTATGTCCTTGTTTATCTGTGGCCAGTAAACATCTTTCTTTGCTCTCAGTTGTGTCTTCACAATACCAAGGTGACTATTATGGAGCTGTTTAAGAATGATATCGCGTTGTGTTTCTGGTACAACAATGCGATCTCCTTTAAGGATCAGACCATCTTCGATGCTTAACTCGTCCCTCATAGAGTAGTATGGACGGATGTGTGTTGGAACTTCCCTGATAGAGCTTGGCCATCCATGGTATATCAGTTCTTTGAGAGAGTTAAGGATAGGATCTCTCATTGTGTCTTCTCTGATGTGTTCAAGCCGATTATCGCTAAACTTGACAAAATCAACTTTGATGTTTGGGGTAAGATCTGCTGTCTTGTTGGGGTTTGGTAGTCTGCTGAGAGCATCTGCAAGACCTATATCCTCTCCTGGGATATACTGAATATTAAAATCATAACCTTGTGTTTCCAATAACAGAGCTTGTAGTCGTGGTGGTGCTGAAGCTATTGGTTTTTTATGAATCATCTCAAGTGGCTTGTGATCTGAGAGAATTGTAAATGGACGGTTGAAAAGAAATGTGTGGAAGCGTTTGATTCCAAAACGTACAGCTAGCATTTCTCTTTCAATGTTTGCAAGTTTCTTTTCGCCAGAACTTAATGATTTGCTTGCGTAAGCTACGGGACGGAGTTCTTTGGCATAGTGTCCTTCAGGATTTTTGTCTGGTTGCAAAAGTGCTGCTCCTAGGCCTTTCAGACTGGAATCAACCATGAGAAAAGTGGGTGCTTGCATGTCATAGTATTTCAAGCATGCATCAGATGATATGAGGGTCTTCAAGTGGTTGAATATGTGTTGGTAGTCTTCTGACCATTCATACGGAGTTTCATTCTGTAGTAGAGATCGCAAAGGTTCTGCAGCAGCTGACAAATTTGGTATGAATTGTGCTAGGAAATTGACAGCACCTAAGAATTGTTGCAGTTCCTTCTTTGTAGCTGGTGTTGGCATGTCATGAATATCTTCAACCTTTTTAGGGTCTGGTTTTACACCATTCTGGGTGTACAGCAATCCAAAAAATTGTATCTCCGTTGCCTTAATTGTACACTTTTTGCTGTTGAATGTTAGCCCATTGGCCTGTGCTACATGCATCAAGTTAATCAAGTTATGGTCGTGTTCTTGTTCTGACCTGCCGCAGACTACAATGTCATCCGCAATAGCCACTGTACCAGAACATTGCTCAACAATGTTGTCAATCTTCTGTTGAAAGATGTCTTGTGATACATTCAAACCAAATGGGAGTCTCTTGAAACAATATCTGCCGAATGGTGTTCGAAAAGTTGTAAGGAGTTGACTTTCCTCTGCTATCTCAACACTCCAGTATCCGTGTACAGCATCTAGTTTAGAAAAATATTTGGCATTGTGGAATCTGTGAGTTATCTCTTCCACTGTATGCATTTTGTGTGGACAGCGCTTTAGACTGTTGTTTAAGTGTTTTGGGTCAAGGCAAACCCGAAGAGAACCATCCTGCTTCAGAACGGTTGTGATACTACTACACCAATCAGAATGCTCTTCAACCTTTCTAATAACGTCATTCTGCACCATCTTTTCTAGTTCTGTGGCAAGTTTCTGTTTAACATGTATAGGATACTTTCTAGGTGGGTCTATCTTTGGCTCAGCGTTGTCTTTTAAAAAGAATCTTGCCTTTCCTGGAAGTTTGCCTATTCTGTCGAACTGTTCTGGGAATCGCTGTTTAAGGTCATCTACTCCAGTGACGTGTAGAGTAAGATGTTCTTTTTTGTCAGCTTTAATGTTGTTAATAGTTACCACACTCAGCTTTTCGCACATTGGTAAACCCAAAATTGCAGGTCCTTCAACATCTACCAAGTAAAATGTTGACGATGTCCATTCAGAGTCTCTGTATAAACATTCAAGTGTTACTGCTCCGAAACAGTCTATACTTGTTCCATTGTAAGCTCTTAGCTTTGTCCTGCCACTCCTACTTTTTACATCCCTTGTGGGAAATCCTTGCTCATCCACCTTGTCAGGCATGATCTGTCTGAATATTCTTAAGGGTAGAGTGTTACCTTGGGCACCTGTGTCTATCTTGAATCGAATATATCTTTCTTTGTGCCTTTTAATTCCTGGTATTCGGAATTGTACCTTGCAGAAAGCCTGCGTTCTCTTTGGTTCATTACTGAAGGTTAGTATCTTCACAGTATCAAAAGTGGAAGGATCACTTTCTTCACTGGAGTCAAGGTCCTCAGTCATCATAAAGTGTGTTTGTTTTGATGACTCTCTGCTGTGAAGGTTGTGTTGAGCACTGTCTTGTTTCCTCTTGAAACATAATTTTATCCAGTGGCCCCTCTTTCTGCAGTAATGACATGTAGAGTCTTTAGCTGGACAGTGGTTTTGTATGTGGTTTAGGCCACAACATTTACACATAGCACCTCTGCTTGTGTTGTGTTTTTCTTGTTGCTTCGAACCAGTTGCTTTGTTTTGTTTGGGTTTATAGCTTTTTACTGCATCCAC
Organism: Oreohelix idahoensis; assembly: GCA_024509875.1. NCBI lineage: Eukaryota > Metazoa > Mollusca > Gastropoda > Stylommatophora > Oreohelicidae > Oreohelix > Oreohelix idahoensis. The sequence goes on along the minus strand of JAMPIV010005389.1, from coordinate 333,510 downwards.
CTGGGCTGTTACTGTACCTTGCTGAATTTGTTTAATGTTTAGTGCTTGTGCCTCGTGTTTCCTGCCTTCATCCAGAAGTTGTTGTAAAGTTAGTGTATCACTCTGGCTCAGTATCCATTTCTGGAACTCTGGCATTGGTGTGCTGAGAAGGATCTGTTCAATAATTCGCTCTTTTTCTTCTTCTTTGTTAAATTTGCATACACTTGTTTTCTCTTTGATGCGAGTGAAGAAATCATCTAGACTTTCACCAGGTTTCTGTCGCAGGTGGTGAAGTTCTAATCTTGCCGCTCTAAAGTTCGTGTGCTTTATTATTAGACGTTTTTCAAATTCGTCCAATATGGCTGCGGGGTCTGTTGCCGACTCCACTGGCATGGCGCTAGCAAAACTGTTGTAAATTTTCAAACCTTCATCGTCCAATGCTTCTAGGATATATGGAGTTAAGGTTTGTCCTTCCAGACCAGTGGTCTTGGAATATAGATCTATGCGTTGGCGCCATAACAAGAAAGCTTCACTCTTATCATCTTGACCGGCAAATCTCATTTCGGGTGCGTTGCGATAGTGTTTCGCCGCCATGGCTGACCTCGATGACGAAAATTAGCCGAATAAACTGTACTCACGTGTTATCGTGTAGCTGTTTTTGCGTCAGTCCGGTATCGACCGCTGCCACCATGTAATGTTATGATGTATGTATATAAGCATTACCTCGTCATCTACACAAACACATATATGTTTCAGAAGGCACTCAGTAAAAGCATGTTCAGTTTGCAGCCATGTTTATTTACAGGATGTCGTACATGTCAAGATTCGCATTATATTACAATGTGTGGTTTCGTATTTATGTATTATATTACAATATACTAAAGGCTTTTTAAAGTCGATTGGGCCAAGCGCGTCTAACCCCTGAGCCTTTATAAAGTCGATTGGGACTTAAAGAGTTAATGAAGAAAAATATCCCGTTCAACCTCTGATGGGTTATAATTAGGATATATATTGTTTTCAATTCCAAATAATATGAAAAACTGCCGATATGAGAAAGTGGCATCACATTTGTCAAATCATTGTAAATAGCCTAGGGACAATCACAATTGTGCTTATACGTTAAATAAAATTATTTAAAAAAAAAAAAAAAAATATATATATATATATATATATATATATATATATATATATATATATATATATATATATATATATAAGGTAATTTCCTATTACTCGTACCTTTTTGCTCCACAGTGAATATGTGTAGTTATGTGTTCTTTCGTAGCAGTTAGGGTTAGGATTAGTGTTAACCCTAATCCTAACCCTAATTGTACGAAACAAGACATAACTACACATATTCACTGCGGAGCAAAAGGGTACGAGTAATAGGAAATTACCACACAAAAAAAACAACAAACAAAATCAAGACGAAACTCTGAACGAGAATAATATTAAAGTGAAGGGGTGTAAAAGCCTGGCGGTTCCAGTTATACAGTATAGGCTAACTGACTTTAACAGATAATTAGGCCTAGCCTAGGCCTAATTGACTTTCATCTGTTAAAAGTCATAGGCCTAAGCATTGAAAATATTGATGTATTTGCAGATAATCCCACAAAAGAAATATTACTAATAGCTGTTAAACATATAGGCCTACCAAATGCATACATGCCAGAACACATAATTCCACATCACATTAAGGAAACAAAAAAGAATGAACTTGAATACCCACATGATGTATAGTTAAAGACACCTCTTTCGCATTTCGTTGCTGGTGCTAGACAAGTTTTTGTCTGCGTACTATCAAACCAGCAAGCACTACACTGAGCGGATTAAATATGCGATTACAATATTATAAATTATCGTTCTGTTTATCGCTAGGCCGAGGTACGCAGACGGCCCAATGTTTTAAGAAGGGTTTGTGATGTTTATATAAATTAAGAAAAACGATTGGAATGATATTATGAATATAGTTAATCATAAATAAGAAAAAAAAAAAAAATTAAGATAATGAAAATCGATGGAACATGATTAAAAATATTGGCTAAAAAAAAAGTGAATCTGCCATACAAAATATAAATCGTCTGCTTTTGGCAATAAATGTGTTTCTTAGCTAGTGATCGGTAGAATTGGGAGGTTAAATATAAAACAAACAACTTGCTCTACAAAAGAACCCAATGCGTCATATTGTTGGCAGAATGCACGTTCCATTATTCCAAAGACAGTGAGTATGCCGAACTTGAGCGGGGCGTGCCTCTTTGTTATCCATCGAACATAATTCAAAACATGTTACAGGACATTAGCTAGGCCAGCGGCCAGGAAAATATTTAGGCCTACTGCATAAACATTGATCGGTATTAGATAAGTGAGAATTGTTATTAGCTTAGATCGAAGTCTTAATCCGTTTAAAAGGATTTCTTGCTTCAATCAAATCAGTGATGGGACTACATAAAGATGTAATACGATATATGTGTGAAGTGCTGTCGCCAGTGTCACTGTCCTCATATTGTACTGAATAAGTGGTTCTGTGCAAATTTAAGATATTTGACGCAGACGTGAATGTCGCGAGAACAAGTTCATAAATCAAGAAATGCTTCTGAATGTGCCACTATAAATATTTGAAGGCATTAGATCTGCAGTGATGCAAGCAACGATACACACGAAAGTAGGTTATGAGTTGGTTTTCTGGAAATACATTCTCAAGGATTGTGTGACATTGTCTGAAATGTCTTCGGCGGTGAGCAAGGAAAGTTTAATTTGATATGTGTTTTCTGGTGCAATTTTACAAAAGCCAACTTTTTTGAGTAGCAGGAACATTATAAGGTGAGTAGATAATTTATTGTTGTAGTGCTCTGTGTGCAACTAATGTTCAGATGTCTAATTTTTTTAAACGAAAATTGTATTAACCCCCACCCTTTCCTGCCTCCTGATTCCACCAAAACAAGTTCCCAGTAACTAACATCTTAAAAGCAAGGACATTGAGATTTGTTATGAGAAACTGAAAAAAACAAAACAACTAGGGAACAGAAAATACTCAAAGCAGATGGAAGGTGTCAGATAAAAGATGTAACAAGAGGGAATCATGACATGCAATGGAGTTCAGTACAAGGTTTAGGAACAGTGAGTTTGAGTCAGTAAATAGCTAAAATGGGAAAATATTGAGCTTGTAGCATAGGTATGAAGGAATTACCTAGAGGCATAACTGATAACTGTTCCATTATTTTTCTTTGTTTTCAGCTGCATGTTTAGAATAGACCTTCAGTTAGTGCATACTAAGCACCCCTCTCTCTATTACCATCTGTTCTAGTTTTTTTCTGTGTTTTATTTAATCCTTCCCGTGACTGTCTATAGTTCTCTATTTCATGTGATGGGCAGTTTCCTGAGGGTATGGACAGTCCATATCTCCAGCTCTATTGGTTGTATCTGGGTACATTTCACAGGTCTGTATTTGTCATTATATTAGGTCATTTGATTTGGAGGATGCAATGGAGGCAGGCATCTGTTGGTGAATGTCTGCAGATTGGACATGATAGTCTTAGTGACATGCTACTTAAGTGAGCCATATCATCATCATTTTCCTTTGCGCACGTTGCGGAGCATGGAGCCACCACTGTAGATTGTCACATCCAGTTGTTATGACCTCTTGTCCAGTAGTCTCATTTTGACTGACATCCAGTTTTGATTATGGGATAAAAAGTCAAGGTCACCATTATCCAATGTTTCCCAATCATAGGTGGGATAGATTTTACTTTCTTACTTACTTAGTTGTTCCCCTTCTACCGTGAGGTGTAGAGGTTTGGAAGAGAGCCAGACTATCCTATCGGCTGTCTTCCTCCTGGCCTGGTTCCATTCTAGTCCTCGGTCCTTCAAAGATTGTCTAATGTTGTCCTCCCAGCAGACTCTGGGTCATCCTGGGGGTTTGGATCCCTGTTTCTTTGTTTCCCATGCTTGACATGGTAGCCGATCTTCTCCCACTCTGCAGATATGGCCAGACCATCTTAGTTGGGACTGTTCTACTTGGGTCTGCAGGGGGTGGGATTTTAGGCCTTGTCGTATTATCTGGTTGCGGACCATGTCTCTTCTTGTTACTTCAACCACCTTCCTCAGATACCTCATTTCTGAGGTTTGGATCGGGCTTTTGTGGGTTGTAGTCATTGCCCATGACTCGCATCCATGTGTCAAGACTGGGACATAGGTGGAGCGGTATACAGCTCGTTTTCTTACCAACCTCTCTCTTGCTGAGGAATCCTCAATTTATGGCCTGAAAAAGTCTCCCAGCTGCTGCTTTTCGAGTGGCCAACTCTTGTTTGATGCCTCCCTTTTCAGTCTATAATTAGCTCTGAGGTATTTAAAGTGGTCGACCTGCTGCAGGATCTGTTCTCCCAGCTTAATCTGATGTCTTCTTTCTTCTCGTGATATCACCATGGATTTTGTTTTAGAGCTGCTTATGACCATCCCTCTCTTCTCCAGCTCTTCCTTCCAAACTTGTAGGCTGGATTGGAGATGTGCCTCTGATTTAGCAATCAGGGCAACATCATCAGCAAATGACAGCTCTGAAATACATACCTGTCTCATCTTCCAGTACCCCACTGAATACTTTCTTGTTCTCTCCTTACATGCCTTGATGACATCGTCCATGAGGAGTATGAAAAGATAAGGTGATAGGATATCACCTTGAGGATAGATTTTACATTTATGTTTATGTGTTTTGTAGTAACAGGCAACACATGAATTCAGATGGTGTGCTATTGGTTTGTGAATTTCAAATTGTGTGGTAGCTTGTAATTCTCTGTATTGCATGTGCACACATACACATTTATTGCATGAAGTGTGCCTCACCAAAGCGAGCAAAACTTCTAAATAATGTGTCATGTAAGAGTTTCTGCCTTGAACACATTGTCATGTAAGAGTTTCTACCTTCAACACATTGTCATGTAAGAGTTTCTACCTTCAACACAGTGTCATGAAGGAGTTTCTACCTTCAAAAAGTGTCATGTAAGAGTTTCTACCTTCAAGACAGTGTCAAGTAGGAGTTTCTACCTTCAACACAGTGTCATGTAGGAGTTTCTGCCTTGAACACATTGTCATGTAAGAGTTTCTACCTTCAACACAGTGTCATGTAAGAGTTTCTACCTTCAACACATTGTCATGTAAGAGTTTCTACCTTCAACATATTGTCATAGAAGAGCTTCTACCTTCAACACAGTGTCATGTAGGAGTTTCTACCTTCACAAAGTGTCATGTAAAAGTTTCTACCTTCAACACATTGTCATGTAAGAGTTTCTACCTTTAACACATTGTCATGTAACAGCTTCTACCTTCAACACATTGTTATGTAGGAGTTTCTACCTTCAACACATTGTCATGTAGGAGTTTCTACCTTCACAAAGTGTCATGTAGGAGTCTGTACCTTCAACACATTGTCATGTAGGAGTCTGCACCTTCAACACAGTGTCATGTAATAGTTTCTACCTTCAACACATTGTCATATAGGAGTTTCTACGTTCAACACATTGTCAAGTAGGAGTTTCTACCTTCAACACAGTGTCATGTAAGAGTTTCTACCTTCACAAAGTGTCATGTAAGAGTTTCTACCTTCAACCCAGTGTCATGTAGGAGTTTCTGCCTTTAACACATTGTCATGTAGGAGTCTGTACCTTCAACACATTGTCATATGTAAGAGTTTTACCTTCAACACAGTATCATGTAGGAGTCTCTACCTTCACAAAGTGTCATGTAGGAGTTTCTACCTTCAACACAGTGTCATGTAGGAGTTTCTACCTTCACCAAGTATCATGTAGGAGTCTCTACCTTCACAAAGTGTCATGTAGGAGTTTCTACCTTCACAAAGTGTCATGCAGGAGTTTCTACCTTCACAAAGTGTCATGCAGGAGTTTCAACCTTCACAAAGTGTCATGCAGGAGTTTCAACCTTCACAAAGTGTCATGCAGGAGTCTCTACCTTCAACACAGTGTCATATATAAGGATGAGTATTAACTGAAATTCCTTTCTTGTATGTGTGTTCGTGTGTTCAACTTTAGCTGGAAAAGATGTTGTTATTCATCTTTTAGCTCACTGTAGAGCATAGGTATCTGTCCAAGCCCATACTGGAAAGTGGCCTGGATGAAAGAAAAGGAGTCAACTTTCTTGTACTACCTTGCATTTTCACTACAGTACTTGCTGTAGGACATTTTTCCATTCTGGTTTGTGGGCTTGGTTGTGATTTGGCAGTCTTGATGTTTGATGACCACTGACTGCTTTGTCAGTTAGCGGCTAAGGATCCAAGACCAAGAATTTTTGTAAAGCAGTCACAGGTTTTAGATTATGGAGTAGCTAACTCCTGCCTTTATTTTCCTTAATTGCTTGTTAGGAGTTGCTTGGCTGGGCAAATTGGTCTATTCGCTTTAGTCCTATATTGCACATTTTGATCAACACTGGCCGGCATTTTGGTACACCAGTTAAAAAAATTGCAATTTATTTGCATGTTACAGGGTTAAGTAACCAATATTTCTGCTTTCTGTAAAACACGTTTTCCAGGATAGTCAAAAATAGATAGCTCTTCCTAAAATAACAGGAAATTTCAAGTCAAATAATTGATTTTTTTTTTTTTTTTGGTCTAGCTTCAGTGTTGCTACTAATCAAGTGATGGATTTCATGGATTCTTAATTAATTTTCTAGGAATCAAAGGAATGAGTGATAATTGAATTTGCTCATAAACAGATAATTGGTTACTGAGGAATAAAATTAATTTCAGCTTATGTGGCTCTTTTATTTGACACTGTTTAACTTTTGCTTCATTCGTGATCTACACAAATGGGGCACAATTCTGTCTGCATACACTCCATAACTTATTTGCTGTCTGTGAGAGAGGCATCCCCCTCCTCATATTTTGTTTTCCTCTCTCAGTTGTTCAAATAATTTTAGAGCTACACCAAACTGCATTTCTCCCTCTCTCTGTTTCTGTGCATGATAGAATGAAAAAAAGGAAAGCACAGTTAATTGTGTTTATTAGTTGTGTGAAAATAATGCAAAATAACAGTAGTATACAGAAAGTTGATGGGTAGGTGACAGACCAACGTAATGGTAATGAAGCAGATGCACAGACAACATAAAATCCTGGAAGAAATGGAGAGAGTGCACGAGAGATGTGATCAGTAACACAAACAGTAGAGAAATACCATTTCCTTCTTCTTGTCCCATTTTTGCTCCTTATCGACCATAGAGCAACAAATGCAACTGGTCCCCTTACAGGAAGCCTGCATCAAATCATTTGTGTGTTCATGCTGGAGCCCTTTGTTTTACAGGATGGAATTTCCCCATGCACAGCCTAATTTTAGTCACCTTTTACAACGTGTCTGCCTATGCTAGTTTTTTTTATTTTTTTCTAACCAGCGGCACTCGAGCTTTCCAGCCCTTTTGGCCCAATGACATGTCATTGCGAGGCTGGAGGTCAGTGGACTTTCCTTCCAACCCGGTCAGGAGCTTCGCTCCTTCCCATCCACAGGGGTTTATGTGCAGGAGCCGTTCAGATTATTCAGTCAAAATCCCGGTCGTTCACACTCCTTCAAGCGCTGACGCCCGGGCTTGAACCTTAAAAACCTGGTCGCCAGTACAACGTTGTAACCATTACACCAGCGCGGCTCCCGCCTATGCTAGTTAGGACCTGTCTTTAATACATACGGCACAGGGGTGAATCATTCTCATCGCCCTTCAGCTGCGTGTGGAACAGGGGCCATCTGCTATGTCATGCAAGTGCTCTTCTCCTGTACCATCCCGTTCAAGTTCTTTCCAATGCCTTAACAATTTTTAGGCCTGTCTCTTCTCTTCTGAATGGGTTTTGTGTGTGGGAAATTCCCCTTTTTCTGAAACCTTGAGGGTCTAGAAAATTGACTGCCTTATAATATTACACGTTTATAGTCTATGTCCTACTCTTTTGCAATGTGATGAAAGCCCATCGTATGTTCTGTATTCTCTCTCTCTCTCTCTCTCTCTCTCTCTCTCTCTCTCTCTCTCTCTCTCTCTCTCTCTCTCTCTCTCTCTCTCTCTCTCTCACACGCGCGCGCGCGCTAACGCACACGTGTGTATATATATATATATATATATATACACACACACACACACACACACACACACACACACACACACACACACACACACACACACACACACACACACACACACACACACACACACACACACACACACACACACACACACACACACTTACTGTCCATTCTTCCAGCTTTGTTTCTGTTCCTGCCAAGATTTATATATGATTTATAAATTTACTGCAAGTGCAGTTTTGTTATTATTTACTGTATTTATTATTACAATCTTTGTTGCTTGTCTATAGAGATTTAGACTCAGTTGCAGCATCCTTTCATCCACTATTCTAATGTTTGTCTTGAATCTGGCTTCAGTTAAGAGATAAGGACAAAGGTAAAATGGTAAAGGAACCACTTACATGCCCCTTGAGGCATATTGGGAATGTGGTGTTAGACTCATATTTGTTTTGACCATACAGCACACTCGGGATGATGTAGTCGACATCACGCCTGCCGCCTTTAACCTTTCCAGAGTTGCTCTGATACCCAATTCATGAGGCTGAGAGGACGAGGTCATCGGTAAAATGTAGATTGCCAAGCTGTTTTTTTAGAGTCCATTGAATTTCATTTTTTGTGGTTGATTTTGGTGCAATAATAATCCAGACTTTAGCGGGTAAGGAGAGAAATGGTGACAAGAGGCATCCCTGCTGCACTCCAATTCTTATCTCAATCAGTTCTGTGAGTTTTCGGTCATGCATTTCATGTATTCATATCTTTTCCTTGTTTGGTTTGGTTTTAAGGACTATCTTCATTGCACACGGACAACTCCATCAGTGCTCTGATCTCCTCCCTTACATCACACAAGGAGGATCTCAGCACAGTGCGCGAGCTTCGTAGCACCGGCGAGAATCCCAGTGTGTATAAATAATAATCACACATTCTATAAATATTTTTGTTGTGGGTAGATTTTTAATTTTTTAATTTTGCCAGAGCGGCGGCCTTACGGCCTACTCTATACAATTTCCAACTGCCGTGGGATTTTTAACATGCGTAGGGAGCCGCGCTAGTGTAGTGGTTACCACTTTTTTTTTTTTTCCTCGTAAGACGAATCACCTTTTTTCGATTTTTTTTTCACACCCATCCTTGGTTACCACACTGCTATGGCGATTGGGAGATCCCAGGTTCAAGCCCGGGCGAGAACAATTGAAGAAGTGTTGTCGACAGGGACTTGGACTGGAATAATTCGAGCCCTGGCGAAGACATTTGAAGCAGTGTCGTCGACCAGGGACTGGAATAACCTGAACGGCTCCTGAGCCGACCCAGCTCTAATGGGTACCTCCGAAGACGGCGAGTATCTGCCTGAATTGTGAGAGGACACCTGTCAGCGTACAAGGGAAAAGGGATACTCACTTAAAATCAGTCTCAGATTAGACATACTAACCGGAGATTTGCCTCGAGTAATAGCGTGCGTACTATTAAAAAAAAAAAATTAACATGCATAACTTGGACACGGACTCCTATTTTGTCGCCCTTATCCGAGAACGCTAGGCATCTGATCTTAATACCCAAGAGACCAGAGGGGAGTATGACATCATTAGGACTACTGGTTCTGAAAAAAACATTTCCATTAATTATATTTCCTCTACTGGGAATCAAACCAGGTACCTCTAGAATTGGAGGCAGACTCCATACATCTTAGCCACTCCGACCACCTTGTAATGTTAATGAACATATATGGGTCCCCATAGCGCCTGCAAAGGGATTCTCTGTCTGAAAACCGTCAATGGCTTTTTCATAGTCCACAAGTTCAGTGTCAAATATTAATATATAATTCCAGCTCTGTTTTTGTGTTATGCGCATTGTAAATGTCTGGATTGTAAAGCATCTGTTTTGTTATAAGCTTGCCTGTTGCTCCCTCCTTTTTCTTTCTTATATAAGAATAAGTGTTCTTAGGTCAGTTTCTTGCGCTGATTTCAAATCTGAAATCCGTTTATCTCTATCACGTCGGGTTCTTAAGATATTTGTGAATAAATATATTTTTGGGAAACCGTTATTTGCTCCGTTTCATTTTTACTATATAACTTATTAAAAATTAATAAAATGCAAAATAATTCTACTTTTTATACTGCTAAAAGATGCATGACATATGTTACGCTATTTTTCAAATAGTTACTGTATTTTGAAATAATTCTGAGCGAAATATGGCTTCTAGAAGTTGTAGAATCGGTATCGAAACCAGTGCCTCATGATCCAATCACGTGTCCGATCCCAGTTCCACCATAACAATATCCGTTGGACGTGAATGAACCATCAGAAAGTGATAGTTTACCTGCTTTAGAAACTAATTCTGACTCGGATTATATACCGGTGAATGATGGTGTTCACTTAATTAACCATTCAGAACTTTCAGATCTAATACGTGATCTCGCTCTTACCAAAGGACAAGCGGAATTACTCGGTTCGCGACTCAAAGAATGGAATCTTTTAGCGCCCAATACTCCGATATCTAAATTTCGTCATAGACACAGAGAACTTGTTCAATACTTTGAGATGGATGATGGCATTTGCTATTGCAAAGATGTAAACGGTCTAATGGTGCACCTCGGTCGTGAGCACATAGTCAACGAATGGCGACTTTTCATCGATTCTTCCAAGACTAGTCTAAAAGCCGTGTTATTGCATAACGGAAATTTATTTTCATCAATTCCAGTCGCCTACTCTGTTCATATGAAAGAAACTTATGACAATATGGCTATACTTTTGGCAAAAATAAAGTACAATGACTACCAATGGCGGATTTGTGGAGACCTAAAGGTCATTGCAATTCTCACGGGCATGCAGACTGGGTATACTAAATTTTGTTGCTTCCTATGTGAATGGGACAGCCGCAACAGACAGGAACATTATGCAAGAAAGGTGTGGCCTATCAGGGATCGTATGCAGCTCTGGCATAAAAATGTAATACATGAGCCATTAGTTAACAAAGACGGCATCATTTTACCACCGTTACATATAAAGTTGGGGCTCATGAAGAATTTCGTAAAAGCGTTAGATAAAACGAGCAAAGCTTTCACTTATCTTCGAGAAAAGTTTCCGCAAGTTAGCGATGCAAAGATAAAGGAAGGTATCTTTGTAGGACCTCAGATTAGGAAAGTTATTGCAGACAAACAATTCGAGAACTTGTTACATGGTAGTGAACTTCGCGCATGGATGGCATTCAAATCGATCGTCGATAACTTTCTGTGAAATCACAAATCTGTCGACTATGTGCATATTGTTAAGCAGTGCATAGATGCATACAGAATTATGGGCTGTAACATGTCCCTCAAAATCCATTTGCTTGATTCGCATCTTGACTTTTTCCCTGACAAACTTGGCGAAGTCAGCGATGAACATGGAGAACGATTCCATCAAGATATCGCCGTAATGGAATCACGCTATCAAGGACGGTGGAGTGTGACCATGCTTGCCGATTATTGTTGGATGCTTCATCGCGATGTACCACATGCCATTCACCGACGAAAGTCGACTGCAAAGAAATTCAAGCCTACATAACTGTTACACTTCTTGTATGAATGATGTTATAATACTTTATGCCTTGTTAAAAAACTTCAATTGCGTATTTCTAGAGATCCCGACCTGATAGAGAAAAACGGTTTGCAGATTTAAAAACAGCGCATTAAAATTGACCAGAAAAACATAGAAATGTTAGAGAAAGAAAAAAAAAGTTTTTTTTTGTTAGTCAGTGTTATCTGTCTGTAGTCTCTTTTATTCACTGTATTTTTCTTGGCACTAATAGTAACATTATTCCTCTGTAATTTTACACTCTTGCTAAAATCCCTTTTTTCTTTCCAACTGGACCAAAATCCTTTCTTCCAGTCTGTTGGAAGCGCTTATTTAGCACAAAAGTCACATCTTCACTGTTAGGTGTGCTTCCTTCCTCATGCTTGAACCTCTCATGTGTTCGCTTTCTCCTCTTCTCCTCTTATGTTTAGTGTTTGAACATTCCAGATGCCATTACTGGAGATTCTCCATTGTGAAAGAAGGTGTGTCAGCAATCCTGACTCCTTTAGGTTTTTCTCCAAACTGCGCCAGGAACCACCTGTTTTGTGGTATCTTTTCCTTTTTGGATTGCTAAGTTGAATTACTTGCTTTGGATGATGTGTTCGTGTTAACGTGTTTTGTGGCGTTGCGTTTCTACAGAATGTGGAGATTACCTCACCCCCAAACCGTTCTTAGACACATTTTAAAATGGGAAAACAACCATATTATAGGAGCAAAAGCTGCGACCCGTAAAACAGTTTTTGGGACTTAAAGAATTAAGTAGTAGCCTATAAATAAACAAACAACACAGGTATGTAATCAGGCACTCAGTGGAAATAAAGAAATAGATGAATTGACTGTGACGGTATTGCCTCCCCTGCCTTGCAGTAGTGGTCCAACAGTGGCCAAAACTCCAGAGTATCTATTATAGGCTTCAATGGAGTCTATCTATACACAAGATTACTCTTGGCAGAAATGTCGATAGAAGAATAGTAAAGCTTCTATCACATGGGAGTCTTCATAAGATATTCAGATAAGCGAAAACAATGCTGGCTGTCGCTAAGCACGTTAATTCTATAATCTGCCGACACTTTTATGAAGATTTCAAGCAATGGTTGTTCTAGCTCGTTAAGCCCCCACCGCTGAGTTAATCAGTGGAATTATTATTATAATATATAAATGTATAGCTCTGTTTAGAGTGTGTGTTTAGTAACTTTGACTGAGACAAACATGTAGTACATTTAAAAGATTAAATCGAAGTTAAATTTGTAAAATAACAAAATTTAATAATCACTTTAGTTTTAACAGTTCGACAATAATTTGAATAGTTATCGCTAAAGAAAAGCTATCATCCTCGTATTTGGGGATTGCGAAAAGGGTTAAGAAGTTCAGGTGGCAGCATATGTTTGAACTTAGCTGCCAATGACGGTTCTGTCTTTTCACACTGATCACTCGTCTCTGGTCAAGGTTGTCGGGTGTAGCTCGTCTCCCAGAAACTTCAAGGAAAGTCTACACAGTGCGTCCTTTGTCTTAAAGCGTAGGCCACTGATCCCGTCTTGTTCCAGAAATAGTACGTTCTGCTGGTACCACCAATAACTGTGATAGAAGAATAGAAAAGAACGCTCTTCTGAGTATGGCGTTCTCCGACACATAGTTATGTGCCCCCCCCCCCCTCTTCTATTTCACCATCCCACTTAACTCAGAGTTTACCCTCCATGAGAATTAAATTTAATCCCTCGGGATAAAACTTTCTTTACTTTTAAACTGAATAGCTTTAGCTTTACATTACATTTAAATGAAAAGGCTAAACGTTCAGATATAATATGTTTTACATTTACATCTTCACTGTTTGAAAAGTGTTCACAATATAAATTAATTCATGTTTCATTTACATTTACACTTGTGGAAAAGTTTGAAACTTCTATTAATTAAGATGAATATTTTCACGTGGACATTTACGCTGGTTTAAGTGTGAAACCTTACATTAATTTTAAAGTGATTATGTTTATAGGGATATTTACACGGCTTTGAAAATGTAAGTCTTATGCTTAGAATGTACATCATTTCTTTTCATCTTTCCCTCCCTGCTCCATAGGGAACCTGGAACTACTTTATGCTTTTAGTTCTCTTTACGAAACTATCAATAAAGCAATCACCAGCTCGTACAGTGGTGGTTCATGAATCATCATTCTATACGCTGAGGTTGCCAGCCTCAAATGACTTTGACATCCAATAGCGAGTTTCACACAATAAAATTCACATGGTAATATATACATATAAATGTTAGTTCACATGTTAGTAATAAAATATGAAATGTAAATCACAACTTACGCCAATCTTGGCTAAAGACTTGTCGCACAGATAAATAAAAGAGACGAATCGTTCTCTTACAATGCGTGTCTGTGATTTCTTTTAATTTTACAATAGATTGCCTTTTTCTGACTCCGTGTTTCTTAAATTTCCTAGTTCCAGTGTTCCTTATTAAAATTTGAAATAGATTTCCTGTGCTTTATAAGTCTTATCTGGTTCTCCAATAATAGGTCTGGATAACAATTAGGAATTATGAATCTAGTTTTTACTGTGGCGAGGTCTGATGTTGTCTTGGCGAGCGTGCAAATCACAAAAAAATAAAACTGTGAAATTGTCAGCCTATATTCCCTCCAGTGATGTTATGAATCTAATCAGAAAGATCCAACCATTTCAGATCATGCAGATAGGGTGTGATATTTCAAAATAGTTCCACGGGAAATAAGGTGTGTGCTTGCAAAGGGCACGTATTACCATATATGGACATATGATGCCTTGCATATACTCTCACAAACACATTTGTAAACTCATTTTGTCTAAAATGTAATAAATCCATGATTACTTTTTAACCAAGGACCGGATGCGATTATATCACATTTGTCTGCCCACATGCACGGGTTATCATTTGTTTCGCCAGACAAACAAATCTGGTTCTATTCAACCTTCTTGGATAACCAAGCCCCGTTGCTTGAAAGGGTGGTCAGACCGATATTGTGATAAAATATTATCGCCGGCCGGGTCACCAAACCTGGCGAAGCGTAAATACGTATTCTTCTTCTTCTTTGATCCTTAGCCGCCGACCGTCAAAGCAGTAGGTGGCCATTAAGCCTGGTGGTGTCTTGTAGGGCAACAACAAATTGATTCCACTTTGCTTGGTCGGCGGCCATCCTTCGTACAGTGCCCCAACTCTGGTTCATTCTTTGCATCTCAGCCTCCACAGTCCTCCGCCAAGTTGTTTTTGGTCGGCCTCTCTTTCGTTTTCCTTCAGGGGTCCATAGCATAGCTGTTCTTGTGATGGCATCGGGGTCTCTTCTTAGGACATGGCAAACCCAGCTCCAGCGTCTGCCAGCTATGATGGTGTGCATGTCCTCTTGCTTGCTCCGAGTAAGCAGATCTTGGTTGGTGATGATATTAGGCCAAAAGATTCGGAGAATTTTTCTTAGGCATGTTGTGTGAAAAGAGGACAATTTCGACATTTCCTTCTCTGTAACTCTCCAGCTCTCCGCGCCATAGAGAAGCACAGAAAGCACACAGCTCTGATATAATCCTAATTTTGTGCTTGTGCTGTACTGAGAGGACTTCCAGATGTTGTTTAGACTAAAAAAGGCTGTTCTTGCTTTGTTCATTCTGTTGTTGATGTCTTTGCTTGCTTCGCCGTCTGGTGTTACTATGCATCCTAGGTATGTGAAGGCATCTGTCTGTTCCAGTTGCTGATTCCTTACTGATATGGGCTCAGGGTTGCTCACATTGAGCGTCATGACCTCTGTCTTCTTTAGGTTGATGTTCAAGCCCACCTTCTGGCTATACTTATTAAGTCTATCCGTTTTTTCCTGGATGTGTTTATGTGAATGTGCTAGCAGTGCAATGTCATCTGCATATTCCAGATCTTCCAATGTAGAAAATGTAGTCCATCTTATTCCTCTTGGATTGCCCTCTGTTGTCTGGCGCATCACCCAGTCTATGACTAAATACGTATGTGTAAATACGTATGAGGAGTGGTAAACAATAAGATACGCATTACTCCCGTAGCAGTTACTGCCATAGGGGAGTGGCGTGTTAGAGACTTCACTATGCTATGTCCATCATAGAGAAAAATAGTGAAAATACAAATGAAAAGGCATGAGTTATGCCAAATAAAAGCGACGAGTGAGAAAAATGAAGAGAAAAAAGAAAGAATACTGCTGGAGGACTGAAGGTGTGAGAGATCACACAAAAGAGCGTGTTCAGACGTTTTGTCACATAGACAACAGAAAACCAACAGAAGTGGTAGACTTACCGGGAATCGAACCAGGACCTTCCGAACGGCACCCACCACCTAGCCACGGGAGCGAATCGCCAACTGACTGGGAATTATGCGCCTTTGAGGTTATAGCTTTTTATCCTTTCTGCGTGTTTATTTCGCTTCTGCTTGTTGTAATAGCTTATTTTCACCCAATCTGCGGCGGCGCATTAGGGGGTAACTCCACTTGGTGCGATCGATAGCTTCATCCTCCTAGGTTGCTGGATTTATGTCCAGTGCCGTCATGTTTCTCTTGTACATATCTTTGAACCTCGGCTGCAGTCGCCTGGCTTGTCTTTTGCCATCTGCCAGTTGTCCGTAGGAAATATCTGCCTGGTAATTTACAGTGTTTCTGTATTTTGCCCCCTGTTTCAGACCCCGGTAACACATAAACACGCAATGAGAATAGTGGAGATTTTCTGATGGCTTTTGATATATTTAATAACAATGACTCTTTGTAAATGTGAAATCTCCGTTGTATAAAAGATATTATTTGGTTATAGTGAAATGTCTTGCTTATAGCTTTCATTGTAGTCGTTTTTACTCGACATTTCTTTTGCTTCTATTTTCTTGTTACTGATTAAGAGCTAATTTACTGTACTTTCATTTTACTTCCTTAGAGGTAATTTACTGTACTTTCAGCATACTTCTTTAGAGCTGTGTTACTATACTTTGTTTTTACTTCTGTAAATATGTTTTATTGTATCTTTTGTTTACTTCTTTGGGGCTGTTTTCCTTTGTGTTTACTACTATAAAGCTGTTTTACTGTATTTGCTGTTTACTTCTTTAGAGCTGTTTTATTGCGTTTTCTGGTTACATCTTTAGAGCTGTTTTACTGTGTTTCTAGTTTACTTCATTAGAGCTATTTTATTTTATTTTCGGTTTACGTCTTTAGAGCTAATGTGCTGCATTTTCTGTTTACTTCGTTTTAGGCTGTTTTATTGCGTTTTCAATTTACTTCTTTAGAGCTAATTTATTGTATTTTCGGTTTATTTCTTCAGAACTATCATACCTTCTTTTTATTTCGTTTAATGCATGATCATGCCGGGGATAATGATGCCATTGTGTATACTGATGGGTCTGTGATCCGTGGTGAGAAATCAGGTTGGGGCTTCTCTGCTAGGGTAAAGGGTAGGATCGTCGCCAAACATATCGGGGCTTACAAGATAACAACTTCCAGCATGAGAATGGTGAAAGCAGCAGCTACTGCAGCCTTAAGGGGGATAACTGAAACTTCATTAACTAATTCATTGTGTCAGACTTTCAGTCTATGCTTCGAGAGGTTCAAAATGGTTGGCTACGGTATGAATGGAAAACATTCATAGAAGCTTAGAATCTGCAGGAGGGGGAGCGGATCTACTGTCATGCAGGGGTACGCTGTAATGAGAGAGCTGACACTGGATATGGATAAGGGAGATACTGAGAACAATTAATGATCGTCTGTTAGAGAATGACACTGCAATAGATGAATGATCAGAGTTAAGACTGTTGGAATTTGGAATCAAACGTAAGGCTAGCAAGGATGGACGTATGAGAGGATGCACCCGTCGTGTATACAACACTAGTCAACAAATTTTCAAAAGTTATTTGTACCAGAAATTAAATATACCATTTCTTATTGATTTTGACATGCTGATTTCAAATATCATAATGAAATTCACCAATTGGCTCTGGTTTTAAAAAAAATGATGAATTTACATTACAGTAATACAAATAATGTATGCTTGTTTAATTCTCTGGGGTGAACAGCTAGTCTTTCTACTTTAGCATTATAAAAATTGTGGTTACATACTCAATTAATTGATATTTCAACATAAAATGATAGAAAAAATAAAAACATTATTTAAAGTTCACATATCATGTTTTAAAAAGGCACATCTGAACCCATTCCGTCATTATTCAGACGCTGTTCGAGCTCTCTTTGCTTGCTTCTTGTAGTCAATCGATGAGCTGTCTCTTGTCACAGTCCAACAGTAATCAGCAAGCATTGAAGGGCTCCAATTGCCTTGATACCTT
The DNA here is from genome assembly GCA_024509875.1 of Oreohelix idahoensis. Lineage (NCBI taxonomy): Eukaryota > Metazoa > Mollusca > Gastropoda > Stylommatophora > Oreohelicidae > Oreohelix > Oreohelix idahoensis. The sequence goes on along the minus strand of JAMPIV010005389.1, from coordinate 315,624 downwards.
GTCTCCATAGCAGCAATGTCCTGGTGAAATCGTTCACCATGCTCATCACTGACCGCTCCACAGTTTGACGTAAAGAAATCCAGATGAGAATCCAGAAAAGGATTTTTCAAAGACATGTTGCAGCCAAGACTCTTATACTTCAGAAGGAGGTTTTCTACAATTTCATTGTAATTATCAGATCTGTTGTTTCCAAGAAAATTGTCCACCACTGACTTAAATGCTAGCCATGCTGCTTTTTCCTTGCCATGCAACACGCAAAAAAAAACTCGTCATCATGAAGAAGTTTTCGAATTTGCGGACCAACAAATACTCCCTCTCTTATTTTAGCTTCACTCAGTCTTGGAAATTTTCAGATAAGGTATTTGAAAGCCTCATCTGTTTTCTCCATTGCCTTGACAAAGTTTTTCATGAGACCCAGCTTAATGTGCAAGGGTGGCAACAAAATCTTGCTGGTGTCGACAAGTGCTGGGTTCTCAACGTTCTTACTGCCAGGCTGCAATGACTGCCTGATTGGCCAATGTCTTCTGTTGTAATGGTCACTTCGTGCACGGCTATCCCACTCACAGAGAAAGCAACAGTACTTGATGTATCCACCCTGTAGTCCAAGCAAAAGAGCGACCACTTTTAAGTCACCGCAAAGTGACCAATGATGATGATTGTAGTTTATACATTTCAAAAGCTGCTTAATGTTTTCATAAGTTTCTTTCATATGAACTGCGTGATCAACTGGAATTGACGGTAACACATTACCATTATTCAACAAAACAGCTTTAAGACTCATCTTGGATGAATCAATGAAAAGCCTCCACTCTTCCGGTATGTAATTGATTTTGAGGGCTGCCATTAAACCAGAAATGTTGTGGCACGCAGAAAGGTCACCCTCTTTGAAAAAGAATGTAATAAGCGGCTTCTGGCAGTTCCTATACACAGAAATTATAACATCTTCTGCCAGGAGATTCCACTGTTGCAATCTGGAACCCAAAAGCTCCGCCTTGTTCTTCGGTAAATTCAGATCTCTTACAAGATCATTCAGTTCACCTTGGGTTATTAAGTGTGGTTTAGTGGATGTAGTTTGCTCAAAATCTGGGTCGCTTGAGGTTGATGGTTCAGGACCAATGTCCTCTTCTTCATCAGTGGAAGCAGCTGACAACGATTCTGGCACTTTGGGAACTGGTAGGTCATCGCCATGTGGTACCGGACGTATTGAAGAGGGGATGTTTGGATATTCTAGAGTCCATTGTTTCTTCTTTGATATGCCTTTTCCAATTGGAGGGACCATGCAAAAGTAACAGTTGTTGAGATGATCAGTGGGCTCTCTCTCCAAATCATTGGGACTGCAAAAAGCATAGCTTGCCTTTTGCCAGTCAACCACAGTTTAAGATGTGCTGCACATGTATTGCAGCATATGTGTGGCGCCCAGCTCTTATCGTGATCTATTCTGCAGCCAAAATACAAACTGTACGCCTTCTTAATCACTTTAGTTATATTTCGTTTTTGTGATACAAATGTTACCTCACCACATATATAACAGAAATTATTAGCACTGTTCACACATGTCCTAGGCATTTCTAACTAAGATACTTTTGATAAGGATAAATGCACTAACTAATGGCAAAATTTTATCAGAGATAAGATATTTATACACAAAGGTGATGTAATCATAGGTAGGATTGCATCATCAACTTCTAGTTACAATTTTATTGGCCATTAGAAAAAATTATGCAATCGCCCACAACAGTTGCGTCATATATATATAAATTGACCGTAATTAAATAAACTAGTAGCATATATCTTGAAAACTAGAGCCAATCAACATTTTTAAATGTCATTTTCGTTTTCAACACACCAAAATTAGTTAAGATCAGCTATTTTCATTTCTGGTACATTTTGGTTGTTGACTAGTGCAATCAGCGAGCTACAAGAACAATTGGCATTCACACTCTTCGACATATAGTGAGGGAGACTGAGCAGCTATGAGTTTGTCCGTTATGCAATGATGTTGATTCTGTTCAACATTAACAATAACTTTTTCGTTTGAGCTATTTTACATTATTTTTTTTTTTGAGTTTACCTTTTTTACGGCTATTTTACCGTATTTTCAGTACTTCTTTGTGGCTATTTTGCTGTTTTTTCATTTTACTTGCATAATGGTATTTTGCTGCATTTTCATTTTACTTATATAGTGGTATTTTGCTGTATTTTCATTTTACTTACATAGTGGTATTTTGCTGTATTTTCATTTTACTTATATAGTCGTATTTTGCTGTATTTTCATTTTACTTATTTAGTGGTATTTTGCTGTATTTTCATTTTACTTACATAGTGGTATTTTGCTATATTTTTAATTTTACTTATATAGTGGTATTTTGCTGCATTTTCATTTTACTTATTTAGTGGTATTTTGCTGTATTTTTATTTTACTTATATAGAGGTATGTACTGCATTTTTATTTTACTTTTATCGTGGTATTTTGCTGCATTTTTATTTTACTTACATAGTGGTATTTTGCTGTATTTTCATTTTCATTGTTTCGTGGTATTTTGCTGTGTTTTCATTTTACTTACATAGTGGTATTTTGCTGTATTGGGAGCCGCGCTGGTGTAATGGTTAAGACGTTGCGCTAGCGACCAGGTTTTCAATGTTCAAGCCCGGGCGCCGGCATTTGTAGGAGTGTCATCGACCGGGAATTTGACTGAATAACCTGAACGGCTCCTGTAGATAAACCTTCTGTGGATAGGAAGGAGTGAAGCTCCTGACCGGGTTGGAAGGAAAGTCCACTGTCTCCCCAGCCTCGCAATGACTTATCATTGGGCCAAAAGGGCTGGAAAGCTCGAGTGCCGCTGGTTAGAGAAAAAAAAAAAAAAATTTTTTGCTGTATTTTCATTTTACTTACATAGTGGTATTTTCGTGTATTTTCATTTTACATATTGTGGTATTGTGCAGTACTTTCAGTTTACTTACATAGTGGTATTTTGCTGTATTTTCATTTTACTTATATAGTGGTATTTTACTGTATTTTTATGTTACTTATTTAGTGGTATTTTGCTGTATTTTCATTTTCGTTGTATCGTGGTATTTTGCTGCGTTTATATTTTACTTTTATCATGGTATTTTGCTGTCTTTTCATTTTACTTACATAATGGTAATTTGCTGTATTTTCATTTTACTTACATAGTGGTATTTTGCTGTATTTTCATTTTACATATTGTGGTATTGTGCTGTATTTTCATATTACTTACTTAGTGGTATTTTGCTGTATTTTCATTTTACTTACATAGTGATATTTTGCTGTATTTTTATTTTACTTATATAATGGTATTTGCTGTATTATCATTTTACTTACATAGTGGTGTTTTGCTGTATTTTCATTTTACTTACATAGTGGTATTTTGCTGAATTTTCATTTTACTTATTGTGGTATTTTGCTGTATTTTCATTTTACTTACATAGTGGTATTTTGCTGTATTTTCATTTTACTTACATAGTGGTATTTTGCTGAATTTTTATTTTACTTATTGTGGTATTTTGCTGAATTTTCATTTTACATATTGAGGTATTTTGCTGTATTTTCATTTTACTTATTTAGTGGTATTTTGCTGTATCTTCATTTTACTTACATAGTGGTATTTTGCTGAATTTTCATTTTACATATTGTGGTATTTTGCTGTATTTTCATTTTACTTATTTAGTGGTATTTTGCTGTATTTTCATTTTACTTACATAGTGGTATTTTGCTGTATTTTCATTTTACATTGTGTGGTATTTTGCTGTATTTTCATTTTACTTACATAGTGGTATTTTGCTGTACTTTCAGTTTACATCTTTTAGAGGTATCTTACTATATTTTCTCTTAACTTCCTTAGAGCTATTTTACTATTTACATCGCAAGCTATTTCTATTCTTCAGCCATGATATTTTTGTTTGTCTCCTGTGTTATATTCAGCTTAGCTCGTTAGATATTTTCAGTTTTCTTCAGCTTTGACATTTAGTCAATATTTAATGTGTCCCAAAGAGAGATCATTATTGATTTCTGCTGCAATGTGATACTCTTCTTGCGTTTTTTAAAACTCCTTTCTTTTGGCTGAAGAGTTCATTCTCCTTCCCCATAGCGTTTTTATTTATTATATGCGTGAAATAGAGACGCTAAGAAACGGCACAGAGTTAACGTGTATAATGGGAAATGTCACTCATGCTGTCTGTATACGAGGTCAGCTTCTGAACGTGGGCAGTCCTAATGCTATAAAGAGGAGAAAAAAATGGGGAAAATGCTAAAAGATTAATGCATTTAAATATTAATACTGATATTGATTAATGCACTTAGAATAGATTTTAAGAGAAGGACAAACGAACCTTATTTTCAAAGGGTTGAAAATGTCGGTGCGCAGGCGTGTCGAACATTCTGCCCGTCCTTTCTCTCATCTTTTATACTGTATTCATTTATTCTCACTTGCATTTTAAGTAAACAGTTTAAGAACTGCAACACTGTAAGTGTAATACAACAGCATGCTCGCTTTACAAAAGAGACCAAGGTAATCAACCGGTAGATTAGGTAGATGTTTAGGCGACGAAAGGGAAAACAAGTAATTTTTAAGAATAGGAAATGTTGGACTACCCTCTCCCGATGACATTTACCAGCGCTGCAAGACAGCCATAATTTGTCTCAAGAAAGAAAAGTCATGCCCAGAGACATTGCATCTCTTCATTCTAAAATTGAAACTGATTTTTTACCTACCACTGCAGACATGATTCTGCCACGGCAGATCTTTACAGATCTCAATGTTTCTTAAGTAGATCCCCACATTTCCTGAGTTGTCTACCGCAGGGATAGACGCAAGGAGGTAAAGAATACGTGGTTGAGTGTAGCTTTGCCATTAGTACTCCCTTCTTCTGCTATTTTTATGTCCAGTAAATAAAGAGGTTCCTGTAAAACTGGAATGGGAAGTAATTTATAATATAAAAAAAAAAATAGAAGTGGTACAAATTGACAGTAAACTAGAAACACTATTTGGTAATCTCCAAAAGAACGTTACCAATAGTTCCGCATAGAATATTCACTTGGGAGTTATTTCTCTTTAGCAATGTGGCCATTCGTCTTGTAGGGCAACAACAAATTTAGCTCGGTCGGTGGCCATCCTTCGTTGTGAAGGTATCTGTTTGTACCAATTGCTGATTCCTTACTGATATGGGCTCAGGGTTGCTCACATTGAGCGTCATGACCTCAGACTTCTTTAAATTGATGTTCAAGCCCACCTGCTGGCTAAACTTGTTAAGTCTATCCGTTTTTTCCTGGATGTGTTGATGTGAATGTGCTAGTAGTGCAATGTCATCTGCATATTCCAGATCTTCCAATGTAGAAAATGTAGTCCATCTTATTCCTCTTGGACTGCCCTCTGTTGTCTGGCGCATCACCCAGTCTATGACTGTTAAAAATAGAGTGGTTAACAAGGGGCATCCCTGTCGTACTCCTGTCTTCACCTCAAAGGTTAGGTTGCTCTGCCCAACACTACACGTAAAGTTGGCATAGAGGCTTTTTATAATTGACACTGTGCAGCTTGGAATTCCATAAGCCCTCAGTATTTTCCATAAACTGTCCCTATGTATGCTGTCAAAAGCCTTTTCAAAATCAACGAAATTAATGTAAAGCTGTCTTTGCCATTCTGAGCACTGCTCTATAATGTTCCTGAGAGTGAATATATGATCTACACATCTTCTATTCTTTCTAAATCCTGCTTGTTCCTTCCTCAGTTTGTGGTCTACTGCCTTTGAAATTCTCTGTGTAATTATCCTGCCTAGTATTTTGCTGGGAACTGAGAGAAGAGTGATTCCTCTCCAATTATTGCAGTCTGCAAGATCTCCCTTCTTGGGCAACTTGACAATTATTCCTTTGTTCCACTCTGATGGTGTTGTCCCCGTTTTCCAGACTTGTGCAAATAGTGGTTCTAATAGTTCTGCTGCTAGCTCAGGGTCTGTCTTAAATAGCTCTGCATTTAAGTTATCATGGCCCGGAGCTTTGCCGTTCTTTAACCCTTTGATTGCTGTGATGATTTCTTCTTTTCGTGTAATGTCTGTATTCACATCTAGATCGTTTTCAGCTTCAGGAACATTCAGCTGTGTCTCTGGTGGTTCCTTGTTCAGAGTTTCTCTGAAGTGCTCTGCCCATCTTGTTTCCTGTCCCTCTGATGTCGTGATGAGATTACCTTGCTTATCTCTTACTAATGTAATATTGTTTGCACCTCGTTTTCCGCTGATGAATTTAGTTATTTTGTATACTGTGCTTTGTTCATTTCTCAGTGCTGCCTCCTCTGCCTGTCTTGCAAGATCGTCTAGGAAATTCCTTTTGTTGGCTCAGGTTTGACGTTTTACTTCCTTGTCCAGCTGACTGTACTGTTCGCTATATAGTTGCTTTAACCTGGGGGACTTCGCTTCTGTTTTCTTTCTTTTCATTTCCTTTCTCATCTTTATGGTGTTTAATGTTTCTGGTGTTATCCAGTCTTGCTTCTTCCTTTCCTGGAATCCCAAGCATGATTTGCTGCTTTCTTTGTATATTGTTGAAATGGTGTTGAAATTCTGGTCTGTATCATCAGTCAATGTCTTTTCCTGACTTTTGGCAAATTGATATCGTTTCTTTATGTCGGCCGCAAAAGCTTTTCTGTTAAGAGAGTCCTTCAATTTGCTGATGTCAAACCTTTTCTGTGTAGTTACAGTTGGTGCAGCCCTTCTTAGTTTCACTTTCAGTTTTGCTACTACTAAATGGTGATCACTTCCCACATCTGCACCTCTTCTTACCTTCACATCTTGTAATGCATGTCTCCATCTACCGTTAACCATGATGTGGTCTATCTGATTTCTGTCCCGACCATTTGGTGATTCCCATGTTAATTTGTGAATTTCTTTATGTGGGAAGAGTGTTCCTCCAATGACCAGGTTGTTAATGCTACAGAAACTTATTAGTTTATCCCCTATTTCATTTGCTGTTCCGCTGCCGCATTTCCCCATTGTTCTTTCATTATATGGATTGTGTGTACCAACTTTCGCATTGAGGTCTCCCATTACTATAACAAGATCATATCTAGGTGTATCTTCCATTTCTTTCTGCAGTTGTTGATAGAATTCATCCTTGACCTCCTCATCGCTATCATTCGTTGGTGCGTAGCATTGTATTATTGTAGTGTTGGTGAATCTCCCTCTCAATCTTATCAGTCTGTTGTTGATGGGTTTCCATTCCAGTAATGTCCTTTCTATTCCTTTCTGTAGAATAATGGCTACGCCTTCATTGTGCTGTCCATCCTCTCTTCCAGAGTAAAGTACTGTTTCTCCTGTTGCTGTTTTAACTTTTCCTGCCCCTGTCCATCTGCTCTCGCTTATCCCTAGAATGTGTAACCTATAGTTTCTCATTTCTGCCGTGACCTGTCTTAGTTTACCTGTCTCGTACATTGTCCTGACATTCCAAAAACCTATTCTTGTATCCTGTTTTGCGGTCAGGACATCCGTTTTCATGTCAGTGGCTTCCTTTCGGCTTTCACCACTGACAGTCATTCGAGCCACAGACTCCGAATGTCCATCCCGCAGCAAAGTTTTTCCATTTATTGTTGTTTCCGAACGTGCGATTTTTTTTACATAGACAGGGGTGTCAACCCTATGCTAAAACCCCCAACCTGGAGGACCAGGGTACCAGCTTTTGTCTGACCCCTACCCACACAGACCAGTCCAGCTTGGTTGAACCTACCAGGAGTAAAACTCCCACTGGCATAGCTCTGGGGATTGTCAGGGTACGCAAGCTGCCATACCGCTACAAGGTATAGGTACCATTGGTGGCAGGATTAGTGTCTTATGTCATCTAAAATCTGTCAAGAAGTTCTGAAAAGTTATTTTAAAAGTTTACTGCAACTAGGAGTAATCATTGTCAGTCGTAGCAGCTTCCCGAGTCTCAAACAGGTTACGGGACCTCAAGACGCAGCAATAGAGACCGCAGTCAGCGACTCATAGCTTGACTGCCTGCGTCAGGACCAGCGAACCAGAGCTGGTCAAGACCGCACTCCACCTCCACGTGGTGGTCCTGGAAACAGTCTGCAGCAGTGCAGTCTGGCTGAGCGAGTGTGGATCGAAATGGGAAGGCAAACCCGGTCCTAAAAATTGCCGTGCAGAAGTCGGATGTGTCGACCGAAAGGTGCAGATATCACAGCTTAGGCGTAAACAGACACAACGCAACCACCGTCCTTTTCAGGACGAACGAAGAAGAAGAAGAAGAAGAAACAGGTTACACAGACATGCATGCTGCTATTTCTCGTGTTTTGTAACTTCCCTTTAATTTGCTCATTGCACTTGAGCTGTGTTCGGCTGCAGCTCCAGATAAAAAATTCAAACCAATCGTAGTTCGCCTCTAGCTGTGTGTTTGACAAGCATTCGCTTATAAGAGGTCAAGGTCACTTGAGCTGTAATCGTTTGCAGCGCTTTCCCCAATACGGTGTTGGATAATTTTTTGTTTGTTTTTGGTATTTAACCCTTCCGGTGTAACCTCAGTTTTTCGGTCTGTCCGGATTATGTATTATAATGTAGTATAGAGACAGTATGCAGTCCTTTTTTATACAGGGGGTGCTGCAGCCCAACAGCTCATTAAAGAAAGCCGCCACTGACTGTTACACTATTTGAGGTGCAAAAACGCAGAGACATTAAAACAAATAAATTTAAAAAAAAAAAAGAGATAGACTGCTAATTTGACGGACCAACTTACGAACTGATGTACGAAAGTTGGTCAGTCAAATTTACTGTCTATCCGTTGCCCATTAGTCAGTCCATCAGTCAATCATAAGAAGTACACCAGTCAGTCACTCGGTCCGTCAGTCAATACATGCATCAGACCGTTAGTAAGTTGGACATTTAATATCTCGTCAGTCTGTGAGCCAGTTCGGGGTGGGGGGAGGGGCTTATAAAAAATTAATTAATGCAAATAACAAAATCAGTTAAAGAATAAACCAAAAACCTCATGCTTTAATACACATTTTGAATTATTTATTTTGTTTATAATTGTGTTTGTGTTTTGCACGTCAAATAGTGTAACAGTTCCTAATTACAACCAATACTTGCACACTGCGATACATGTCAACGAAACACTGCTAAAGCACGAAACACTGTTAAAGTGAAATTACTCCAAGTGAATATTCTGTGCAAAACAAATGGCAATGTTCTTTTGGAGATTACCCACTATGTTATTTATTTATTTTAAAAAAAATTTTGTTTTGCATTTTATTTGTACAGAAAAATATCCTGTCTCTAGTGTACTGCCTAAACATTTATAACACACAAGGAAGGGAAACCCGAGGCCTGTAAATGGTAAATTAATATGAAACAAACATAAAGGTATGTTTTCAGGCACTCGTAAGAAATAAAGAAGTAGAACACTAGACAACATAAAAACAACAGACATGAGTGGCTTACCCAGGATTTGAACACCGGACCTTCCGTGCGACAACCCCGCCTAGCTATGCAAGCGAATCACACTATCCTCCCTGCCATCACCAAAAAATGATGCTTCGATGACAGGTCAATAGTGCGAACCGAAAGACATAACATTTTATACAATACCAAAACCTACCTTCTGTCCTGTACTTACTGTTCTAAGTCTACTATCATGTACTAGACACAGTATTAAGGTCTCTTTGTCTTGTGTGGACTGGCCTATACTGTCTGATAGGGAAACAACAGAAGTGATTGCGTCATTAATAGGCTGTACTGCCCATGGTGGACTTCCGGTGTTATGTCTTTATGTTATGTCTTTGTGTCTTATTTTGTGTGTGTGGGGAAAATGCGAAAGCCTTTAGCTGGGTAAGGCAAGGATCAGGCCCTGTCAAATGTTGGGAGGCGGGCACGTGAAAGGAAAGATATTTGTAAAAGCCGGATTAATTAAACTCAGTTTTTTTTTTTTTTTAAACAAAAGGTGGTGGAGTTGGGTAAGAGATTTGTGAAGTCTTACAAATGGGGTGTGGCTATTTATGACGGGAGGGAGAGGGGTTTTTTAAAATGTGAAAAATTACATGACGTCATATGTGGACGACCCCCATCATAGCGTATCATCTCTTATATCTGCATTGCTGTTTTGTTTCTTTCGATGTCCGCCTCTTGTCCCACTAGCTGCGCATTCTTTTTAATATTGCACCTAGTTAACCTCACCGTCTGTGGTAGAGGGTAGCATAGGCTATAAATTAATATGAAATTAATATGAAACAAAATATAAAGGTATGTTATCAGGCACTCGCAGGAAATAAAGAAGTAGAACACCAGACAACAGAAAAACAACAGACATGAGTGGCTTACCCAGGATTTGAACACTGGACCTTCCGTGCGACAACCCCGCCTAGCCATGCAAGCGAATCACACTATCCGCTCTGCCATCTACGCATCATCAAAAATGATGTTTCAATGGCAGGTCAATAGTGCGAACCACAATACACGACACCAGAAGTCCTCCATGGGCAGTTCAGCCTATTAATGACGCAATCACTTCTGTTGTATTTCTATCAAGCAGTATAGGCCGAATCCAACAAGACCCTTAGGACCTTAATACTGTGTCCAGTAAATGATAGTAGACTAGAACAGTGAGAACAGGATAGTGGGTAGGTTTGGTATTGTACAAACATTTATTACAAATAAGGGAGGGAAACCTGAGGCCTGTAAACAGTAAATTAATATGAAATTAATATGAAACAAAATATAAAGGTATGTTATCAGGCACTCGCAGGAAATAAAGAAGTAGAACACCAGACAACAGAAAAACAACAGACATGAGTGGCTTACCCAGGATTTGAACACTGGACCTTCCGTGCGACAACCCCGCCTAGCCATGCAAGCGAATCACACTATCCGCTCTGCCATCTACGCATCATCAAAAATGATGTTTTCAATGGCAGGTCAATAGTGCGAACCACAATACACGACACCAGAAGTCCTCCATGGGCAGTTTCAGCCTATTAATGACGCAATCACTTCTGTTGTATTTCTATCAAGCAGTATAGGCCGAATCCAACAAGACCCTTAGGACCTTAATACTGTGTCCAGTAAATGATAGTAGACTAGAACAGTGAGAACAGGATAGTGGGTAGGTTTGGTATTGTACAAACATTTATTACAAATAAGGGAGGGAAACCTGAGGCCTGTAAACAGTAAATTAATATGAAATTAATATGAAACAAAATATAAAGGTATGTTATCAGGCACTCGCAGGAAATAAAGAAGTAGAACACCAGACAACAGAAAAACAACAGACATGAGTGGCTTACCCAGGATTTGAACACTGGACCTTCCGTGCGACAACCCCGCCTAGCCATGCAAGCGAATCACACTATCCGCTCTGCCATCTACGCATCATCAAAAATGATGTTTCAATGGCAGGTCAATAGTGCGAACCACAATACACGACACCAGAAGTCCTCCATGGGCAGTTCAGCCTATTAATGACGCAATCACTTCTGTTGTATTTCTATCAAGCAGTATAGGCCGAATCCAACAAGACCCTTAGGACCTTAATACTGTGTCCAGTAAATGATAGTAGACTAGAACAGTGAGAACAGGATAGTGGGTAGGTTTGGTATTGTACAAACATTTATTACAAATAAGGGAGGGAAACCTGAGGCCTGTAAACAGTAAATTAATATGAAATTAATATGAAACAAAATATAAAGGTATGTTATCAGGCACTCGCAGGAAATAAAGAAGTAGAACACCAGACAACAGAAAAACAACAGACATGAGTGGCTTACCCAGGATTTGAACACTGGACCTTCCGTGCGACAACCCCGCCTAGCCATGCAAGCGAATCACACTATCCGCTCTGCCATCTACGCATCATCAAAAATGATGTTTCAATGGCAGGTCAATAGTGCGAACCACAATACACGACACCAGAAGTCCTCCATGGGCAGTTCAGCCTATTAATGACGCAATCACTTCTGTTGTATTTCTATCAAGCAGTATAGGCCGAATCCAACAAGACCCTTAGGACCTTAATACTGTGTCCAGTAAATGATAGTAGACTAGAACAGTGAGAACAGGATAGTGGGTAGGTTTGGTATTGTACAAACATTTATTACAAATAAGGGAGGGAAACCTGAGGCCTGTAAACAGTAAATTAATATGAAACTAATATGAAACAAATATAAAGGTATGTTATCAGGCACTCGCAGGAAATAAAGAAGTAGAACACCAGACAACAGAAAAACAACAGACATGAGTGGCTTACCCTGGATTTGAACACTGGACCTTCCGTGCGACAACCCCGCCTAGCCATGCAAGCGAATCACACTATCCGCTCTGCCATCTACGCATCATCAAAAATGATGTTTCAATGGCAGGTCAATAGTGCGAACCACAATACACGACACCAGAAGTCCTCCATGGGCAGTTCAGCCTATTAATGACGCAATCACTTCTGTTGTATTTCTATCAAGCAGTATAGGCCGAATCCAACAAGACCCTTAGGACCTTAATACTGTGTCCAGTAAATGATAGTAGACTAGAACAGTGAGAACAGGATAGTGGGTAGGTTTGGTATTGTACAAACATTTATTACAAATAAGGGAGGGAAACCTGAGGCCTGTAAACAGTAAATTAATATGAAACAAAATATAAAGGTATGTTATCAGGCACTCGCAGGAAATAAAGAAGTAGAACACCAGACAACAGAAAAACAACAGACATGAGTGGCTTACCCAGGATTTGAACACTGGATAAATGTTTGTACAATACCAAACCTACCCACTATCCTGTTCTCACTGTTCTAGTCTACTATCATTTACTGGACACAGTATTAAGGTCCTAAGGGTCTTGTTGGATTCGGCCTATACTGCTTGATAGAAATACAACAGAAGTGATTGCGTCATTAATAGGCTGAACTGCCCATGGAGGACTTCTGGTGTCGTGTATTGTGGTTCGCACTATTGACCTGCCATTGAAACATCATTTTTGATGATGCGTAGATGGCAGAGCGGATAGTGTGATTCGCTTGCATGGCTAGGCGGGGTTGTCGCACGGAAGGTCCAGTGTTCAAATCCTGGGTAAGCCACTCATGTCTGTTGTTTTTCTGTTGTCTGGTGTTCTACTTCTTTATTTCCTGCGAGTGCCTGATAACATACCTTTATATTTGTTTCATATTAATTTCATATTAATTTACTGTTTACAGGCCTCAGGTTTCCCTCCCTTATTTGTAATAAATGTTTGTAGCATAGGCTAGCCTGCTGCATTAAGAAATCAGCATTCACTGACCGCTTCTCATAAATAACCGAAAATTATTGTGATTTTGCTAAAAGAACGTCTGTCCTTGACATTTGCATTTTCTCTTTCCCTTTTCATTCCTTCAAAAAGAGATGTCTAATGAAAAAATAATAAGGGATAAATTTCTAAAAGGCAGGTCCTGTATTTTCAGCATTTTAAAGTTTCCATATGACTAGTATTTTTATTAACTTATTTTTTTTCGGCCTCCGATGAAATATTTACTTATCCCTCAGAACTCTTAGCTGCTTCTCATATATATTTTTTCCACCCTGCGGCGGGTTTCAGCGCGTCCCCCTCCTCATGATGACATTCTAGCTTTGTGTCTCATTTGTTTTTAATAGATTTTCGTTGTCCTACGGCAATAGATTTTTCTTTTATCAAATTGCGGTAGGTTTGTCTTTGTTTCAGTGTGAAGTCTTTATCCGGCTGACTTATTTTTCATTTAGATTTTTTTTCCCCCCATTTTCATCATTGCCATCTTTTTTACTCCTTATGGAACTTCGGACCTCCACGTCAGATGGCTACGTTGGGTATGATGACTACGCCGAAGCTCAAACGCTTGAAGCAGTGGCTTCTGTGGAAATTAATTTTACACGGTGGGTTGCCAGCCCCATGCACAACCTCACGTTAATCGCCTTTTACAACATGCTTGAAGGAGATGTGGTCATGTTCACAGATATCCAGGTGTCTGCTTTATTATGGCTATATGCGCCATTGAAATTGATCATTTTGATTTTCATAAGTCTTCACTTCTTTTAACGAATGTGTGTTTTTGTTACTGTTCAGCCTGTGTAATTGTGTCTGATACTTGTATCCACACAGCACATCATAACGCAGATTTATCTCCCAGGTGTTTAGCGTTTTAAAAATTAAAATAGAGTTTTCTGTGTTGTTGGTTCAGACCTGTGCGTCATATATAGACTGATCAAGGTGGGATGATTAAGCGCAGATTATTTTAGCATGTAGTGAAGATGGTCAACGGTTCGATTTCCAGTCGTATTTCTGCATTTCTAGTTTCTTGTTTGTTATTATATGTGCGCGTCTTCTTTGTTTTGATGCGTGTCGTAAATTTATTTTGAGAGAAAGAGTCTAGAAATAGTAGTCCGGTTTAGAGTGTAGAATGATGATGAAAACTCAGTGATAGAAATGTATAGATTAAATATGATGCTCCACAGAGTGCTGGAGGAGAGTAAAGACAGACTTATTTACGACAAATCGTTTCTCTCAATCTTCTCTTCCACTCTCCTGGTCAAACGATTATTTGCCAGTTTTCCAGACACACGTCTGCGCTCACACCGATTTGGGTGCTTCACACACTCAGACGACGTGGATACAGCTATATTAAACAAATAGGGAATTTTGGGCTTTTGGGTGTTCCAACACAGTCCGATATAAGTTTATGATGTTTATTAACCTAAAAGATCAAATCACAAAAAACAATATCAGTTTTTACATAAAATTATCATAAGTACAGAAAAATGCAAATATCAAGGTAGGGAGGGGGTGAAGAAGATTGGTATCAACTAAGCCCTTCCCGCTTGTATTAGACAAAGATAAACCCAGTCTCAAGATAGATAGTTATCAGGAGCATAGGAAATGTAACCCAACAGTGAATTTAATTACTCTGAACGAGGTGTTACAATATTAGTTATGGTGGTGGACAAAAAAATACTGTTATCCCAATGGTGTCTTCCCTTTACTAAGCAAAGAAAAAAGGGGGGTGGGGGGAGATGAAACAGAGTTAACAAATTATCCCACTAAAGGAACAATGCCGGGTATACAGAAAACGTATTACCCGGTAGGCAAGTTAACAAATGGTTTGTTGCAAAAAAATAAATCTCCTGTCATTCATGCACACTGTGAGGATCCACACTCATATACACCACACACTTACCGATTCCAGCATCAGACAATCTATAGCATGATATACACAGTACTTAAACTCTTTACGTGTGACAACTGTCCAGTCCTTCTATGTCCCGCCCCAGATAATGCGAGGTTTCACTGAGAGCAAATATTCCCGCTTATCGCCGGACTTGAAGTTCTAAGAGTTCTTGTGTTTTATTATATAAAAGGAGTCTATGGGATGGCATTGACACAATTCAACACAGGGGTGAAAATGAGGTGATGGCAATATTCCTTCACTGCGTGATGACAGCAACTGACCGGTAAAGTTTTTTTTAAATCCAGTGAGGAAAAACTAGGCTCAGTCACAGTCAGGTAAATCGGTAATCTCTCACAATATAGCAGTATATAAACTATCGCTACTGGCACTGTTCATCTTCCAGTTTATCTTACAGGTTGTAATTTAATTTGATGATAATAATCAAATGATCTTGGGTAGGCTTTCTTTCATGTAATTATGTTAGCTAGGCCGCACCGGACCACCACAAGATTTACTTTAAAAAAATGTCTCATCAAACTGTCTGGAAGTTTAAGAACCGAGTATGGAAACTCTGAAAGATTTCGTTATTGCTGGGATTGCAAAAGGTGATCAATCTAGAGAAAACGATAGAAAACCCATAACAACGTAATCATACTGTTGCGTGCATATTTTGACGCACATTTTACAAAAATCGATATGGCTATTTAATATGGGAAAAATATAGACATTCATTTATTTGTGTATGAAAATGATGTTTATGGTAAAAGCGAGATAATCCATGTTTGATTCACACTTTTGATTATAGGAGTAATCGTTCTGGATATTGATCCAGCGCAAGGATATTGCGCTTGCGTTTGTACTTATTTTTTAGGGCCAGAAAATATATTAATTTGCTTATTGTGTTTATGGCCTGAATTCATATGTATTACATATTATTAGTACAAGTAGAATCAGTCCTATATTGTATATTTTGGATGGGTAGGAGGGACTAGATTCTTGCTAGCGGAAGTATGAGTTGTCTTGACAAGTCGTGATGAGTTCCGATGTACTGCTTACAAATGGCGGGGTACGTTTTTCTAGAGCTGGTCCTTTCGTCAGAAAAAAATGTCTTACGACGTGGTTTTTCTTCTGAAGGAGATGGTGTCTCTATGATAGTTTGTGTTAGAGACTCTCCTTATGTCAGTATATAGATGATTCGGACTCCAGGTAAACCCAGCTCCTATTTTTGATGATCTCTCGTCGGTTAGGCCTAGCTTGACTTTTGGTGCTTCGTTATGCTAGTGTCGTGTTTGGTATCGACGAAGATGACAGATTTTCCTGCAGCGGTTATGGCTATGTGAATTAACCTGATCACCGTAGAGCTGTATGGAAACATTTATGAAATCCTTTATATACCCATTATAAATTAACTCTGGCTTATATTCTCCTTCCTATGAATGAGTGAACGACAACTCAGGGAGACAGCCATGTTGGATTTCGGTCATCATATGTTTTGATCACTGCCAAGAGAACAGATTATTTATCTTATTATCGGACAGTGACAGGGAGATCTCAATCTTGCTAGAAACCCCCTTTCGTGGTTTCATAATATATACTACAAACTATGGACGTCAAGTAACTTTGGTTATTTATCGATCCGCCCTTCACTGACGCGTTTAGTCAGATAGGGGGATGTGGCCATAATGTATCATGACATTGAACTTTTGATGTACTGCCCATTATTTCTGAATGTGTCATGACTTCAGATCTGCTATGTATACCTACAAATTGATATGTCAACGAACCATGATGTACTCGTATGTCCCAGTGTGTACGTCTGAATAAATTGAGTAAACTAAGATTCCAGCAGTCTGCATTGGTGCCTTGTAGACACAAGTGTGAGTGGTTATATTGGTCAGCACACGAACAGTACACCATTCGCGGTAATCACACTCTACACTTCTACTTCATACATACACCATCCTGCGTCGGCTGAAGTGACCAAGTTTAGGGCCTGCTTCCCCTGGAGCCTTTGCCTTCCCTAACTCAGGACTAGGGTGAGTTACCCATTTACAGCTGGGTAGACTGGAGCATGCCTGATCTCAACAACACACCACTCTTCCTTACAGAGCAGACAGACTGATACTTTACAGTGTGTGTGTGAAAGCAACTTTACAGAGTGGAAAGAACGAAAATTTTACAGTGGCGAGCCAGATTCCTGGGTCCAGCTTACGCAGTTTTGTGTTGAGAATCACAGTTTACAGCTGAAAGAACATTTGTTTGAACACATCAACACCAGTAGGACAGCTATACAGTCGATGTCAGCTTGACCTGTATTACCGATAGGATGCTGTATCTAGGTCAGCGCTTGTTGACAGTTTTTCGCTGTACAGACAGTATTACACAGGACAGTGGTATCAAGTGTAGAAAATATCTGGAGCAATATTGTTGACATTTCTCAACGTACAGAAGAATCACAGTGTTGTTGAACATAAAGTGCATAGTTCATTGTTGGTTCTTCAGATGCTCAACAGAGAAAAATTGACAGTGTAATAGTTTAAAATTAAATCTATTACTGAATAAAGTGGCAAGTTATTAGTATTAAAATAAACTGTGCCTGCTTTACAACACTATACCTGCAACACATTCCATTCATGACATAAATGATATTGTATGCTATATGCTATTTATGTTTACATGTTATTTGTTTATATGTGTAGGGGTTTATATGTTGCGGGCCTGGATGGGTGGTGACTAGAACAGGAAATACCGAGTGATATTGGTCTTGTTCTGGCGTTTGATAGGGAGCAATTTCTTAATTGAAATTTGCATGCAACATAGTTTGCAAATATTTGGTTAGTTGTGACGACTGTTTCATATTTGTATTTGTAACATTTTTTGTGTTCCTTAGTTTTGTTTGATTTGTTTGTATAATTGTAGGTCTCATCTTTTCTTTCATTTCAGTTTTTTACACCCTTATGTTTATACACTGTGGCGTTATTTGTCTTGTTATCTTATGGCAGTTATCATCACGGTTTCTGTGATCATTTTTTTCATTTCTCCTATTTGATTTAATTTGATCTCTGCAAATGTTTTCAGATTGTCTTTTCTTGTTTGTCATTTGTAATGTCTTTAGTTGACATATGACGTATAGTGGTATACACTGATAGTATAGTACAGATCAGTACTTTCTGATTGTTATTGTTATAAAACAAAATGTACAAGACCTTTGTAAGGCTTGTCTCCCAAAGTGATTGGTAAAGGGAAATATTTTTTTCTACAGGTACTAAAGTGATCTTTGATTACATTGAGGTATACAAGACCTTTATAAGGCTTGTCTCCCAAAGTGATTGGTAAAGGGAAATATTTTTTTTCCACAGGTACTCAAGTGATCTTTGATTACATTGAGGTATACAAGACCTTTGTAAGGCTTGTCCCCCACAGTATTTGAGATACAATTATTGTTGTCCACAGGTACTCAAGTTATCATTGGTTATTATAAACCATACAAGTTTGGACTAAGACTAAGTCTAAGGTATAGACTTGTCTCCCATTAACTTGAAAGAGGGTAATTTATTTACTTTTTCAGGTTTCTGATTTAAGAAGACAATATGTCTACATTAGATTATTTTATTACTCAAGGAAAATCTCTTGATAAGACTGGAAAAGACTTAGAACAATGGGCTGTTGCTCAATATGACAAAGCATTAGCTGCAGAAGAGAAAAAAACTGCTGCTGCTGTTGAAGAAAAAAAAGCTGCGGCTGAGGAGAGAAAACTTCAAATAGAAGAAAAAAAAAGCTGCTGCAGAAGAAAGGAAAGCAATAGCTGAAGAAAAAAGATTAGAAAAAGAAGCTGATACTGCTGCTGAACTTAAGAAATTGCAGATGCAAGTGGAGGAAAGGAGATTTGATGCGGAACAGAAGAAATTAGAAGCTGCTGCAGAACAGAAAAAATTAGAAGCTGCTGCAGAACAGAAAAAACTAGAAGTTGCTGCTGCTGCAGAACAGAAGAAATTAGAAGCTGCTGCAGAACAGAAAAAATTAGAAGCTGCTGCAGAACAGAAAAAACTAGAAGTTGCTGCTGCTGCAGAACAGAAGAAATTAGAAGCTGCTGCAGAACAGAGAAGATTAGATAGAGAAGCTGAAGAGAGAAAAGCAATAAGAGAACATGAGTTTGAATTAGAGAAATTAAAATTGACATGTATGAGTAATGTTAATCAGGCATCTGGTGGTAATGGTAAACCCTTCGTGTACAAGGTCAAGGTACCAGCGTTTAACCCTACCAGTGATGACATAACATTTTGGCTTTCTAGATTTGAACGGGCTTGTCGATCTCATAATGTTGACAAATCACAGTATGTGAATCAGTTGTCTGAAAATCTAAAAGGGGAGTCTCTGAGTAAGTTATATTTTGTTGAAGAGGCCGACAAAGATAATTATGATGCTGTTAGGGCAGCTTTGATAAAGAGATATCAGCTGTCTGAAGAAGGTTATCGTCTTTTGTTTAAAACAATGAGACCTGAGGTAGGTGTAGAATTCTCAGAATTCATCTCAAAAGCACGAATTACACTTTCACGATGGATTGAATTATCCAAAACAGAGAAAACATTTGATGGTCTTACGGATTTATTGCTAAGAGACAAGGTCATGTCTTCTGTAAATAAATCATTCCTAGAGTTCTTACATGAGCGTAAACCTAGTACAATAAAGCAAATGGAAGAATATTGTGACCAGTATGCCACGGCACACCCTGACATGATTCTTAGTAACTCTAACATTAAAGAGAGTATGCCAGTTGCTTCGGCAACAGAATATAATCAGAATTACTCACACAAATTCCAAGGAGCTAAAAATAAATTTGATAAAAAGGTTAATTGGAATAGGTATCAAAACCAAGATAACCACTCAAATCAGAGTTCTTCTTCGAAGAACTGGAATCGGGCTGATAGTCCTCGACACACGAGGGGTGCCCATAATGTTAGAAATTCTCGGAAAGGGAGTAGCTATAGGAACTACCCAAGTGCTTCATGGAGACAAAAGAAACAATATTACAGGGATACTCAATTTAATGAGCATGATGATTATGATCATGAATATTATGATTCAAACCCAAATAGGGGTTATAACAGAGGCAATAATAATTATAGAGACAATTATAACCGAGGTAGATCACAACACAAAAGACATGGTAAATCTTATTACCAGGCTAACTCTGCACAACAGGAGTTCCACGACACCGATAATCAGAATAATGATAAAAAAGACTCCAATAGTGTAGCGAATTCCACTTTTGATTTTGCTAGAGCATCTGAGTGTTCGCAATGCAAAACATTATTCGATCCAACCACAGTGTCTACTTTAAGCTGCGGTCACCCACTTCCCGCTCTCCATGCGTCAATTGCGCATAATGGAAGGGGTGCTCTTGTCTTTAATAGGAGCCTAATAGATGGTACTCCGGTATCAATTCTTTTCGACTCGGGGTGCACTACAATTGGAGTGAGGCAATCACTCGTAAATCCTTCTCGAGCTACAGGCAATATAGTCAAATGTGTAACATTTGGTGGCACATTGGAGAAGTACTCCACTGCCATTATCAATATTGCTACGCCTTTCTTTACAGGAGAGGTGCAAGCATGTCTCTTGCCGAATCCGATCGCTGATCTTATCATCGGTCGCATTCATGGAGTGAAAGAATGCACTCCACAGCAAATTTCTAATTGGGAAAATGTTAATATGCAATCTGCTAATGCAGTAATCACTAGGGCTCAAGCTCTCAATATGCCACAATCTTCACATTCTGAAGATAATGATGCGCAGATCCAAGATGATCCCTTGGAGATTTCCCACGATTCCTTTATCAAACAGCAGGAAGATGATCCTACTCTAAAGAAATTCTTTACTCTGGCAACAAAAGGTGATCCGAATAAGGATACTAATCGTAAATCTTGGATTACGTTGAAGAATGGCGTACTTGTACGTATGGTACAAGACTCCGCTAAGTCCATTCATTCTCAAATTCTTGTGCCTAAAAATATGAGAGTTAAAATTTTACAGCACGCTCATGATTCGCAGTGTGCTGGACATATGGGTTTTTCCCATACTAAAGCTAGAGTTCTTCAATCTTTCTTTTGGCCTGCGGTGAATAAGGACATACGAATCTATTGTCGATCTTGTAAAGTATGTCAAGAGATTAAATCCAGAGGTCCACGCCATGATGCACCTATTCAGGCTGCAGACATTCCCATTCGGCCATTTCAAAAAATGGCGATAGACATCATTGGTCCATTTAAGATAAAGTCTGCTAGAGGACACCAATTTATTTTGACGTGTGTTGATATGTGCACACGTTGGCCGGAGGCTGTTCCTCTAAAGAGCATAACTACTGCTGATGTCGCAGATGCTCTTTGGTTAATATTTTCTCGTCTGGGATTTCCAGCAGAAATATTATCCGACCATGGTACCCAACTCATATCGGATACCATGTCTCAAGTAATGTCGACTCTGAAGATAGAGAGATCGCTGAGTAGTATTTATCATCCTATGTCCAATGGGATGGTGGAACGTTTGAATAGAACTCTGAAAAACCTACTAGGTAAGATAACAGAAGATCATCCTCAGGATTGGGATAGGGTTTTACCCGCGGCTCTCTTTGCATATAGAGAGGTCGCCAACGAACATACAGGATTTTCTCCCTTTGAACTTGTCTTTGGCGCGAAACTGCGAGGTCCTATGTCCTTACTGCATGATCTTATAACTGCTGATAATATTGTCGATGACACAAAATCCTCTTATGAATATGTCATCGCACTTAGACACAAGATTATTGAAGCATGCAAATTGGCAACTGCTTCTTCTGAATTTGCGAAACAGAAGGCAAGGGAATTTGCCAATAAAAAGAGATGTTTGCGTCAACTTTGTCCAGGTGACAAAGCATTTGTCTTGCTACCTTGTAGGGAAAATAGACTTCTCATTTCTTGGAAAGGTCCGTACGATATAATATCAAAGGTTTCCGATGTTGACTATATCGTCGATATTGACGGGAAGCGTAAAACCTTCCACATCAACATGCTCACGGAATTCCATGAACGTCCTGATTATTTACAACCTGTTTTCCAGGCAACGGACGATTTTCCAGTCCAACATGGACAGTACTCATCTCTGTCAGTAATACAGGATGAGGAAACGAGTTTCTCGGATGTAAATTTACCTTTTCCAATGATTCCTCTTCACTCTAATGAATCATGGAAAGATGTTGCAATTTCTCCAGAATTATCTCCAGGAGAGCAGAAACAAGTTTCTACTATGTTAGAACAATTTCAGGATGTCCTTACTGACATTCCTGGTCAAACTGATGTCATTCAACATGACATTATTCTTACTGACCATAGTCCTATAAGAGTCAGACCGTATCCTATCCCGATACATTTTCAAGCACAGGTAGAGAAAGAGTTAGATGAGATGATAGAGTTAAAAATTATTGAACCATCCACATCAGCATATTCTTCGCCGATGGTTATAGTACGTCTTTGCGTGGATTATCGCAAATTGAATCAAGTGACTAAATTCGATGCTGAACCTATGCCTTTACTAGAAGAGCTACTTACGAGACTATCGAATTCTCACTTCTTTACTAAACTCGATTTGTCTAAGGGATATTGGCAAGTTCCACTATCCGAACACGCCAAACCGTTTACTGCTTTTTCGACGCCTAGGGGTCTATTCCAATGGAATTTCATGCCTTTCGGTCTTATGAACGCCCCTGCTACATTTGTACGCATGATGCGTCGAATCCTATCTCATCGCTCAGATGTCATTGCGTATCTTGATGACATCTGTCTTTTCAGTGATACTTGGAACGATCACTATAATGGTATAAATGAACTATTGTCTATCTTACGCGAGCATAACCTGACAGCGAAACCATCGAAAGCATGTATTGGTTTTAGCGAAATATCTTTCTTAGGACACCGTGCTGGTCATGGGTTCCTAAAAACAGAAGACCATAATACAAGTAAGATACTTAACATTTCTATTCCTAAGACTAAAAAGCAAGTACGAAGTCTCTTAGGTCTAATACAATTTTATGGACGATTCATCCCGAATCTGTCCTCCATTATGTCACCTCTTTCTTCCTTGCTAAAGAAAGGGTCTCCTAATGTAGTCCATTGGACTCAAGAATGTCAATCCTCTTTGGATAAGGTTAAAACTATGTTTTCTACTTCACCTATCCTAGTATTGCCTTCTAAGGATAAGACATTTATTCTTCGTAGTGACGCTTCATCCACCGGGATTGGAGCTGCACTAATGCAAGAGTACTCTGGAACTCTGCATCCGTGATGTATATTTCTCGGAAATTAAATGCCGCAGAGAAGAATTACTCGGTCCTAGACTGTGAATTATTGGCTATGGTTTGGTCAATCCTTAAACTGCAAAGATTTCTTCTGGGCGCGCATTTCATTGTGGAAACTGACCAGAAAGCTCTTACGGCTATTCAGAGTAAAAATCTGAAGAGCGCGAGATCAACGCGATACGCGATTGCTCTACAGCCATTTCATTTTTCGGTGCGAGCTATCCGTGGGTCAGAAAATGTGATGGCAGATATTTTGTCTAGATGCCCACATGATTCATAACTGTTATACAACTTTGATACAGTTGTTTCTATGTTGAAATGTGTACACATATGTAATATATCATATATTGATTGTAACACTACTTAGCGGTTCATTGATATGTATTCACCGCTGATCTTTCAATGTTTTTCGTCTTTGATGATCATGATGTTAAGATATCTTAGATGGAATTTATGTATAAACTAATGTGGAAATTGTGTCATTGCTAATATTGTAGTATGCGTTGGTGACACCTCTCTGGAAATATTTATACTTAGAGAAGTACTTTCTCTAAGGTCATAAAACTTATGCTTATCATCTGCGCATTGTTATTGCTGCGTTGTGAGCCTATTGTATGTTGCTCCTAGATGTATTTCAAAAAAAAAAATGTACCATTTTTTTTACCCGAGGGGTGTGGTAATCTGTTGCGTGCATATTTTGACGCACATTTTACAAAAATCGATATGGCTATTTAATATGGGAAAAATATAGACATTCATTTATTTGTGTATGAAAATGATGTTTATGGTAAAAGCGAGATAATCCATGTTTGATTCACACTTTTGATTATAGGAGTAATCGTTCTGGATATTGATCCAGCGCAAGGATATTGCGCTTGCGTTTGTACTTATTTTTTAGGGCCAGAAAATATATTAATTTGCTTATTGTGTTTATGGCCTGAATTCATATGTATTACATATTATTAGTACAAGTAGAATCAGTCCTATATTGTATATTTTGGATGGGTAGGAGGGACTAGATTCTTGCTAGCGGAAGTATGAGTTGTCTTGACAAGTCGTGATGAGTTCCGATGTACTGCTTACAAATGGCGGGGTACGTTTTTTCTAGAGCTGGTCCTTTCGTCAGAAAAAAAATGTCTTACGACGTGGTTTTTTCTTCTGAAGGAGATGGTGTCTCTACGATAGTTTGTGTTAGAGACTCTCCTTATGTCAGTATATAGATGATTCGGACTCCAGGTAAACCCAGCTCCTATTTTTGATGATCTCTCGTCGGTTAGGCCTAGCTTGACTTTTGGTGCTTCGTTATGCTAGTGTCGTGTTTGGTATCGACGAAGATGACAGATTTTCCTGCAGCGGTTATGGCTACGTGAATTAACCTGATCACCGTAGAGCTGTATGGAAACATTTATGAAATCCTTTATATACCCATTATAAATTAACTCTGGCTTATATTCTCCTTCCTATGAATGAGTGAACGACAACTCAGGGAGACAGCCATGTTGGATTTCGGTCATCATATGTTTTGATCACTGCCAAGAGAACAGATTATTTATCTTATTATCGGACAGTGACAGGGAGATCTCAATCTTGCTAGAAACCCCCTTTCGTGGTTTCATAATATATACTACAAACTATGGACGTCAAGTAACTTTGGTTATTTATCGATCCGCCCTTCACTGACGCGTTTTAGTCAGATAGGGGGATGTGGCCATAATGTATCATGACATTGAACTTTTGATGTACTGCCCATTATTTCTGAATGTGTCATGACTTCAGATCTGCTATGTATACCTACAAATTGATATGTCAACGAACCATGATGTACTCGTATGTCCCAGTGTGTACGTCTGAATAAATTGAGTAAACTAAGATTCCAGCAGTCTGCATTGGTGCCTTGTAGACACAAGTGTGAGTGGTTATATTGGTCAGCACACGAACAGTACACCATTCGCGGTAATCACACTCTACACTTCTACTTCATACATACACCATCCTGCGTCGGCTGAAGTGACCAAGTTTAGGGCCTGCTTCCCCTGGAGCCTTTGCCTTCCCTAACTCAGGACTAGGGTGAGTTACCCATTTACAGCTGGGTAGACTGGAGCATGCCTGATCTCAACAACACACCACTCTTCCTTACAGAGCAGACAGACTGATACTTTACACATACTTTAAAAATCAAATAATCTTCTAAGCGCGCGATAAATTTCCCGTTAAGACTTACTTACTTACTTACTTAGTCGTTCCCCTTCTACCGTGAGGTGTAGAGGTTTGGAAGAGAGAGCGCCAGACTATCCTATCGGCTGTCTTCCTCCTGGCCTGGTTCCATTCTAGTCCTCGATCCTTCAAAGATTGTCTAATGTTGTCCTCCCAGCGGACTCTGGGTCGTCCTCGGGGTCTGGATCCTTGGCTCTTTGTTTCCCATGCTTGTCGTGGTATCCGATCTTCTCCCATTCCCCGTTAAGACTATTATATATATTTATGTATTTTATAAACACTGCACGAGTTCTAGTGGTTAAATCACACATCTATAAATATAGGACTTAACTAAATTTATTAATTATAAATTCATTCGCGACTTTAAAAGTTAATTTAAGCATTAAACATCTATTATCTTTTTGGAAATAGTATAGCAGGTATATTATTACATTTACAACTGGAACTATTGAGACGGTTTAATTTAATAGGTTTAAATTAACACAAAATCCAATGAAATATAATGAATGAACTAGACCACTGATCACTTTACACAATATATATTTTACCGTTTTGCACAGAAATAGAATTCACTGCAAATATAAATGAAAATCCATGGGATAATCTAGCAAGATTTCAAATATCGCTAGTGCTTCTATCAAGTTCTGGCCAGCGAATGATGAAGTGTATTTCTACGTGATCTGTATATCTACAACTGGAATGCAAGATGAGTGGGACATGAGAACTTTGACAGCTTTTTTGATCTCATGAACTTTGGGGGATCTGACCGCCAAATCCAAAGAGAGAAGCCGCCCCTGGCCTCTCGTATCTTCGCTCGCTGCTTGCGTCAGCTTTCCCCGTTTGCTCTGGCTGCGATCGGTTCCGTGCTTAACACCGAGATGCGAAATCGTTTCAGGGACCACCCACTACTGTCTTTGATAGCATGCCGCCCGTCCTTCCTGAGATCTCCACCAGTGTCTTTCTTCTAATCGCTCTGGTCCATCTTGCGAGCGGTTGAGTTCGCGCGGAGATGATAAATACCTGCGAGAAACAAGCTTCTCTGCTCAGGGATCGTCTCAGTGTCTTTGATCTCGTGCCGCATACTAAATGAGTCCCTGTGGAAATCGGTTCGCTCTGGCGAAACGAAAAGTTACAACAAATGTTCAGGGGTTCTAATGTTATGAAAAGCTAAAAGTCCCTTTAAATCATCCATCATATCAGGGAAAATTCACTTGTCGAACTAGACGTACGTCACAATCGTCCCCACTTTTAGGCATGAAATATTTTTCATGTTTCATTTTTTGACAATGGAGGTGACCTGATTGGTGATTTTAGGATGAGTGGTATCTTCAGTTTGCTCTTCTTCCTCTGTAGACCAGTTTCTACTCAGGAAATCAGCCCCGACATTCTGTCTTCCCGGAATATATTCCACTTTGAAAGAATAAACGCTTAAAAGAAGCGCCCAATGCATGATCCTTGCGTTAAATTCTTTTTTGCCACCAAGAAAGGCTAACGTAGCGTGGTCTGTTTGCACCGTGAAAGATGTACCATAGAAAAACTCATGATGGCGTCTGATACCGTCAATCAGAGCGAGACATTCTCTTTCGACTACGCTGTAGTTCCGTTCAGCTTTATTTAATTTCCGACTGCCATAGGCAACTGGAAATAGCATGTTTGGGTCACTGTCATCGGCTTGAAGCAGTGTTGACCCGATGCCCTGACCTGACGCGTCGACCCGTAATACAAAAGGTTTGTTGAGGTCAGGCAACCTCAAAATGGGGTATGCAGACAACTGTCCTTTCAAAGTGCTGTATGCGTGTTCGCACTTTTGATCCCATATGACCTTATCAGGACAACCTTTCTTTGTGAGGTCAGTCAGAGGTGCTGTCAGTCCATTGAAGTTCTGGATGTATTTCTGATAGTATGCACATAATGATAGGAAGGAACGTACGTCTTTCTTCGTTCGGAGTCTTTTGGCTGCAGCTATTTCCTCCACGTTCTTCTTAATAGGCCAACTGCATCCGTGAGAAATAGTATGCCCCAGGAAGTCTAACTGTTCAAACCCGATGAGACATTTGTTAGGTCTGGCTGTGAGACCCGTTTCCTGTAGTCTCCTGAGGAGCATAGCAACCGTAGCAATATGTTCTTCGTAGGTTTCCGATGCAATTAATATGTCATCCATGAAATTATGGATATGGGGACTTTGCAAAGGTTCTAGAAGTTTCCTCATCATCCTGGTGAACACTCCTGGTGCGTTATGCAATCCGAACGGCATCACATTAAATGTGTAATGTCCTTCACTAGTGCTGAAAGCTAACAAAGGTTTAATTTCCTCCTTGACTGGTATCTGATAATAACCTTTACTGAGGTCAATCTTGGAGAAAATCTTTGCTTTGCTGAGCTTGGTGAACAACTCAGAAACAGTTTGGAGAGGTTCGGGCTGGAATTCCGTTACAGCGTTTAGCAGCCGGTAATTTATACACAGCCGAACTTCCTTATTGGGCTTCTGCAACAGCACTACACTGGAACTGTAAGGAGATGTAGACTCACTGATAATTCCTGCTTGGCGCAGCTTGTCTATTTCTCCGCGAAGTGCATCAGCTTTAGCGTACGGTATGGGGTAAACTCTGGTTCGAACAGGGGTCTCGTTTGTTAATTTCATACCAAATTCGATGAGATTTGTTCGACCAGGTACATCCGTTAAGACTGCACTGTACTGTTTTAGTAGAGCCCTGGTTTCTGTTTGTTGTTCTGGTGAGAGATTGTCGCCAAACTTGACATCTTTAAAGGATTCTGTGGGTTGCAATGGATACTCCATGCAACCATCATCATCTTCCTCGTCTTCCGTTGCTATGGCGACAGCCAAGAGATGCTCGGAGGATGGCACCGGTCTTTCCAAATATTTCTTAAGCAGATTTATGTGGAAGACCTTCTCCTTTCCTTTGATGGAGATCTTGTAATTGGTACGTGAGATCTTTTTAAGGACGGTAAACGGCCCTTGCCATCCGATGCGAAGTTTATTGCATCCGGTTGGAAGTAGCAACAAAACTTTCTCCCCTGGTTGTAGTTCTCTCTTTTGCAGCTTTGTTGTATCTTTTAGTAATTTTAGCGCAGGCTTTCTTAAGGTTGGTTGTAGCTAGATCAGGAGCTTCAGAGCTTGATGAGTCGCTTCACTAAAGCATGCAAGGACTTTGGCCTCACAATAAGTCTAAAGAAAACGAATGTGCTGAGTCAGGATGTGGGTGCTGCACCAGTTATCACTATCGATAACTATGAATTGGCAGTGGTGCACCACTTCACATACCTAGGGTCTACCATCAATGACAAATTCTCTCACTGGATACAGAAATCGACAGCCGCATTGGCAAAGCTGCAGCTACCTTTGCCCGCCTCACATCGCGTGTTTGGGGAAACTCTAAACTCACAATGAAGACCAAAGCTGCGGTATATAATGCCTGCGTCACCAGCACACTCCTATATGGCAGCGAGACCTGGACGACCTATGCTAAGCAAGAAAGAAGGCTCAATACCTTCAATTTGCGGTGTCTACGCCGCATCCTCGGCATCTCGTGGAAAGATAAAGTGACAAATGTCGAGGTGTTGTCACGTGCTGGCCTTCAAAGTATGTATACGCTTCTTAGACAGCGCAGACTTCGCTGGCTTTTCCATGTTCGCCGCATGGAAGATGGTCGCATCCCAAAAGATATCTTCTACGGACAATTAGCAGATGGCAAGAGAACAGTTGGGCGACCACAGCTGAGGTTCAAAGATGTGTGCAAGAGAAATATGAGGGCACTGGACATGGATCCAGCAACATGGGAGGATGAAGCTGCCGATCGCACTAAGTGGCGATGCTATTTACGGCGCCACCTCAGATTGGGCGAAGAGAGGCTCACACAAGAAGCAGAGGTGAGGAGAAAACGTCGAAAGGAGCACCAGGAAAATAAGCAGCTGAGGGCTGTCACCTCAGGGGCGCATTCCCATAGTCAGTTATGACTGAAGGGGCTATTATTATTATTATTATAGCTAGGTCCCATCCTAGCTTTAGCCTTTCCTTGAGCTCAGATACATACTTGCTTGCAGAGACGACTGTCTCGTCAGCCTTTTGGTCTGTCAGGGACCGAAGTAAGGCTTCTAGTGGCCCCTTAATAGGTCTGCCAAATAAAAGTGTAGCTGGCGCGAATCCCGTAGACGCTTGGGGTACCTCTCGGTAGGCGAATAAGGCAGCCGATATATATAGGTCCCAGTCTTCCGGTTTCTCCTGACCCAGCTTACGTAACATGGTGGTGAGGGTACCATTAAAACGTTCCACGAGCCCATTTCCGGCCGGATGGTAGGGACTTGTGTGGATATGTTTGGCCCTCAAGATCTTAAAGATCTCCTCCATTAACAGGCTACGGAATTGGGATCCATTGTCCGTCAAAACTTGTTGAGGGAATCCCAACCGTGTAAAGATTTGCATGAGGGCTTCTGCGACATGCTTGGAATCTGTGCATGTTAGCGGTATAGCTTCGGCCCACATTGTGCAAGTGTCGACTAAAGTCAGGATGAACCTGTGCTTTCCTTTGGTCCTTTCCAGGGGTCCAATGATGTCGACAGCAACCCTTTCAAATGGAGTACCCACTATTGGCATTTGCCCCATAGGTACTGGGGGTGTCAAGTGCTTTGGTGCTACCCGTTGGCACTGGGCGCAGGATTTCACGTACCTGATAATGTCAGAGTTCATTCCTGGCCACCAATAGTGGTTTTTTATTCGCTGAATAGTGGCGTTTTGTCCCATATGTCCGCTAAAGGGAAGAGAGTGCCCCATTTCTAAGATCTGGCTTCTGTACTGCGTCGGTACTAGGAGCTGGTTATTCCCCGTGTCCGGGTTGCCCGTTCTACGATACAATACGCCATCCTTAGAAAAGATGTCTCCGTTGTGTCTGGGGTCCTTAGCCATGGGCAGTTTTTTAAAGCAGAGCTCCAGAGTAGGGTCCTTTTGTGGCGCCTCCTTCAGTTCGTTCGGCAACAAATTTGGCGCAGGCTCCCTCTCCTTCTTAGCTTGCCCTCTTGTGGTTACCGCTGCCACAATCGGCTCCTTTGGTCTCCCAATTTTTTTTTTTTTCGTACGCCCGCTAATACTCGAGGCGAAATCTCAGGTTATTATTTATGTCTAACCAGACATTGATTTTACGTGAGTATCCCTTTTTTCTTGTACAGAGACAGGTGTCCCTCGCCATTCAGGCAAATACTCTCCGATTTCGGAGGTACCCATTACAGCTGGGTCGGCTCAGGAGCCGCCAATCCCTGGTCGACGACACTCCTTCAAATGTCATCGCCAGGTCTCGAGTTAATCCAGTCCAAATCCCGGTCGACGAAAAATCCTCAAATGCCGTCACCCGGGTTTGATCCTGGATCACCCGGTCGCCAGAGCGGTGTGGTAACCACTACGCTAGCGCGGCTCCACGGTCTCCCAATAAACACATATCTACATCCCAGGATAACTGGGTAGATAGGATCATCCATTATGGCCGCTACAATAACTCCTCTGACAAAATCAGAGTGTATTTCTACCAGTGCGATAGGAAGCGTCCTGGGTGCGTCACTCTTAAAAACTCCACTAAGTTTGACGGTTTCCTCTGTCTCCTGACCTGGTTTGACTAGGTGTCTAGCAACGATACAACTAAAGCTTAGTCCAGTGTCAAAGAGACAAGTAGTTGAGGTACCATTCAAAATTACAGTTCCTCGAGTTGAGGGTCGGTCCCCCTCAGGTTGAGAATCACTGACATTGACTCTACCTTTCGAAGCTGTATGCAAACATCCGACGCGGTTTGGACCGGTTTGTTTGCCCTGATCAGACGTTCCTGGTGTAGGGGTCTTCCCTTTTCCTTGACCTTGGTGGCCGCGCTGCCACGTAGGCTTGGTGGGTTGATCAGAATTGTTGTTAGGGGGATATCGGGTTTTGTAGAATTTTGATTTTTCCTGGGGAGGTCTCTGGGTATTATTTTCTCGTTGGTTAAAATTCTGAGAGGAATTAGAGGAATAGGATGACTGCTGTAGATTTTGTTTACGAGATGGCTCATCTGTGGGTTTACGTTTTGTGCTGGGAAGTTCGGCCATTGCATTGGTATAGCGTTCTGCCTTATTGAGTATGTCCTCAAGCCTGACTGCGCCCTGTTCAGCCAAAAATCTAGGGTTTCGTTTGACAAAGTTGACTTTATCTGTTCCACAAGAACAAGTTCAAGTAGTCCCTCATATGTAAGAGGTAGGTCGGATAATTCAATGCACTTTGTCAAATAGCCCGTGAGACGTGAAGAGAACTGCGGGAATGTTTCCGTGCTCTCTTTCCGGCTGTTTCTGAACATTTGCAGAAATTTTCGGGCGGTCATCTCAAACCGCTCTAGCAAGGCCTTTTTCAGCATGTTGTAATCATGTTGGTTGGTTCCCAGCTTTGTATATACGTCATAAGCAGTACTTTTCAGTGACGTTGAGAGTTTAAGTGCCCAGCGGGAACTCTCCAACCCATACAGATTTGCGAGCCTCTCGAATTTTTCTAGATAGCTGTCAATTTTCTCATTGGGACTAGGAAAAGACTCTAAAGCAAAAGACATCGCAGTTAATTGGGCAGACTGAGTGCTGGAGAGATCCATTGACTGAGACTGGGGCAAAGATGGCTCTCCATTATTCGAAGTAGAGGTGCCCCGACTCTCTAAAGCCTTAAGCGCCAGTTCATGTTGTCTTTCTCGCTCTCTCTCTCTCTTTCCCTGCGGGCGTCCATCTCTGCCTCAATTTTCTTCTGCTCCAATTGACGATCGTCCGCTTCTTTCTTCCTAGCTTCTGCCCGCTCTTCCGCTTCCTTTTTCTCTTTTTCTTCTCTCTGTTGGTCCGCGTCATATCTTTCAAGTTCTTTGTTGACAAACAGGTTCGCGGCTTCTCCTTCTAATCCTGAGTCCTTCGCCTCCTGTTTCAAAATGGATCTTATCCTTATTCTCTCTGCCATACCAAAGAACTGGATGCTTCTAAGACTAGAGAATAGTAAGATGGAACAAGAAGGGGAAGAAACTCGGAACCGCTACGAGAAAAACCAAAGTAAAAATTTACTTGAGTTACCTCCTACCTTAAATGCGTTAACTTATCGCTGCTATTATTGTCACTTAAGACTCTTAACGCAAGCGACTATGCCACTAAACTGGTAAGTTACACTAGAAAAGAATCTACTCTTACTAACAGTAGAGAAAAATTTATATTAAAACAATTTAAAGGAAAAAAAATTTTCCCTGAAATTTTAATTCTCCACTACAAAAAACTCCCCCTGAAGTCAATTATATGAGAAGAGACGATGTTAACTAGACTTAAAAAGTCAGAACAAGGCGTCTTTAGCTAAGCTCAACTCTTTTAACTTCAAAAACCCTTTAGTGACTGTAAAACAATCACGCAATCCACGCAATCCCAGCAAATCTTATAAAGAAAAATGTAATGTTTCTCTGCCAGAGAATAATTTAAATAACAACTATTTATGTTTATCCGTACTTTCTACTGCTGTGGAAAGAAAACAACCTGTAAATATGCTGTGTGGACGATCCAAATACTAAAAAGCGTTGTCTAGGGGTGTAATTACTTATTTATTTATTTCCCTAAATCACAAAGACAGATCACTCACACTCTATCTAGTTAGACCCAGACTTAGATCAGACTCAAATATCTTTATCCCGGCTATGCGAATGCCTCAAATGTAGCTCAAGATGCAGAACCAGCCCACAAATATGTGTGCATCAAATGTATCTCAAAATTATCCCGGCGAGCTAGCCAAATATTGTCGTAAATTTATTTTGAGAGAAAGAGTCTATAAATAGTAGTCCGGTTTAGAGTGTAGAATGATGATGAAAACTCAGTGATAGAAATGTATAGATTAAATATGATGCTCCACAGAGTGCTGGAGGAGAGTAAAGACAGACTTATTTACGACAAATCGTTTCTCTCAATCTTCTCTTCCACTCTCCTGGTCAAACGATTATTTGCCAGTTTTCCAGACACACGTCTGCGCTCACACCGATTTGGGTGCTTCACACACTCAGACAACGTGGATACAGCTATATTAAACAAATAGGGAATTTTGGGCTTTTGGGTGTTCCAACACAGTCCGATATAAGTTTATGATGTTTATTAACCTAAAAGATCAAATCACAAAAAACAATATCAGTTTTTACATATAATTATCATAAGTACAGAAAAATGCAAATATCAAGGTAGGGAGGGGGTGAAGAAGATTGGTATCGACTAAGCCCTTCCCGCTTGTATTAGACAAAGATAAACCCAGTCTCAAGATAGATAGTTATCAGGAGCATAGGAAATGTAACCCAACAGTGAATTTAATTACTCTGAACGAGGTGTTACAATATTAGTTATGGTGGTGGACAAAAAAATACTGTTATCCCAATGGTGTCTTCCCTTTACTAAGCAAAGAAAAAAAAGGGGGGGGGGGATGAAACAGAGTTAACAAATTATCCCACTAAAGGAACAATGCCGGGTATACAGAAAACGTATTACCCGGTAGGCAAGTTAACAAATGGTTTGTTGCAAAAAAATAAATCTCCTGTCATTCATGCACACTGTGAGGATCCACACTCATATACACCACACACTTACCGATTCCAGCATCAGACAATCCATAGCATGATATACACAGTACTTAAACTCTTTACGTGTGACAACTGTCCAGTCCTTCTATGTCCCGCCACAGATAATGCGAGGTTTCACTGAGAGCAAATATTCCCGCTTATCGCCGGACTTGAAGTTCTAAGAGTTCTTGTGTTTTATTATATAAAAGGAGTCTATGGGATGGCACTGACACAATTCAACACAGGGGTGAAAATGAGGTGATGGCAATATTCCTTCACTGCGTGATGACAGCAACTGACCGGTAACGTTTTTTTTAAAATCCAGTGAGGAAAAACTAGGCTCAGTCACAGTCAGGTAAATCGGTAATCTCTCACAATATAGCAGTATATAAACTATCGCTACTGGCACTGTTCATCTTCCAGTTTATCTTACAGGTTGTAATTTAATTTGATGATAATAATCAAATGATCTTGGGTAGGCTTTCTTTCATGTAATTATGTTAGCTAGGCCGCACCGGACCACCACAAGATTTACTTTAAAAAAAATGTCTCATCAAACTGTCTGGAAGTTTAAGAACCGAGTATGGAAACTCTGAAAGATTTCGTTATTGCTGGGATTGCAAAAGGTGATCAATCTAGAGAAAACGATAGAAAACCCATAACAACATAATCATACTTTAAAAATCAAATAATCTTCTAAGCGCGCGATAAATTTCCCGTTAAGACTATTATATATATTTATGTATTTTATAAACACTGCGCGAGTTCTAGTGGTTAAATCACACATCTATAAATATAGGACTTAACTAAATTTATTAATTATAAATTCCTTCGCGACTTTAAAAGTTAATTTAAGCATTAAACATCTATTATCTTTTTGGAAATAGTATAGCAGGTATATCATTACATTTACAACTGGAACTATTGAGACGGTTTAATTTAATAGGTTTAAATTAACACAAAATCCAATGAAATATAATGAATGAACTAGACCACTGATCACTTTACACAATATATATTTTACCGTTTTGCACAGAAATAGAATTCACTGCAAATATAAATGAAAATCCATGGGATAATCTAGCAAGATTTCAAATATCGCTAGTGCTTCTATCAAGTTCTGGCCGGCGAATGATGAAGTGTATTTCTACGTGATCTGTATATCTACAACTGGAATGCGAGATGAGTGGGACATGAGAACTTTGACAGCTTTTTTGATCTCATGAACTTTGGGGATCTGACCGCCAAATCCAAAGAGAGAAGCCGCCCCTGGCCTCTCGTATCTTCGCTCGCTGCTTGCGTCAGCTTTCCCCGTTCGCTCTGGCTGCGATCGGTTCCGTGCTTAACACCGAGATGCGAAATCGTTTCAGGGACCACCCACTACTGTCTTTGATAGCATGCCGCCCGTCCTTCCTGAGATCTCCACCAGTGTCTTTCTTCTAATCGCTCTGGTCCATCTTGCGAGCGGTTGAGTTCGCGCGGAGATGATAAATACCTGCGAGAAACAAGCTTCTCTGCTCGGGGATCGTCTCAGTGTCTTTGATCTCGTGCCGCATACTAAATGAGTCCCGGTGGAAATCGGTTCGCTCTGGCGAAACGAAAAGTTACAACAAATGTTCAGGGGTTCTAATGTTATGAAAAGCTAAAAGTCCCTTTAAATCATCCATCATATCAGGGAAAATTCACTTGTCGAACTAGACGTACGTCACAATGCGTTAGTTTCTTGTTTGTCATTATATGTGTTTATTGTTTACTATTATGTGCGTGTAATTATATGTTCCTTATTTGTTATTATGTATGTGAGTTTTTTGTGTTCTGATATGTATGTTTTGTGTTTGTTATGATGTGTGTGTTTCTGGTTTGTTATTATGTGCGTGTTTCTTGTTTGTTACGATGCGGGCGCGTATTCTTTTCTCTTGCTCTTCAAACTAGCATTGAACGCCAGGCCGAGAGGCATTATTACAGAGAAAGAAAGATAATAAGGGAGGGAACGGGCAGATCACCCGGCAGAGATAAAAATGACGTACCAATAGGCTGTACATCTTACTTACTTACTTAGTCGTTCCCCTTCTACCGTGAGGTGTAGAGGTTTGGAAGAGAGAGCGCCAGACTATCCTATCGGCTGTCTTCCTCCTGGCCTGGTTCCATTCTAGTCCTCCGTCCTTCAAAGATTGTTTAATGTCGTCCTCCCAGCGAACTCTAGGTCGTCCTGGAGGTCTGGATCCCTGACTCTTTGTTTCCCATGCTTGTCGTGGTAGCCGATCTTCTCCCATTCTGCAGGCATGGTCAAACCATCTTAGTTGGGACTGTTCTACTTGGGTCTGCAGGGGGTGGGATTTAGGCCTTTACGTATCGTCTGGTTGCGGACCATGTCTCTTCTTGTTACTTCAACCACCTTCCTCAGATACCTCATTTCTGAGGTTTGGATCTGGCTTTTGTGGGTTGTAGTCATTGCCCATGACTCGCATCCATATGTCAAGACTAGGACATAGGTGCAGCGGTATAAAGCCATCTTCGGTTTTTTACCAACCTCTCTCTTACTGAGGAATCCTCGATTTATGGCCTGAAAAAGTCTCCCAGCTGTAGCTTTTCGAGTGGCCAACTCTTCTTTGATGCCTCCCTTTCGGTCTATAATAGCTCCAAGATATTTAATATAATATCTTGGAGCTGTACATCCCAAATTCCAAATGCTCTGAAAACAAACATGGATTTATCAGGGTAGACCATTAGAGAGCTCATTGTTTATAAAGTAAATCTCCGCAGCTCCTGGGTTGCCTGCCGCTGGTTTAACATATACACCGCCTTGCGTGACTTTTGAATTTAATTATTATCGCTTCTCGATCTTTTGGCTAAAATCAAAGTTCTTTTATGTTTGGACTTGTGCTCTCAGAATTAAACAAAGTCCTATGCGAAGTAAATATCAAAAGAAGGGTAGTGCTACAGTGGATACCATCACACTGTGGCATACCAGGAAATGAGAGAGCAGATATGTTAGCAAAAGAGGGAGCAACACAGGAACAAAAAGAACAAACAATCACATTCCAGGAAAAGAAGACCCTTATCAAGGCCATCAGGAAAATTGATCAACAAAGAGACAACTATCAATATCTTGATCGAGCAAAACAGGTGATCCTGTTCCGTATGAGAACAGGACACAACAGACTGAACAGTCACTTATACAGACTGAGATTGGTCCCATCACCCCTATGTACGTGTGGTCAGGCAGCACAGACAGCCGAACACATCCTGCAAGACTGCCACATGCTTAGTCAATTGCGAACTGAACATTGGCCCACAGAGACGCACATCCACACAAAGCTGTTTGGGAGTCTTGAAGAACTTTCAACCACAGCAACATACATCCAGAAAACCGGACTTCTTGTGTAGACATTTCTAAACAACAGCGAACGAGAAGAAGAAGAAGAAGAAGAAGACTTGTGCTCTAATATAGCCAACGGGCCTTATATCTGGGTTGAACAGAGCGCACCTCGCAAAAACAAGGCAAAACTTCTGTATTTAAAAAGTTAGCATACAGATAAACAGTCGCATCCTGTGTAGATATCAGAAACCCGTTTCCATTTCCGAGCCTGCCGGCGGCCATCTCGATGGACCAAGAGTGATTAGCAGTTTTATCTTTCCTAGAACACATTTTATCTGCATTGTTGCTGTTAAATTATTTGCTTACAGCCGTATTCTTGCACTGGCGAACATGAAAGAAACAATTCAATTATTCTGAAGTAAGATGAAAATAGACACCACAGAATTCTCGATAGTGAATTAAGGCTCTTTGCTAAAATGCATCAACGCCATTGAGTTATCTCGATCAGCAAAAAGTTAGGTTTGTGTTGCTGCAGTAACACGGGCATGACACTTTGGAATTGCCACGTGAACTAGTGTCGTTATGGTACATTAAGAATTGCACAGAAATTCTGCTATAACTTTATGGTTAATGCACCGAACAGGATATTTCTTTTGTGACTTGAACTGCATCTGCAAATATATGTAATTATGGTAGTGAGAAATAATTTTCTTTGGTATTTGACGAGGAAATTATGATTTTGTCGGCAATTTCAACAGCATTGAAATCCCACGAAAGTCTACAAGAGGAAAAACTAACTCAGGCGCGGGCCCCTGAGCAAGCAGCTTTTCTTATTCTCATTATTCTGCAATAAAACGACCGTCGCCAGTTGTTATTTACAGTATCTGTTATTATTATTAATGTTGGAACTGAATACAAGAACCGAACAGTTGCCAGTGGAACAAGAGGTGAGAAGATGGCGTTGGCAAATGATAGGGCACAGTATGAAGAAACCTGTTGATAGCATTACAAGGCAGTTCTTGTTCTGGAGTTCCCCGAGTAAAGAGAGGTGGAAGAAGGCCGAAAAACACTAGAAAAGAGAATTTGAGACTGAAATTAAAGGGATAAAAAGACACGAAAAGACGTTGAACGGATGGCACAGGACAGGACGACTTGGTATGAATTTGCTGCAGGTCTCCGGTTCTTGTGGAGCTGAAGGACGAAGATGATGATTGCCGTAAAGTTGTTTGTAAACCCGCTGCTTAGTTAAATACACTAAGTCGATACACAAATATGAACAGCCGATCCGCGCTCAAGGATTCACGCAAGACTGAGACAGAATAAATTACGCGAAGTCACGAATTCACGCAAGATGGCGGCAGACAGAATAAATTATGCATAAAACACTGTTGGTTCGGAACTCTGAAAAAAACGAAAAGTACTAAAACGCAACTAACCAATCAGCGGTGTCCCGGCAATCGAAAAAGACTAAAATGCAGCGAACCAATCAACAGGTTCCCTTACGCATTCGCATCTACCTGCGTCTACCTATATATATATATATATATATATATATATATATATATATATATATATATATATATATATATATATATATATACATATATATATATATATATATATATATATATATATATATATATATATATATAGGCTTTTTTTATTAAATCTACACACAAACACGAAGACCAGCCAGAACGATAGACTAGAGAAGAGAAAGCTGTCAAGACTTATTCCTGCTTACATGTCGTAGATTTTTGATAGGGAAATTAAGACTTGGGTTGGTCCCTTCTGAATAGGTTAGAATGAGTGGTAGCCACAGTGAGATGTGATAATAAAAATAGAGTTCCACGAGTGAGATGGTAGAAATTTATAGAGGCTGTCCCGGAAATCGAGAATCTCTCTCTCTCTCTCTCTCTCTCTCTCTCTCTCTCTCTCTTTCCGCCTGTCTTCTACAACAGGTCCAAAGGAGTCAGTCTATAAAAAATATGTATATTAATATGTATCTATCCACTCACGTGCCTGCACATACAAGTGACGACAGTTAGACACACAGACGTGGGAAAAACTATAACAATGATTATATAGATATGGGAACGAACTGACCACCACACTGAAATAAATGTAGGTATAGTTTAATTATCATAGTAAACTTACATCACATCATATAAAATACATCAAAAGCATTCACATAGTCATAAAATCAAGGAATGCTACAATAGTGATAGACCCGTTAGTAAGGTCCTCCCCTGGATATATAGCTCACAGTCCCGTTAGAAGAAAGTGATAACCCCAAAGAGTTACAGATACATATGATTGAGTCTATGGTTTCCCCCTTTTAAGGTATGGGCAGACTTGATACTCTGCTTTATTCTAAGGGTAAATATTGTTAGCAATAACTTGCATAAAGGAAATTACAACGTGGGTGACTCAAACAAAGAACATCCTTCAGTCTACTTTCACTCGGTTCTTTCATCAGGGCCCTGATATACTTACAATCGTGCTGTGGTTCGCCGTCTGGCGCAAACTTTGGGACACACACACTTTTTATCTGTTACTGTCGTTTAATGAAACGGATCCCAGCTCTGCAGATTTGTTTGTTGGTTTCATCAAAATGGATCTGGGGAGCGTCTGCTTCATGCGATAGTTAGTTCAGACTAAAGTTAGTGTCACTTGACTCACGAGGTAAGAATTATGCTTAAACGAGCACACAATGTCAGAACACGAGGTTTCCCTTAATTAGGAAGATGACTGGTGGACAACTTCTCTCAACAAATAATCTTGGTTCACCACACACTTGTCAACAATGTCGGAAAGTTAATGTTTTAGATTTCTGTAATTTTTCTCGCCACAAGGCAGCATGTACATTAGAGTTAGTGTAGAAAATATGCACTGGCTCAAAGGCCAAGTAAAAGCATTTATTAGGTATGTCTCTGTACAAAACGCCGGCAAAGTTTGGGTTACCCCAGTATTCACTGAATAAAGAAAAAACACATATGAAATATGTTACATATTATGTACTCAATATAACTTACGTTTTTTAAAATGCAAGCGTACAGCTTGACTTATCATTTAAAACTTCCCGTGCAATAAGTTATATTTTAAAATCATCAATCCTCATGAATTAGGAATACATACGTATTCCGTCAACACTCATGAGGCATCTAGCATTTATAAGTTAGTTTAGAAAAATTGTTCCCGTCTGATTATTTAGCAGTTAAATTAAATTCATTATAGCTACATTGTTGTTTAAGCTAGAAATTATAATTTATTCTGCTTTCCACTGAAACACGTCACTAGAAAATAATACAGACTATATAATTAAGCACTCTGCACCAAATCTAACTAGTGAAATATGAAATAAGCGATTATCACTTTAAACACTTCACAAAATATTAGATAATTATTATAATATATATACCTCAACACACATAACTACAGGTAATCGCACACTTTAGAATTATACGCTGATATGTTTATTTGAAGTCTAGAGCTCGGTAAATTTCCGAACAAACTAGG
Organism: Oreohelix idahoensis; assembly: GCA_024509875.1. Lineage (NCBI taxonomy): Eukaryota > Metazoa > Mollusca > Gastropoda > Stylommatophora > Oreohelicidae > Oreohelix > Oreohelix idahoensis. Next base: position 274,516 of record JAMPIV010005389.1, on the reverse strand, counting down.
GCTTCGCTATACAGCTTATTCTATTCACGAACAACCTGTCTACTGCGAATTTTGAGGACTGAATGAAAATAAAGTTTAACATTCTGGTTATATCTATTTCCAGACAAAGGGTCCCACTTTTTTTCGCCAAACGAAATAATCTCCCCTTTCCGTCTAAAACACCTTACATCAACTAGAAGACTACCATGAACTGACACTCGTGCGTTTTCACACCTCACGCTGACCAGGCCAACAGTGAGTGCCTTGTCAGCTGGGATTTCCAGACAAATGTCTCAAACTGCGCCGAGGAGATGTCGGCTATCGCGCCTCACTGAGCGCTCAGCCGATGCAACTCGTTGTGGCAGGTGAAAATGCAGACAACTTTGTCGCCTATAGGTCTGGCGAAAGCGAATATTCACAGTGTATTTCGTCTGGTGCAGGGAATGCTGTAGACATATGTCTGCTCCTATGTCTGGCCAGACGAATATATTCACAGTTTCGTCCACTGACACCTAATGCAATAGAATGCATTTTAACGCTCTCTCTCTGACACGTTATGTCATAAATGCGTTTACCAGTATGAGAAAGAAAACGGTAAAGTTGAGAATGGGGAAGAAAATATTTTTCGCAAACGAATGGATGCGAAAAATACAGGGAAAAGGTAAAGAGTGATAATAAAATAGAGGATACGGGTGAAAGAAAAAGAAGAGGATATAGGCAATTTATGATCAATAAACTCTCTGTGACATTACATGCATGCCGGGCAGACTTGCTTCACTAAGTCGAGTCAAAATCTGGCTAGTATTAATCTTAGAGGGTATAAATTACTATAAATAATTGTGAAACTAATCTTACTTTTAGGAGTTTCGTTTTAATGTGACTATATCATGTATAATGATTGTATTTTATAGTATCATGTATAATGATTTTAATTCCTGATATGACTGAAGAAACCACCTGAAAACATCGTACACCTGTATATAATTAGTATCACTTTAGGATTTTAGTTTTACTATGACTGTATCCCTCTGGAGCAAACTTTGGGACTGTTTGGCAAGGAAGAACATTCCAGCACCTCTAATTCATGCTTTACAGAGCTTCTACAAGTCTTGCAGAAATTATGTGAAGACAGCAAACCATAAGTCAGAAGAGTTCAGGACCACCACTGGTTTAAGACAAGGTCACCTTATCTTTTCATACTCCTCATCGATGATGTCATCAAGGCATGTAAGGAGAGAACAAGAAAGTATTCAGTGGGGTACTGGAAGATGAGACAGGTCTGTATTTCAGAGCTGGCATTTGCTGATGATGTTGCCCTGATTGCTAAATCAGAGGCACATCTCCAATCCAACCTGCAAGTCTAGAAGGAAGAGCTGGAGAAGAGAGAGATGGCCATAAGCAGCTGTAAAACAAAATCCATGGTGATATCACGAGAAGAAAGAAGACATCAGATTAAGCTGGGAGAACAGGTCCTGGAGCAGGTCGACCACTTTAAATACCCTGGAGCTATTATTGACCGAAATGGAGGCATCAAAGAATAGTTCATTCATTCATTCATAACCCTCCACTCCCAAAGGAGCATAGGCCTTCAACAAACACATGCCAAGTCCTGATGTCACGTGCCATCATCTCAAGTTCTTTCCACGTTCTCCTCATCATTTTCACCTCTGTTTCCAGCTCTCTTCTCCATGTGCTTCTTGGTCTACCTCTGCCTCTCTTGCCCTGGGGGTTCCAGAACAAGGACTGCCTTGTAATGCTTTCAACAGGTTTCCTCAGTGTGTGTCCTATCCATCGCCATCGTCTTCTTCTCATCTCTTGTTCCATTGGCACTTGTCTAGTTCTTGTCATCAGTTCCACGTTGGTGACCTTGTCATACCATTTTAATCCCTCTATTCTACGCAAGTGCGCATTTATAAAAGTATGTAGCTTTTTGGTTGTTGTCTTTGTTGTTCTCCATGTCTCAGAGCCATAAAATAGGACTGACTTCACATTTGAGTTGGAGATTCTTATTTTCGTATTGGATCCGATTTCTCTTGATCTCCATATGTTTCCCCAATGCAATGAAAGCTCCTCTTGCTTTTTGTATTCTTATTTTGATATCACTGTCTGTTCCTCCAACTTTGTCTATATTGCTGCCAAGATATGTGTACGATTCTACATCTTGTATTGGTGCTTATTCAAGTTTAACCTTGTTTTCATTACCTGCATTTATTCTCATTATCTTTGTCTTTTCCCTGTGTATTTTCAGACCCAATTGCTGTGATCTCTCATCGAGTGTTTTCAATTTGTCTTGCATCTGATTACGGTTATGGGACAGAAGAGCCAATTCATCAGCAAAATCCAGATCACCCAACTGCTTAGTCAGAGTCCACTGGATTTCATTTCTGTTGTGTGTTGTTGATGTTCTCATAACCCAGCCTATTGCTAATATGAAAAGAAATGGAGACAAGAGGCATCCCTGTCGCACTCCTGTTCTTATCCCAAATGGTTCTGTAAGCTGTCCTTCATGAAGAACTTACATGTCATGTCTTCATATGTTTTCTTTATTAAATTAATGATCTTCAGGGGAACTCCATAATGCCTCATCAATTTCCAAAGTGATTCTCTGTCTACACTGTCAAATGCCTTTTCGTAGTCCACAAATCCGATGTATAATGGTGAATTCCATTCCAGACTTTGTTCAACTATTATTCTCAAAGTGGCTATCTGGTCTGTACAGGATCTGTTTTGTTGAAAACCTGCTTGTTCATCTCTCACTCAGTTTCTTGTTTATGGCCACTTGAAAAGCAGCAGCTGGTAGACTTTTTCAGGCCATAAATCGAGGATTCCTCAGCAAGAGAGAGGTTGGTAAGAAAAGGAAGATGGCTGTATACCGCTGCACCTATGTTACAGTCTTGACATATGGATACGAGTCACGGGCAATGACTACAACCCACAAAAGCCCGATCCAAACCTCAGAAATGAGGTATCTGAGGAAGGGGGCTGAAGTAACAAGAAGAGACATGGTCCGCAACCAGACGATACGTCAAGGCCTAAAATCCCACCCACTGCAGACCCAAGCTACCACGACAAGCATGGGAAACAAAGAGCCAGGGATCCAGACCCCCAGGACGACCCAGAGTCCGCTGGGAGGACAACATTAGACAATCTTTGAAGGACCGAGGACTAGAATGGAAATAGGCCAGGAGAAAGACAGCCGATAGGATAGTCTGGCGCTCTCTCTCCCAAACCTCTACACCTCAGGGTGTCGTAAATGTAGATAGGTTTGAAAGGTATTTATGGTCCCGCCAGAGTAGAGTGGATGGTGATAAGTAAGTGAGAAATAAAGGTGTGATAAATAGATTTCACCAGTGAATAGTTTAAGAAGAAGATCTGTCTCTGGAATGAGAAGTTTCTCTAGTCCAGCCTATCTATGCGACTATATTTTAGTACAAGACAATCTTGCCCCTCCCTATACCTAGAAATATAAGTTTAACTACATACACATACACAACTATGTGACAACAAGACACACAGACGTGTAAAAAACTATGGTTAATTGGGTATGATTTTGACGAACACATAAAGTTACGTTTTCTATGTTGTTTATTATCATTAAACTTGACAACATGGCATATCCAAAGAAAGATCAAATAAAATCAGAATTACATGCGTAGAAAATTAACAAAATACATGTGCCCTCCCCTTATTGAGAAAAATAACCCAACAAGTTAATAACCCCTAAGGTCAAAGGTTAGCACAATGTTATAGCATAGACAGTAAAGAAAAGAACAAAGTTCCTACTAATGCTATCCAGTAAAATAAACAATATTTAAGCAGAATCCAGATAATACAATTTTTCTGTAACAAAGAAAATTCACTCTCTTTGACATACGTGGCCACTCACTCGCTCTTCTGACCTACTCTTGGTGAAAAAATCTCTTGGACATACAATTCCTGAATATATAATTTCCAGTGTCTTTATCTTCCAAATTGGGCCCAGTCCCTCCTCGAATAATTAAATTTAATAAGAGGGACGCCTAATTTGGTGGTTGATTCCTGAATAGACAAATGTCACCTCGAATAGTTAATGTAAAAAAAAAAAAAAACCGAGATCTTGTGTTCACAGTAAACAGTAGCAAATACTTCCAGTATAGGGAAACATCTGGTTGCTTAAAACTGTTATTTATGATGGTGATGGTAAATCCTATCGGCTGTCACTGGGGTGAGTGCCGATTTTGAAACAGCGTAACTTGCTGGATAAATCCGCTGATACAACTGTCAAAAGTCAGATGGTAATGTTATTTGTGTTACGCCACAGTGGGCTGATAACATTGAATGAATATCTGGGTATTGGTAGTCCAGTTAACTTTACTATTTAAAATGTTTATGTGTCTCTTTGGCAAATCCTGTTCACAGATGAACTTGGGGACGTGTAAGCCAAGAAGAATACAACATTCACCAATCAGTAAATGAAGAAAAGGACCAAAATAGACCGCTGGTCGCCCTTGATCAGGTCATGCTTAAGAATAGAGAAACATTTATGAAAAAATGCTACTAATATAGATAGCTACATATATGTACACGGAAAGGGACAAGACGATCTCTTATCCTCTCCGTCAGTCCTGATTAAAGTTAAAAGGCACACCGTGTCTTTAACCTATCCTATCGTGTGTCGCTTAGCGGGTGCAGGTTTGGTTGAGGTATGCAGCCTTTCCCCTCCTGCCCCGGTCATGATCAGCGCACAATGTCAGTTATTATTTAATTATCTATACGCGCACTTAACAAATATCGCCTGTCATTAATAGCTATTAGATTGTCGGCGTCTGTGGGTCGTCGTATGGTATTAGATAACAGGATCCTTCGGGGAAATGTTTTTTTCACACACACAGGCGACGTTGATACAAACTATATTAAAACGAATAAGGGAAAAGTTGGGCTTTGGGTATATCCAACACACAGAACTAAATGAGTTTATGTGATTTTATTCACTTTAAACATCAATCACTAACAAATATCAGGTATTACATAAATTATCATAAGTACACAAATGCAAATAACAAATTTGGGAGGGGTGAAGAAGATTGGTATCGACTAAGCCCTTCCCGCTTATTAGACAAAGACAAACCCAGTCCAGAGATAGATAATATCAGGAACATAGGTACGTTAACCTAACAGTGAAGTTAATTACTCTGAAAGAGGTGTTACAAAATTAGGTATAGGTGATAGAAAAAAAAAAACCTGTTCTTCCCAGCTGTTCTTCCCTTTACTAAGCAAATGGAAAGGAGGTGGTTTTAAACAGAGTTAACAAATTTCAACTATCCCACTTAAAGGAACAATGTAGGGTATACAGAAAAGATATATGTTACCAGGTAAGCAAGTTAACAAAATGGTCACACAAAAGAATTAATTTCCTGTCATTCATACACGCGCTAGCAAAGGCCTTCACTCATCTTGCTCTCACTTACCGATTGTGAAAAAATCTTGCACTCCATAGAATAAACACAACAGCAGTTACACCTCAAACTAAATGTATGAGTGTTTGTTCAAGTTCTAGCCCCAGATTATCGGGTAGGCGGTCAGCACATAAAAGGATCCCGTAATCGCTGGAAAATGAATCTGTAGTTGTGTCTCTTTTCTTAATAACAGTTTCTATGGGAGGGCACGGTCTCTGATACCGGGGTGAGGATGGTGTGGTCTATTTGACTATGCCGCTGATAATAAAATTCTTACGCGTGCTGGTACACTTTATCCGTGAGGTATGGTTTAAGTCCAGTGAGAAAACTAGTCACATCACTGTTCAGGAAATTATGAATTATCTCTCTGTGTCAGTAAACTAACAAAGCTCGGGCCAGTGTTCTTCTTCCCGTTACGACTTAAGTTGTTTGATGGTGCGTTAAATTTGTCTTTGGGTGTGCTTTCTTTGCTATAAGTTAGATAGCGGAATTCCAAACATAGAATCGCCTCAAAGATTAAAAATTTACACAGTCTCAACAAGTTCTGCGTCAGGGGAACTCTACACACTGTTTATGCTTTGCTTTGCTTAGATTGATTTCTTTATTGCTTTCTTAATGCTGGGATCGCACAGGTTACGATCACTCTGTATGAAAGAAAAAAAAGACATGTAATATACCGAAAACAAATAACCTTCTAAAGCGCGATGAATTTCCCGTTAAGCCTATTATACACTCGAGTATTTAATTATGTATTTAATAAACACTGCGCGAATTCTAGTGGTTAAAAAACACACATCTATAAAACTAGGACTTAACTGAATTTATTAATTATAAATTCCTTCGCGACTTTAAAAGTTAATTTAAGCATCTATTATCTTTTGAAATAATATAATAGATAGATCATTATATTTAAAACTGGAACTCTTGAGATGGTTTAATTAAATAGATTTAAATTAACACAAAATCCCTTGAAATAGAATGACTAGACCACTGATCACTTTACACAATATATATTTTACCGCTTTGCACAGAATTAGAAATCACTGCAAATATATATAAAATCCAGGGGAAAATCTATAACAAGATTTCAATAAAGCTAGTGCTTCTGTAAAGGTCTGGCCAGCGAGTGATAACGTGTCTAGTTCTTCATGGTCTATTTAGCTAAAATGGAATGTAAGTTGAGTGGGACATGATAAACTTGACAACTTATTTGATCTCACGAACTTTTGGGGATCTGACCGCCAAATCAAGAGAAGAAGCCGCCCCCTGGTCTTCGTATCCGCTCGCTGCTGCCCGTTTCGCTTTCCCCCGTTCGCTCGGTTCCTCGATTGACACCGAGACGCGAAATTAGCGGCAAGCAACTGCGTCTCGTATCAGGGAAAACTACTGTCTTTGATAGCGCCGATAGTCTCCCCTAAGATCCCTCGGTCTGTCTCTTTGATCTCGTCGCTGTATCCTACATGAGTCCCGGTGGAATGCGTTCTGGCAAACGAAAAGTTACAACAAATGTTCAGGGGTTCTAATGTTATGAAAAGCTAAAGGTCCCTTTAAATCATCCATCATATCAGGGAAAATTCACTTGTCAAACTAGACGTACGTCACAATCGTCCCCACTTTTAGACATGAAACCATTTTTCATGTTTTCATTTTTTGACAATGGAGGTGACCTGATTGGTGATTTTAGGATGAGTGGTATCTTCAGTTTGCTCTTCTTCCTCTGTAGACCAGTTTCTACTCAGAAAATCAGCCCCGACATTCTGTCTTCCCGGAATATATTCCACTTTGAAAGAATAGACGCTTAGAAGGAGGGCCCAACGCATGATCCTAGCGTTAAATTCTTTATTGGCACCAAGAAATGCTAACGGAGCGTGGTCTGTTTGCACCGTGAACGATGTACCATAAAGAAACTCATGATGGCGTCTGATACCGTCAATCAGAGCAAGACATTCCCTTTCAACTACGCTGTAGTTCCGTTCCGCTTTATTTAATTTCCGACTGCCATAGGCAACTGGAAATAGCATGTTCAGGTCACTGTCATCGGCTTGAAGCAGTGTTGACCCGATGCCCTGACCTGACGCGTCGACTCTCAGTACAAAAGGTTTCTTGAGGTCAGGCAACCTCAAAATGGGGTATGCAGACAACTGTCCTTTCAAAGTGCTATACGCGTGTTCGCACTTTTGATCCCATATGACCTTATCAGGACAACCTTTCTTTGTGAGGTCAGTCAGAGGTGCCGTCAGTCCGTTGAAGTTCTGGATGTACTTCTGATAGTATGCACATAGCGATATGAAGGAACGTACGTCTTTCTTCGTTCGGGGTCTTTTTGCTGCCACTATTTTCTCCACGTTCTTCTTAATAGGCCAACTGCATCCGTGAGAAATAGTGTGCCCCAGGAAGTCTAACTGTTCAAACCCGATGAGACATTTGCTAGGTCTGGCTGTGAGACCCGTTTCCTGTAGTCTCCTGAGGAGCATAGCAACCGTAGCAATATGTTCTTCATAGGTTTCCGATGCAATTAAGATGTCATCCATGAAATTATGGATATGGGGACTTTGCAAAGGTTCTAGAAGCTTCCTCATCATCCTGGTGAACACTCCTGGTGCGTTATGCAAACCGAACGGCATCACGTTAAATGTGTAATGTCCTTCACTAGTGCTGAAAGCTAACAAAGGTTTAATTTCCTCCTTGACTGGTATTTGATAATAACCTTTACTGAGGTCAATCTTGGAGAAGATCTTAGCTTTGCTGAGCTTGGTGAACAACTCAGAAACAGTTTGGAGAGGTTCGGGCTGGAATTCCGTTACAGCGTTTAGCAACCTGTAATCAATGCATCGCCGACTTCCCTTATTGGGCTTCTGCAACAGCACTACGCTCGAGCTGTAAGGAGATGTAGACTCACTGATAATTCCTGCCTGACGCAGCTTGTCTATTTCTCCGCGAAGTGCATCAGCTTTAGCGTACGGGATGGGGTAAACTCTGGTTTGAACAGGGGTCTCGTTTGTTAATTTCATATCAAATTCAATGAGATTTGTTCGACCAGGTACATCCGTTAAAACTGCACTGTACTGTTTTAGTAGAGCCCTAGTTTCTGTTTGTTGTTCTGGTGAGAGATTGTCGCCGAACTTGACATCTTTAAAGGATTCTGTGGGTTGCAGTGGATACTCCATGCAACCATCATCATCTTCCTCGTCTTCCGTTGCTATGGCGACAGCCAGGAGATGCTCGGAGGATGGCACCGGTCTTTCCAAATATTTCTTTAGCAGATTTATGTGGAAGACCTTCTCCTTTCCTTTGATGGAGATCTTGTAGTTGGTACGTGAGATCTTTTTAAGGACGGTAAACGGTCCTTGCCATCCGATGCGAAGTTTATTGCTTCCGGTTGGAAGTAGCAATAGGACTTTCTCCCCTGGTTGTAGTTCTCTCTCTCTCTTTTGCAGCTTTGTTGTATCTTTTAGTAATTTTAGCGCGGGCTTTCTTAAGGTTGGTAGTAGCTAGATCCCATCCTAGCTTTAGCCTTTCCTTAAGCTCAGATACATACTTGCTTGCAGAGACGACTGTCTCGTCAGCCTTCTGGTCTGTCAGGGACCGAAGTAAGGCTTCTAGTGGCCCCTTAATAGGTCTGCCAAATAAAAGTGTAGCTGGCGCAAAACCCGTAGACGCTTGGGGTACCTCTCGGTAGGCGAATAAGGCAGCCGATATATATTGGTCCCAGTCTTCCGGTTTCTCCTGACCCAGCTTACGTAACATCATGGTGAGGGTACCGTTAAAACGTTCCACGAGCCCATTTCCGGCCGGATGGTAGGGACTTGTGTGGATATGTTTGGCCCTCAAGATCTTAAAGATCTCCTCCATTAACAGGCTACGGAATTGGGATCCATTGTCCGTCAAAACTTGTTGAGGGAATCCCAACCGTGTAAAAATTTGCACAAGGGCTTCTGCGACATGCTTGGAATTAGTGCATGGTAGCGGTACGGCTTCGGCCCACATAGTGCAAGTGTCAACTAAGGTCAGGATGAACCTGTTCCTTCTTTTGGTCTTTTCCAGAGGACCAATAATGTCGACAGCAACCCGTTCAAATGGAGTCCCTACTATTGGCATTTGCCCCATAGGTACTGGGGGTGTCAAGTGCTTGGGTGCTACCCGTTGGCACTGGGCGCAGGATTTCACGTACCTGACAATGTCAGAGTTCATTCCTGGCCACCAATAGTGGTTTTTTTATTCGCTGAATAGTGGCGTTTTGTCCCATGTGTCCGCTAAAGGGAAGAGAGTGCCCCATTTCTAAGATCTGGTTTCTGTACTGCGTCGGTACTAGGAGCTGGTTATTCCCCGTGTCCGGGTTGCCCGTTCTACGATACAACAATACACCATCCTTAGAAAAGATGTCTCCGTTGTGTCTGGGGTCCTTAGCCATGGGCAGTTTTTTAAAGCAGGGCGCCAGAGTAGGGTCCTTTTGTTGCGCCTCCTTCAGTTCATTCGGCAACAAGTTTGGCGCAGGCTCCCTCTCCTTCTTGGCTTGCCCTCTTGTGGTTACCGCTGCCACAATCGGCTCCTTAGGTCTCCCAATGAACACATATCTACATCCCAGGATAACTGGGTAGATCGGATCATCCATTATGGCCGCTTTAATAACTCCTCTGACAAAGTCAGAGTGTATTTCTACCAGTGCGATAGGAAGCGTCCTGGGTGCATCACTCCTGAAAACTCCACTAAGTTTGACGGTTTCCTCTGTCTCCTGACCGGGTTTGACTAGGTGCCTAGCGACAATACAATCAAAACTTAATCCAGTGTCAAAAAGACAAGTAGTAGAGGTACCGTTCAAAATTACAGTTCCTCGAGTTGAGGGTCGGTCCCCCTCAGGTTGAGAATCACTGACATTGACTCTACCTTTCGAGGCTGTATGCAAACATCCAATGCGGTTTGCACCGGTTTGTTTGCCCTGATCAGACGTTCCTGGTGTAGGGGTCTTCCCTTTTCCTTGACCTTGGTGGCCGCGCTGCCACGTAGGCTTGTTGGGTTGATCAGAATTGTTGTTGGGGGGGGGGGGGGGGGTTTCGGGTTTTGTAGAATTTCGATTTTTCCTGGGGAGGTTTCTGGGTATTGTTATCTCGTTGGTTATAATGTTGAGAGGAAGTGGAAGAATAGGATGCCTGTTCTAGATTCTGTTTTCGAGATGGCTCATCGGTGGGTTTACGTTTAGTGCTGGGAAGTTCGGCCATTGCATTGCTATAGCGTTCGGCTTTATTGAGTATGTCTTCAAGCCTGACTGCCCCCTGTTCAGCCAAAAATCTACGTGTTTCATTCGACAAAGTGGATTTTATCTGCTCCACAAGAACAAGTTCGAGGAGTCCCTCATATGAAAGAGGTAGGTCAGATAATTCAATGCACTTTGTCAGATAACCCGTGAGACGTGAAGAGAACTGGGAAATGTTTCCGTGCTCTCTTTTCGGCTGTTTCTGAACAACTGCAGAAACTTTCGGGCAGTCATCTCAAACTGCTGTAGTAAGGCCTTTTTCAACATGTCGTAATCATGTTGATTCGGTCCCAGCTTTGTGTACACGTCATAAGCATTGCCTTTCAGTGACGTTGAAAGTTTGAGCGCCCAGCGGGTACTCTCTAACCCATAAAGATTCGCGAGTCTCTCGAATTTTTCTAGGTAGCTGTCAATTTTTTCGTTAGGGCTAGGAAAAGATTCTAAAGAAAACGACATAGCAGTTAATTGGGCAGATTGAGTACTGGAGAGGTCCATTGATTGAGACTGGGGCGAAGACGGCTCTCCGTTAGTCGAAGTAGAGGCGCCCCGACTCTCTAGAGCCTTAAGCGCCAGTTGATGCTGTCTTTCCTTGTCTCTCTCTCTCTCTCTCTCTGCGAGTTTCCATCTCTGCTTCAATTTTCTTCTGTTCCAAAAGACGTTCTTCCGCTTCTTTCTTATCTGCCCTCTCCTGGGCTTCTCTCCTCTCTCTGTTCTTTCTTTCTCTTCCTTCCTCTCAGCTTCTGCTCTCTGTTGCTCCGCCTTCCTCTCAGCTTCGGCTCTCTGTTGCTCCGCGTCATATATTTCCAATTCCTGGTTAATAAACGCGTTTGCAGCTTCTGCATCTAATCCTGCCTCTTTCGCTTCCAGCCTCAAGATGGACCTCATCTTTATCCTCTCTGCCATTGTTAAAGAATAAGATGAAGTATGCTTAGAGAACTAGTAAGAAGAAACGCGAAAGGGAGGAACTCTGAACCGCTACGAGAAAAAAAAACACAAGTACAAAATTACCTGTGTTACCTCCTACCTGTACTGTGCAAACTTATCGCTGCTATTATCTGGCAATTAAGGCTCTAAACGCAAGCGACTATGCCACTAAATGGTAAGTTACACTGGAAAAGAATCTACTTTTACTAACAGTAGAGAAAAATTTATATTAAAACAATTTAAAAGGAAAAAAAAAATTTCCCCTAAATTTTAAATCTCTGACAACAAACTCCGTCCCTAAAGTCAATTATTGAGATGAGACGTTGTTAACTTAATTTTTAAAAATCAGAACAATCCGTCTTTAGCTAAGCTCAACTCTTTTTGACTTCAAAAACCTTAGTGACTGTAAAACAATCACGCAATCCCAGCAACTTTTATAAAGAAAGAAATATAATTATCTCCGCCAGAGGATAATTAAAATAGCAAATATATTTGTTTATCTGTACTTTCTACTGCTGTGGAGAGAAAACAACCTGTAAATATGCTGTGTGGACAACCCAAATACTTAAAGAACGTTTGTCTAGGGGTGTAATTATTTATTTATTTCCCTAATTCACAAAGACAAATCATTCACACTCTACCTAGTTAGACCCAAACTAAATCAGACTCAAAATATCTTTAACCCGGCTATGCGATTGCCTCAAATGTAGCTCAAGATCCCAGAACCAGCCCACAAATATGTGTGCATCAAATGTATCTCAAAATTATCCCAGACGAGCCGGCCAAATATTGTCGTAAATTTATTTTGAGAGAAAAGAGTCGTAGAAATAGTGGTCCGGTTTAGAGTGGAAAATGATGATGGAAAGCTCAGTGATAGAAAATGTAGAGATTTAATAGTTACTTCACAGCGTGCTGGAGGAGAGTAAAGACAGACTTATTTACGACAAATCGTGTCTCTCAATCTTCTCTTTCACTCTCCTGGTCAAACAATTATTTGCCAGTTTTCCAGACTCGCATCTGCGCGCTCACCGATTTGGTGTTTTCAAACACACACACGACGTTGATACAAACTATATTAAACGAATAGGGGAAAAGTTGGGCTTTGGGTATATCCAACACACAGAACTAAATGAGTTTAGGTGATTTTATTCACTTTAAACATCAATCACTAAAAATATCAGATATTACATAAATTATCATAAGTACACAAATGCAAATAACAAGTTTGGGAGGGGGTGAAGAAGATTGGTATCGACTAAGCCCTTCCCGCTCATTAGACAAAGACAAACCCAGTCCAGAGATAGATAATATCAGGAACACGGGTACGTTAACCTAACAGTAAAGTTAATTACTCTGAAAGAGGTGTTACCAAGTTAGGTATAAGTGATAGAAAAAAAAACCTGTTCTTCCCAGCTGTTCTTCCCTTTACTAAGCAAATGGAAAGGAGGTGGTTTTAAACAGAGTTAACAAATTATCAACTATCCCACTTAAAGGAACAATGTAGGGTATACAGAAAAGATATATGTTACCAGGTAAGCAAGTTAACAAAATGGTCACACAAAAGAATTAATTTCCTGTCATTCATACACGCGCTAGCAAAGGCCTTCACTCATCTTGCTCTCACTTACCGATTGTGAAAAAATCTTGCACTCCATAGAATAACACAACAGCAGTTACACCTCAACTAAATGTATGAGTGTTTGTTCAAGTTCTAGCCCCAGATTATCGGGTAGGCGGTCAGCACATAAAAGGATCCCGTAATCGCTGGAAAATGAATCTGTAGTTGTGTCTCTTTTCTTAATAACAGTTTCTATGGGAGGGCACGGTCTCTGATACCGGGGTGAGGATGGTGTGGTCTATTTGACTATGCCGCTGATAATAAAATTCTTACGCGTGCTGGTACACTTTATCCGTGAGGTATGGTTTAAGTCCAGTGAGAAAACTAGTCACATCACTGTTCAGGAAATTATGAATTATCTCTCTGTGTCAGTAAACTAACAAAGCTCGGGCCAGTGTTCTTCTTCCCGTTACGACTTAAGTTGTTTGATGGTGCGTTAAATTTGTCTTTGGGTGTGCTTTCTTTGCTATAAGTTAGATAGCGGAATTCCAAACATAGAATCGCCTCAAAGATTAAAAAATTTACACAGTCTCAACAAGTTCTGCGTCAGGGGAACTCTACACACTGTTTATGCTTTGCTTTGCTTAGATTGATTTCTTTATTGCTTTCTTAATGCTGGGATCGCACAGGTTACGATCACTCTGTATGAAAGAAAAAAAAGACATGTAATATACCGAAAACAAATAACCTTCTAAAGCGCGATGAATTTCCCGTTAAGCCTATTATATATATGCTCGCGTATTTAATTATGTATTTAATAAACACTGCGCGAGTTCTAGTGGTTAAAAAACACACATCTATAAAACTAGGACTTAACTGAATTTATTAATTATAAATTCCTTCGCGACTTTAAAAGTTAATTTAAGCATCTATTATCTTTTGAAATAATATAATAGATAGATCATTATATTTTAAACTGGAACTCTTGAGATGGTTTAATTAAATAGATTTAAATTAACACAAAATCCCTTGAAATAGAATGACTAGACCACTGATCACTTTACACAATATATATTTTACCGCTTTGCACAGAATTAGAAATCACTGCAAATATATATAAAATCCAGGGGAAAATCTATAACAAGATTTCAATAAAGCTAGTGCTTCTGTAAAGGTCTGGCCAGCGAGTGATAACGTGTCTAGTTCTACATGGTCTATTTAGCTAAAATGAAATGTAAGTTGAGTGGGACATGATAAACTTGACAACTTATTTGATCTCACGAACTTTTGGGGATCTGACCGCCAAATCAAGAGAAGAAGCCGCCCCCTGGTCTTCGTATCCGCTCGCTGCTGCCCGTTTCGCTTTCCCCCGTTCGCTCGGTTCCTCGATTGACACCGAGACGCGAAATTAGCGGCAAGCAACTGCGTCTCGTATCAGGGAAAACTACTGTCTTTGATAGCGCCGATAGTCTCCCTTAAGATCCCTCGGTCTGTCTCTTTGATCTCGTCGCTGTATCCTACATGAGTCCCGGTGGAATGCGTTCTGGCAAACGAAAAGTTACAACAAATGTTCAGGGGTTCTAATGTTATGAAAAGCTAAAGGTCCCTTTAAATCATCCATCATATCAGGGAAAATTCACTAGTCAAACTAGACGTACTTGACTTCTGGTTCAGTCATTACTGGTTCCCAGTGGAGTTTTGACTGTTCCTTCTTTTCAGGAATCGAGTTGTTCGGCAGCAGCACGTCCTAGGGATTCGAGTTATTCACTGTTTTATCCTTGCAGCAATTTGGGGGTGTCGTTTTGGGCTTTCTTGCAACCCAAGAGAACTTCCCCAACTCAGCGGGCGCAGCTGGCGGGGGTCACACCAGAATTGACGTGTGTGCAATGCCACCAGAAGTATGGGCCTCTACCCTGCAAGAGGGTCACACACACACACACACACACACACACACACACACACACACACACACACACACACACACATATATATATACTGTGAATCTGAATTATAATATTACATACACATTGTGTTATCATCAACCACTTCCTGCTCCATGTAGGGCCTTGGGCTACCTCTGCTATTGGTTCCTTATGAGGAAACCTGCACGAATCAGTCATCAGCTCAAGCAGTGGTCGTTTGTGTGGCAGTTTATTTTAAGTGATGAGGTTGCCAGCCCCATGTTCAACTGTACATCAGTAAGCGATACATACATGTCACATGCAAATCGAAAATAACAAAATGTACATGGTACAACTTACCCCAGTATATTTTGTGAATTATAATGATATATCCAGACTTCTTGCACAAGATGGCCGTGGGAAGTACTGCAACTGTTTAAGATGCAGACGCCCCTCTGTGAGTTAGGTTCGCAACTTTTGACACACGAGGAAGGTTCGTCGGACTTGGGGCGCTAACTATTAACCTGGTTTACTCTTTAACATGTCAGACGGGTGGCGTGCCGGTAAAGTACCTGGGGTCAACCCAGCAGGGTGAAGATAATATCGATAGGTGTGAGTGTCGGTCATTTTTACTGTGCCTTTGCCTTCCTCTAGTGCCGTCCTTCGTAAGACAGTTTCCTTCTTCCAATCCGATATGAGCGTAGTGAGTGACTGATTTTTTTCGACTGGTAGTGGGTTCGAGACTGTGTATATTGCCTAATGTATGTTCGCCTGCCAGAAGTACTGTGCATTAAGATAACGCATATGAAGGGAAAAAAGGAATGGCGCAGAACAGGGAGCAAAGATGGTCACAGAAAAATTAGCGACTGAATATAACTCGTCACAATTCACGTGCCTTTGCTTTCCTTAAAAATCACTTCATGTCGTCACGTCTCAGTTAACAGCTCCAGCTTAGCACTCAATGAAAGCAGGCTTGAAACGTACTGCTCTCAGCTCTGACCTCTGATTTTCATTCTTTTGTCCAATCACGGTGCAGCATTGAATCATGTGATATAACTCAAAGCACTACCGCACGGATTTCACTTTCATTTAAACTCCGAGAGACAATATTCGTTGAGAGGCTTCTGAAGGGCAGTCAGCTCACACATGCTGACGAAGAAAACTATCAGATAATTTTATGTGCAAAACTAACAAACATTGCATACCAATTCTAATATACCGCACACCTCAGCTACCTCCCTTACTTAATTGTCTCCTTTGCCATCTCTTTCTTCCCCCGCCCCCCACTCCCCCTCCCCCACACATACATACTTGCAGAAAAAACACCTATTACCTGCTTTTTTCTAATGTTTGTAATGATCTTTCTTTGCAAATTGGCCTCGTTCAGAACATCCTCATTACCAGGTAATAATTTTAGTTCCAATGTTATACATATTTCCTCTTCAAATCCATATTTCTTTTGCCCCCATAGATCTTTCTTTGTCTTGTCCGTAGATAGGA
Organism: Oreohelix idahoensis; assembly: GCA_024509875.1. Lineage (NCBI taxonomy): Eukaryota > Metazoa > Mollusca > Gastropoda > Stylommatophora > Oreohelicidae > Oreohelix > Oreohelix idahoensis. The sequence continues at coordinate 257,968 of JAMPIV010005389.1, read as the reverse complement.
CTACAGGGGAAAAAAACAAAACAAGGCTGCACGTGATTGTGAACTAAGCGAAAAAGGGGGGGGGGGGGGAGAGTCAAATAAAGTAAAAATTAGAGGTCAGACAACTGAAGGAATGTACATCATTTTTTTTAGGGCTTGCATCTATAGAGATGGAGGTACAAGTTGAATTGCCAGTAGTAATATAATTATGGTCATTCTCACTGACTGCAACTTTCACCACAAAAAAAAAATAAAAAAATAATAATAATAATAACTTTAGACTTTGCAACACAACTGTAAAAAATGGTTACACTATATGGCTTAGAGAACGGGGCATATCGGCAAGAATTCAACTGAATCCTCTAGTAAGATTGGCATTTGCAATTACTAACACAGACACAAGACAACCAGGCAACAGTTGAGCGTGAGGAGATTGATGGTAGTACCCTAAGGAAAGGACAAGCCAGTATAGCCCTACATATTTTCGTTTGGAATCCACAGGGGAGCAGAGTAGGTAGGTCAAAGAGTATTCGGAAAAGAATGTTACAAGAAAAAGCCAAAACTTGAGCTAGCAAGATGGCTGAAGATAGTATTTGTTGATGAACAAGAATTGCAACGCTATACTCCACGAGGAAAGAAAAGGATGAATGATGCCGATGATGAATGTGAACTGTATTCCATGGGAAGCCAGGAATGTGTGGCGTTATCAAACTGAAGCTAGAAGAAGAATTTAAATGCTTGGACAATACATTTACTACAGTGGGGAAATCGCTTAGAGACATTCATATCAGAATTAGTGAAACAAGAATTCTACACGTCAATAAAGTTAAGTATCAGCTGACCTTCACTTTCTCTTGTAGTTCCCAGGGTTCTCCCAGGAGATAAGGAAATAATTCTCCCTCATGCATGTAGTAAAAGGCGAATAATATCAAGGTATGCATGCATGAGACTGGCAACTTCATCATGTAAAATAAATATCTACATAAACCACCCCTGCAAAACCTCATAAATACTTTGGTGCAGGATTCCTGCATGGGTACCAGCTGTAGTGTTCAATCCATGCTCCACGGGGAGCAATAAGAATATGATGATGACCTTGACTTTGAATCGTCGCAACGTCTAAAAAAAAAAAAAAAAAAAAAAAGCAAACTAAAAACGCAATATTTGTACCAATAAAGTGCTTCCAAAAAGTCGTACCTGGACATTGCCCAAGAAACAGGAATGAAAAATCAATACATCTGAAGTGAGATATGTAAGAAATATAGATGAGACACTGTGACGGTATTGCCTCCCCTGCATTGCAGTAGTGGCCCACCAGTGGCCACAACTCAAGAGTATCTAATATGGGCTTCAAAGGTATCTACCTTCGCACAAGATTACTCTTGGCAGAGATGTAGATAGAAGGGTAATGACACTTCTGTCACAAGATATTCAGATAAGAGAAAACAATGCTGCTTTGTCTGAGCACGTTAATTCTAGAATCTGCCGACAACTTTTGTGAAGGAATAAAGCACTTATTAATTTCAGCTCGTTCAAGCCCCCACCCGTGATTTACTCAGTGGAATTCTTAATGTTCTGGTATAGCTCTGTTTAGAGTGTGTGTAGTAAATTGACTGAGACAAACATCGAGTAACTTTAAAATGATTAAATCGATGTTAAATTTGTAACATAAGAAATAACAAAATTTAATCATCACTTTAGGTTTTAACAGTTGGAAATAATTTGACTGAGACTCTTATGATGGCGTCTCGCACAACATCAGTCCACATCTACCTTCACTTGGTTCCAGAGATAGTACTTTCTGCTGGTACCACCAATAACTGTGGTAATAGAATAGAGACAAACGCTCTTCTGAGTATTGCGTTTCTCGACACTTACTTATGTGTCCGCTCTTCTATTCTACCATCCCATTTATCTCAGAATTTACCATCGATTAGAATTAAATTTAATCCCACGGGATAAACTTTCTTTACATTTAAATTGAATAGCTTTAGCTTTACATTACATTTAAATGAAAAGGTTAATAATACAGATAGATTCTGTTTACATTTACATCTCCACTGATTGAAAAGTGTTCACAATATAAATTGAATATGTTTTCATTTATATTTACACTGATTTGAAAAGTTTGAAACTTTCATTAATTTAAAAATGAATTTTTTCACATAGACATTTCCATTGGTTTAAAGCTTGAAAGCTTACATTAATTTTAAAGTGAATATGTTATATGGACATTTACACTGCTTTGAAACGGTAAGTATTTATACTTAGAATGTACATCATTTCTTTCATCTTTTCCTCCCTGCTCCGTATGGAACTTGGGACTACTTTCTGCTTGTAGTTCTAATTAAGAAACTATTAATAAAGCAATCACCAGCCCGTGAAGTGGTGGTTCATGAATCATCATTCTATACGCTGAGGTTGCCAGCCTCCTATGACTGGGTATCCACTAGCGATTTTCACATTAAAATTCACATGGCAATCTACAAATATATATGCTAGTTCACATGTTAGTAATGAAATATAGAATGAAAAATGACAACTTACGCCAATCCTGGCTCACAGACGTTTTGCTCAGATGAATAAAAGAGACTTGAATCGGCCTCTTACACGCGTCTGGGGTGTCGTTAATTTAATAAGTTCCCTCTCTGACTTCGTGTGTGGTCCTTCATTTTTCTCAGTCCCGGTTTCCGTATTTAATGAAACATTTCCTGGGCTAATAAAAGGTGTCTGGTATGTTAAGAAGGAATTCTGAAATCTAATTCTGTCAAGTCTGGGGTTGTCTTGGCAAGCGTGAATCTCACAGTGGAATAACACTGAAACGTGTCAGGTTATATTCCCGGTCTCCCACGCATCTGTTTGTTATGGAGTTTTAAAAAAATCATTTTCAAACAGGCGGGTGAGGGTGTGGTACTTTCAAAATATTCCACGTGAAATAAGGTGCGTAACTCAAAAGGTTACGTATTACCATATATGGCAATAAGATATATGATGCCTTGCGTACAGACTCGCGAACATGTCGTTAACCTCATATGACAACGTGTTCCAAAAGTAACAATTCATTACTTTATCAGAAATAATCTCTTATCTGTGTCCATCAGTTGTCTCCCCGTATTCCCAGCTTTGGGTATGCGTGCACCCGTCTTATCAGTGATTAGGCAGATAGCGCTGGGCGATGTACGTGTTAATCCGTAGCGGCCAAGCTTGGTACAAGGGAATTTTACTATCCTGCCTGTCGTAATATTATCTCTATCTCTCCTTGCAAATGTGAGGTGTTTATCACTGACAAGGAGTGTCAGATAACAGACAAGACACAATATACTGAAAGAAGTGAAAGAATACTTGAAAATATAAACTATTTGCTACATAGTATAGAAAGAAAGTGCGACAATTGAAAGCATGCAATAAAATCAGTACCACAAATGCACCGATTACTGCTGGAGTGAAACAGAGATCGAAAGGGGTCGCCCCATTCTGTCACAGACACGTAGACAGACAACAGTGTCACGGGTTGCCCCTCTTTTTCTCTGCAGTGATGGTCCAACAATGGCCAAAACCTAGAGTATCTAATGTGGGTCTTCAAAGGTATCTACCTTCGCACAAGATTACTCTTGGCAGAGATGCAAATAGAAGGATGATGATGCTTTTACCTTGAGGTAATATTCACAATATATTCAGAAATCACGAACAATGCTGAATGTGTCTAAGCACAGTTAGCTTATTATCTGCTGAACAACTTTTGTGAAGAGATATATTGTATGATTTAGCTCGTTCAAGCCCCCAACTGATTTAATTCAGTGAAATCTTAATTTAGTAGCTTTGTTTTAAGAGTATTTAAGGTGACTGAAACATACGGGTGCAGTACAGTCAAAAGGATTAAATCAACTATAACTTATTATAAATACAAATAACAAATTTAATAATCAATTATATTTGACATTGTAAAATGAATAATTCTTTTAATTAAAAAAAAGTAATCATCACAGGGTGATGTTATGGATATTGAGGTAATTGTCTGAAAGTTCACTTGGCGGCTTTTAAGTTTATACTTAGCTGCCAGTAAGTTTGTTGGTTTCTACTCCAGCCGATGTTTGGTTCTTTACAAGTTATGGGCGGATTGACTCTCGTTACTGGTCAAGTCTGGAGGTTGTGACACGTTCCAAGAAATATCAGGGAGTAATCACGAAGCTGGTCCAGCGTCTTCAAGACCCGTCTGATGATGGTGTCTGGCGTTGTCAGCAGGCCACTTATACCACACACTGTGTTCCAGAGATAGCACCCTCAACTAGTACCACCGACAAGTATCATGAAAGAAGAGAAACAAATACCCTCCTGAGTATTGAGTTTCCTGACAAAAAATAATGTACCAAGCTGTTAAGAACAGAACTGGTGGGAAGTAAGTTAGGAAGTTTTGAAATCTGAAATTGTTTTGAAAATGTTAGTAGACAATTTGGAAAAACGATTTTGAGTTGGAGTTTTGAGCGGGGTGACTCGCGGCTAGTGATTGATTGACTGAGTTGTGTTGACAGTGAGGAAAGTCTCGTGACCATTGATTTCCTGGGTGAGGATAGTTGTTGATGATTTATATAAAGGCCATGATCTCCTGTGAGAGGATCGTTATTGATGATACTTTAAAGCGCTGATGAATATATATATAGGCCATTATTTCCTGTGTGAGGATAGTTGTTGATAAATTATATAAAGGCCATGATCTCCTGTGAGAGGATCGTTATTGATGATACTTTATAGCGCTGATGAATATTATATAAGCCATGGTTTTATGTGAGAGGATAGTTGTTGAGGAAGAGATTGCGCTGAGATGAGTGAAGGCGAGATTATTGCAAAGTGCCGGGTGTGCAGTCTTGTGAGAAATTGCTAGTAGGATTCACTATATTATTATAGCGCTGATCTCATTGTAACTGCCGAGTGTGCAGTCCTTCTAGTGTTAAGATATATTTCGTGTTATGCTGTGAACTGTATCCTGACTATGTGCATTTCATATCAGTGTGTTATGACGTGAATAAAGCAGTGTTAAATGTCACCAGTCGTTTACAACCATCCATGACTCTTGTGTACGTACCTGTGGTGTAAACGACTAAACCAACACACGCACTCACTATTCCAGACGTGACAGTAGTAACACATATTTAGGAATAGCTCTGTGTGGGCGTATATTATACTATATTTATATATAGGCCACTTTAGACTCTATCATTATTAGACCCTATCAGTGGTGGCCCATTGACATTACACACAACAAACACGTTTGTATCACTCCCCCCCCCCCCCCCCTTTTTTTTCCATTCCACCATCCCATCTACCTCAGAACTTTACCTTCTCTGAGCATTAATTTTAATCATAGTGAACGGAAAACATTCATTACATTTATATTGAATATCTTTACATTTGCACAGCTTGAAAAGGTGAATAATATAATAAGTATGTACATCAGTTCTAACATCATCCACTCCCTGCTGCATATGGATCTTGGGACTACCTCTGCTTATGGTTCTCTTTGAGAAACCCGCATAAAGCAGTCACCAGCTCTTGCAGTGGTGGCTCATGAAAGCATCATTCTATATGCTGAGGTTGCCAGCCTCATATGACTTGGACATCCACTAGCAATTTTTACATGTTAATAAATACAAAATATAGAATTTAAAAATGTACTTTCTTCTTCCTCTTTATTCCTTAGCCGCCGACTATCAAAGCAGTCAGTGGCCATCATGCCTGGTGGCGTCTTGTAGGGCAGCAACAAATTGCTTCCACGTTGTTCGGTCGGCGGCCATCTTTCTTACAGTGCCACAACTCTGGTTCATTCTTTGCATCTCAGTCTCCACAGTTCTCCGACAAGTTGTTTTTGGTCGGCATCTCTTTCGCTTTCCCGCGGGGGTCCATATCATAACTGTTTTTGTAATGGCATCAGGGTCCCTTCTGAGGACGTGGCCAACCCAACTCCAGCGTCTGCCAGCTATGATGGTGTGCATGTCCTCTTGGTTACTGCGAATAAGTAGTTCTTGGTTGGTGATGGTACTCGGCCAAACGATTCGGTGAATTTTCCTTAGGCGCATTGTGTGGAAAGAGGATAATTTCGACATTTCCTTCTCTGTTACTCTCCAGTATTCTGCACCATAGAGAAGCACAGAAAGTACACAACTCTCATATAATCTTAATTTGGTGTTTGTGCTGCACTGGGACATTAGGAAAACTTCCAGATGTTGTTGAGTCTAGTAAATGCTGTTCTTGCTTTATTTATTCTGTTGTTGATGTCCTTGCTTGTTCCGCCGTCTGGAGTTACTATGCATCCTAAGTATGTAAATGTGCCTGTCTGTTCTAGCTTCTGGTTCCTTGTTGTTATTGGCTCAGGATTGCCCATATTGAGTGTCATGAAGAAGACAGAGGTCATGGCACTCAATGTGTGTTAAAATGTACACCTTACCCCAAAATCTCTTTGGGAATACGGACTCCTGGTTCAGAGAAATAGTTAAGGCAACTTGTTTAAGATGCCTCTTACACGTGGTCTGGGGTATTACTTTACAGAAGGCTCCTATTCTGACATTGTGTTCAGATTCCTAGGATTCCGGCTTTCCGTGTTAATTTAGGTAGAGTTGTTCTGGGGTAAAAGTCAACAGGATGCTCAGACAAGGTCCGGTCCGATAAATGGAATTCTGATCCTATTCCTTACTCTGGCTAGCTGGCTGTCTTCTTGTCGAGGTGAATTTCACAGTGGTGTAAACCGTCGATAGTGACAGATTATATTGCAACTTTCATCCCACACACGTTGTTGTTATTATCTGACCAGGTTCCAATCAGAAGTGTTATTTATAATATAATCAGTTGCATTCAATCCCGCGTGTTATGATTGGGTTTATCCCTACAATTTCCTCATTCGAAAATTCTGCATAATAGTTTAAAAGTCAATTTCTATATAAGGAATTGTTATTTCCGTCGATTATCGGTCCCGTTTACACTCACTACTTCCTACATTATCACAAATAATGTCTTCCCGGAAGCTTATTACAACATTCCGTCTTTCAGGTGCGTGTTTGTAATAGGTCACCACCTGGATAATATACTGCCCTGTACCTTTGCAAACAAACTTTCATCGTGTAACCATCTGAGTTGTGTTCTCTCCACGAGATAAATTAGGAAGTTACAATAGCCATATCAGCGATAACCAAGCTCGCGGAAGTTGCAATAGCGATATCAGCGATCAGGGAAGTACCTAGGTTTTATTTTCATTTTTATTTATTTTCATATTTCTTTAAGTTCTTATGTCTCCTATCTAGCCTTCACTTTCTTTCTTTTCCTGACGAAGGCCTTGTGGCCGTAACGTAGACTACTTTCTTTGTCTTTTGTCCTCGTAAGACGAATCACCTTTTTTCGATTTTTTTTCAAACCCACCCATTATCAGCGATAACCAAGCTCGCGGGGCGATCTCCGTGTTAATCCGCGCACCAATGTCTGGTACATGAGAATTTTAGCAACATGACTGTCGGTCAGTATTACATCACCTGTCTACTCTCTCAGCAGGGATGATCAGGTAAACATACATGACGTATTATTACAGAAAGGAGTCTAAACAAGTGACAGGGCACACATTTCTGTGCTCCGAAAGTGAGATAATGGAGAGAGAGAGAGAGAGAGAGAGAGAGAGAGAGAGAGAGAGAGAGAAAGAGAGAGAGAGAGAGAGAGAGAGAGAGAGAGAGAGAGAGAGAGAGAGAGAGAGAGTACAAAAAGGGGGAATGACCAATAACGTCACAAACAGCCAAGAACCTCAACGAGCAGAAACGATGTTAGATCATCCCCAGGGAAGGAATGTATCAGAAGACTAAAGATAATACGGTATGGACATTTTTTTAAAAGTCGACCCCAATCATCAGCCAGCGGTGCGGACATCTGTAATCGGAAGATGTTGGAGAAGGCTATCGATATTTAAAAAAAAAAAAAACCAAAAAAAAAAATAATGTATATGTATATATTCAAGAAAACATGCACATGTTTCATTGGGTGCAGTATTGAAAGTCTGATAGAGAATATAAAAAAACTCACGAAAACAATGCCTAGGCTTCATTCGGTGCAATATTGAAAGTCTGTCGGAGAACAGTAAAAAGTGAAGAAAATAATGCATAGGCTTCATTCGGTGCAGTATTGATAGTCTTATCAGAGAACATTACAATTTCAAGAAAATAATGCTTAGGCTTTACTCGGTGCAGTATTGGAAGTCTGTTAGAAAACGTTAAATTGAAAGACCAAAAAAAAAAAAAAACAGCCAGGTTTCATTGAGTGCAGTATTGAAAGTATGTCTGTACATTTGAACAATCTTAAGAAACCAAACCCAGTTTTTATTCCGTGCAGTACGAGGGGTGGGGGGGGGGGGAAGAGGGGGGGGGGGGGGGGGGAAATCTTCCAGACATTCTTCACTGCATAAGCAGTAAAAGAAGGACGAAGAAGTAGCACAAAAATTGACAAAATACTGACAGACAGAAATATTTAGAAACTGAGAGACAGAAACGGAAGAAGAGGATACGAGGGTCGTTCAAGTCAAACCGGGACTTTTGTTTGTACAAACTAAAAGAACAAATTTGTAGGACTGAAATTGCGATTTATTTTTCGATATAATCCCCTGCAACATTTATACACTTATCCCAGCGTTTAATTAATGCTTGAAAAGCTTTAGCGTAGAAAGATATGTCAGTACTCCTGTACCATCGTAGGACATTGCTTCACTTTGTCATCAGTGCTAAAATGCTGACCTCCCAGGAACTCTTTCAGGGGTCCAAACAGGTGGAAGTCGCTCGGAGCGAGGTCTGGGCTTTAATGGGGTTGTGGCAATATCTCCCACCCGAGCTGCTGTAATTTGCACATGGTGCGGTGAGCGGTATGTGGTCGTGCGTTATCCTGTAGAAACAGGACGCCTTTTCTTATCAAACCAGGCCGTTTTTTTTTCCGCAGATGGTTATGCACATCACTTAGAATGCGACAGTACTCTTCACTGTTGATAGTGGCATCACGGGGTAGAAAATCCACCTGAATAAAGCCACATTTGTCCCAGAAAACACTCGCCATCACTTTCCCAGCAGACGCAATTTTCCGAAATTTTTTGGGTGGTGATCAGTCTATATGCTTCCACTGCATGGATGCTCGTTTTGATTCCGGAGTGAAATGATGCACCCAGGTTTCATCACATGTAATGAAGCGATTCAGAAAATTCTGGCCTTCCCTGCCAAAACGATCCTTCAACTCAGTGCAGACTTGAACTCTTCTGTGCCGGTCAAAAGCGTAAAGCTGTCTTGGCACCCAACGTGCACTAAGTCTGTTGTCCGCCATTTTCATTATCTATCAGGGACTGACCCGTGACGCGTACGCCACCTAACGGTAAAAACGGTAACGGTAATACGAGTAGGTCACACTTGTTACTTACTACTGTCAGTAGTACCACCACGCTAGCATTCCTTCCTGTACTTCCAGAACAAAAAGTCCCGGTTTAACTTGAACGACCCTCGTATAATATATATATATATATACAAAAACTGATAGACAAAACTGATATTGATACCTCTACAGAGATATTATACAAACTACTTGGCAAAGTCTGGAAGAGAGAGGAAATACCAGCAGATATATATATATATATATATATATATATATATATATATATATATATATATATATATATATATATATATATATATATATATATAATAGTTGCCCATCGCAAGCGAAGATGGCGACACCTTCAGACTTGAATTGTGATTATATATATATATATATATATATATATATATATATACATATATATATATATATATATATATATATATATATATATATATATATATATATATATATATATATACGTGTGTGTGTGATTTTAAGGGGGAGGAGATGGCGATGAATCGTACAAAGAAAAGATCACATATCTTGTCTCAAGCAGTTCACGAATCTATTTTAGCAGCTAGCTTGAGAGTTCTCGCTGAGAATGCGGAAAACGTACCTTTGTTCCCGGTGACATGGCGATTTTAAATTTTATTCGACGGGAGAAGTCTAGTTTAATATTGTACCCTAATATAAAAATCTCTTTCTCCTCCTCCCCCCTTATTTTTCAGAGGCCGAAAGATCTACCAAATCATCCACTGGGGTCTACTGGTAGTTCGGTATCGACTGCTTGTCGACCCCTGCCGCAGATGTTTATTTCCTTGGAGAAAAGGACCACTTTAATGATGAGTGACCATTTAATTGTTAGTCCTTGCTATTGCGATCATTATAGCCGTTATTGCTTAGGGAATACATTATGTATTCTAGTGACTGTTTTGTGGAATTAATCGACCATGCCCCTCCCCCTCCCCATTGTGGGCAACTGTAATACAATGTTTCGTGCCCCGGTGGCGTAGATGTGCGATCGTTAGCCTGTGTCCTACAGAGCTCGCACAAAAACTGAAGCCACCGGAGTTCGCCTCTTGTGTCGACCGAAAGGTGCAGATATCACAGCTACGTTGTAAACAGACACAACGCAACCACCGTCCTTTTCAGGGCGAACGAAGAAGAAGAAGAAGAAGAAGATAATGTCTGTTTAGTTTAATATAAACGGCTGTTGTAGATAACAGGTGATGTCTGTTTAGTTTAATATAAATGGCTGTTGTAGATAACAGGTGATGTCCGTTTAGTTTAATATAAACGGCTGCTGTAACTATCAGATAATGTCTGTTTAGTTTAATATAAACGGCTGTTGTAGATAACAGGTGATGTCTTTTTAGTTTAATATAAACGGCTGTTGTAACTATCAGATAATGTCTGTTTAGTTTAATATAAACGACTGTTGTAGATAACAGGTGATGTCTGTTTATTTTAATATAAACGGCTGTTGTAACTAACAAGTGATGTCTGTTTTAGTTTAATATAAACGGCTGTAATAACTAACAAGTGATGTCTGTTTTAGTTTAATATAAACGGCTGTTGTAACTAACAAGTGATGTCTGTTTTAGTTTAATATAAACGGCTATTGTAACTAACAGGTGATGTATGTTTTAGTTGAATATAAACGGATGTTAAAACTAACAGGTGATGTCTTTTTTACTTCAATATAAACGGCTATAAACAACAGTATAATGTGGGATATCTAAGAAATCAGGAAATAAGAGAAAAATTTTCAATCACAGTATCCAACAAATACCAAGTACTCCAACAGCTGGAAGATGACGCAGATACGAAAGACCACTGGCAACAAGTAAAAAATATATGGAACGAGACGTGAAGAAATACTGAGAAAAAGAAAACAGCACAAAGCAAGGATAACAACAGAAACCATTACCAAGATAGAAGACAGGAAAAACAAGAAAGCAGATTTCAAGAGATGCAAAACCAGAAGCTCCAAAGCCAAGGCTCACGAAGCGTACATAGAAGCAAACAAAGAAATAAGAAGAAACATCAAAAGAGACAAGAGTAAGTATATTGAAGAGTTGGCAAGGGAAGCAGAGGAAGCTGCAGCCAAAGGACATGTGAGGGACCTGTACAACAACACAAAGTAGCTAACAGGGAAATATAAGCAAGCAAATGGCCTCATAAAAGATAAGAATGGGAAATTGCTTAGTAATATACAAGAACAAATGAAGAGATGGCCATTTTGAGGAACTTCTCAATAGACCAGCTCCAACTTATACCCCAGACATCCAGCCAACAGAAGAGGAGCTACAAATCAGCTGTGAACGAGCAAGTAGAGAAGAAATAAAGAAAGCCATATAGCTTCCGAAAGATGGAAAAGCAACTGGTTCAGATGGCATTCCAGCGGAGGCCATCAAAACTGATATTGATACCTCTACAGAGATATTATACAAACTACTTGGCAAAGTCTGGGAGAGAGAGGAAATACCAGCAGAATGGAAGGAAGGTTATCTGGTCCAGTTGCCTAAGAAGGGAAATTTACAAGAGTGCACAAATTATAGAGGAATAATGTTTCTATCAGTGTCTAGAAAAGTATTAAACAGAATCATCCTTGAGAGATTAAAAGAGTCCATAGACAAGCAACTGAGAGATGAACTAGCAGGTTTTCGACAAAACAGATCCTGTACAGACCAGATAGCCACATTGAGAATAATAGTTGAACAAAGTCTGGAATGGAATTCACCGCTATACATCGGATTCGTGGACTATGAAAAGGCACTTGACAGTGTAGACAGAGAATCACTTTGGAAATTGATGAGGCATTATGGAGTTCCCATGAAGAACATTAACTTAATAAGGAACACTTATAAAGACTTGACATGCAGAGTTCTTCATGAAGGACAACTTACTGAACCGTTTAAGATTAGAACGGGAGTGAGACAGTGATGCCTCTTGTCTCCATTTATTTTCTTACTAGCAATAGATTGGGTTATGAAAACATCGACATCACACAACAGAAATGGAATCCAGTGGAATCTGACTAAACAGCTTGATGATCTGGATTTTGCAGACGACTTGGCTCTTCTGTCCCATAATCAGATGCAAGAGAACATGAACAAGTGGGCCTGAAAGTACACAGGGAAAAGATAAAGATTATGAGAATAAATGCAAGAAATGGTAACAAGGTTGAACTTAAAGAAACACCACTAAAAGATGTAGAATCGTACACATATCTTGGCAGTAATATAGACAAAAGTTGGAGGGACAGACAATGATATCGGAATAAGCATACAAAAAGCAAGAGGAGCTTTGATTGCATTGGGGAACATATGGAGAACAAGAGAAATCAAGTCCAACACGAAAATAAGAATCTTCAGCTCCTAGGGCCACACTTTGAGAACCGCTGCAATACCGTAAATTCTAGTAAATTAAACAAAAGAAGAACTGGGTGATAAACAAATGTCCTATGACACTGTTAACATGGCTTGGACAAAATTGAAACGGAGGAGAGAATAGATACGACCCGAACTGAATCGGTGTACCGTAAGAACGAAGGAACTAACGAAAATCTTTGTACTCACTGTGTGAAGAAAATGGACCTTAAACTTTTTTACGGTTGTGCCCTGGATAATGAATTCATAAATGTGATCAGTGTTGAGTGGTAGAGCGTTCAGAGCTCTTGTTTCTCGAGGTAAAGTTACCTGGTTGGAAACCAAATGGAGTCATGCTCCAGTCTGCCCGGCTGTAAATGGATACCTGGCTCTGCTCTTAAGTTAGAGGCAGCAAGGCAGTGGAAGGGAACCGAAGAAAACCGATCACTCCTACCTCATAAACTAATATAGCGAAGTCTCGAAAACAACTCCTCAACGGCAGTATGCACTATGAGAATACCTTCACATTGTGTAATATGTTTTGTACAATATCATCCCCATGTTAACAGTGTATTATGTATCAGTATAAGCTTTGACGTTAATGAACTGATTGTCCGGTGAAAGCTACGGACCCCCTTCTTAGAAAAAAATAATGTACATACCCACACATTTAACAATTATAAATGTGAAATTTATAAATTTTAAAACTAGGGATCGGAATGGCTAAGAGGAATGGCGTCCGCCTCGAGTTGTAGAGGTGTGTTGAGTTACTGTTAATTTTTATTTTCAACTCGCCCCATTTCTTGTCTCATTTATTAATTTTGGTTCTTTTTTTTTTATTCTAATGCGTCCTAGTTCGTATTTGTTTTAATTCTGGGTTATTCTGTATGGCGGTAGGATGACTCATACCACCAACATCAACCCTTCTCGGTTGGAGATGGGATAAAACCCTTACCCGTGTTGTAACGTGGGCTAGTGAGTCATTCTTGGTGATAGACGGTTAGTATAGTTAGGTAATATTACGTACATTTTTCAGCGAGCTTCGAGGGGAGTCTATTTTCTTTGACCCCCCTTCCCCCCACCCCCGTTCCAGCAGGGGAAATAACTCTTCGTCGCTAATGGATTGGTCGAGTTAAGATAATGTTAGATGTAACGGGAAGCTCGTACGATTGATTTTAATTTTTAATTTATGTAGCAGTCATTAGATTACGTCGGAAGTGGGGTTGGAAGCGGATTTTGGGAGACGATGCTAGAAGCTATGACTCACCGCGTCGGTCTTGCATCAGAAAATTGGCCCTATATATGCAGGGCCAAATTAGTAGTTAGTGCTCCCAAGTGCAAGAATTTTATTGACGTGAAAAGCGTCAGTTCAGTCTGCCAGGTTCGTGGATATTCTGAAAGTCTGGGTATGTTCGTAAACTTAATAAGTGGTGTAAGAATTTTAGCTAAAAGAGTTAGCAAGTAAGAGTAAGCTTCCTTCTGGGATTTAATTTTATTGTTAGTCAGTAGTTGCCATCCAATGCTGACTTCTACAAAGCTAGAGCCCGTGTAGTGTAAGTTTTGTTGTAATTATACTATGTCTAGCTAGCGAGTTCTATGATTTCGTGGCGCGGGTTTGAGATATTAACGGTTGAGAATAGGGGCGTAGGTTAGACGAGAGCACTGTGTAACGTTATAACGAGTTCAGAGTAACCACAGTTGATTATGATAAATAGAAGTGTATGTGCGCGGGGTTTTTGTGGGTGCCTAAGAAACGGGTATATTTAATGTAATTCAGAAGGAGAAGGGGTGAAGAGTGTTTAATATTCTGATATATGGTGTAGGCATTTGTGTGTTAATAAGTTGTGCTATTTGTTAATGTAATTCAGAAGGAAAAGGGGTGAAGATTGTAATATTCTGATATATGATGTATGCATTTGTGTGCTAAATAAGTTGTTCTATTTGATAACCTTCCATGGGCTGCCTTTAATATAAGAATAGTACAGGGGAGGAGAAGGAGTGAGCGTTAAGTTTGACCCGAGGGCAGAAATAATAATTAGAGATAGGAGCTTGTATTTAGGGAAGTTTTATTATGGTATGGGAAACGGGGTGTAGGTAAATCTTCGTTGTTAATGTGTTTTGAATTATGTATTGTTTTGAATTGGTGTAAATAAGTTGTTATTTTGTCTTACAGCGATTCACGGCGGAGGGTAGGTAACCCTAATTCTGCAACGAACTTTGCCTTCCCAATTCGTAATTGAAGAGAACTGGGTTACGAGCATAGTAACTGGCGCCCTAGTTACGTCTGTAATACGGAGAGGCATTAGAAGTTCTCATGACGTGAGGAAACATATACCTCAGCGTGGAATTGCGTAGGAATTTGAGCTCTTAGCTTGTACGGCCAAATACAGAACAGGCTACGTTGCCCGGTATTGTTTACATACTGCCACAATAAAGCAGTAGGCCAACACCCGTAGCGGGTTAAATCGACGTTGTGTGAAGAATATGGTGCCATCATCAGAGCTACATCTACAGCCAGAGGCATATATATATATATATATATATATATATATATATATATATATATATGCAGTAAATAATCTGTGTCATCTCTCGGTTAAAATAGGTGTCCAAATAAATCCCTCTAAAACTAAAGTTATTAACTTTTCCAACGAGACATTTGATATCATCCTGAACGGGGAAAAACTACAGAAAGTTGAAAGCTTCAATTATTTAGGCAGTAAAATGACTCAGGATGGTGACACAACAAGAGAAATTCATACTAGAATTGCTTTGGCAGCCAGCGCCTTTAATAGATTATCTAACATTTGGACATTACGATCACTGAATATACATACCAAGCTTCGTCTGTTTAATTCAAATGTCATCTCAGTGTTAACATACGGTTGTGAGAGTTGGAAAATAACAAAATCATTGGATAACAAGCTGAATACATTCGAGAACAAATGTCTTAGAAAACTCATGAACGTCAGTTGGAAAGAATTCAAGACTAATCGACAAATAAGAGAAGACTCTAGGCAGAAATATGTCTCCGACTATATAAGGAAAAGACGATGGTCATATATCGGTCATGTCCTACGAATGCAAAACAACAGAATACCACTGCAGGCGCTCACTTGGGTTCCTGAGGGTAAGAGGAAAAAAGGAAGACCAAAAGAAACACTTAGAAGAACAATAATAAGAGAAGGAAGAACGTTGGGATTAAATAATGTGCAAGAGTTAAGAGGAGTGGCGTCACAACGAACAATCTGGAGAGCACTGATTTCTGCCTTATGCGCCGTGTTTGGTGCTTAAAGAATTTATTATTATTATTATTATATATATATATATATATATATATTATATATATATATATATATATATATATATATATATATATATATATATATATATTATATATATATATATATATACATTCACCAAGTGCCCCTTCATCAGTTACTCTGGAGAGGAAAGAGGGAAATCATATCTCTCTAAATGCTAACGGGAGGAGGTACGTGACAAAGAGCAACGCATCGGAGCCCCAGACGAAGACGATAGCGTCAGGAAGGCACTGAACCGAAACAGAGGGGAGAGAGTGGAGTTAGGTGTGTTCCTCAGGAACAGTAGAGTTAGTTAGAAACTACTAGAGGAGAGCCTCTGAGTTCTGCAGAATTCAGGAGAGTAGGATTTATGTGGGGTATAAGTTAGTTGTGCAGGACCGCCAAGAGCACCTTTGAGACATTGTAGTCAAATTACTTAATAAGTCTTAACCGGAACAGAGTGAACACTAGTAAAGAGTAGTCAGGTGGCGGAGAACTCCACAGTGTGTTTAGTTAGTAACAATAGAGTAGTCAGGGGTGGTGGCTCGTACTAGAGACCCCCGCCCGGTATATTTCTTTAACCTTAGTTGTTTTCGTGTAGGTGTGGAAGAGAGCGTGGTAATTTGATAATTGAGTCTTTCATTGATTGTTCTTTTTTTCAGGTTGTGTGAACTCGCACGTTATTGGTGGGTTTTGTTTTTTCTTTTGCTGTAGTACAGATTTGTTTGTTTTAATAAACTATAAAATGTGCACTGGATCAGTTTGTCTTTCACTATACTGTACCTGTATTCTTTAACTGTACAGTTGTGTCTGGGCTAGTAATTAGTGCATACCTTATCTCAGCTGAGCGAGAGGTGGTGAGACAGTAGCTAATAAAACAAGTCACAGGTGGCGAGGGAGAGTCAGTCTAGGTTCTCACCCTTGAAGCTATAAGTCTCATCCTCCACAGTCACTTTAATTCTCATCTTAATCTATCTTCTCATACTTTCCTACAAATTGGTGTCTTGTCTCTTTACTCAGACAGACTCTTAATTAAGCCACTGTGTGACAAGAGGTACGAGGTTCGATTCCCAGTAGAGGGAATATAATTTATGGAAATTTTTTTCAGACCTGGTGGTCCTAATGATTTCATAAGGGCGAAAAAATAGGAGGTCCCGTGTGCAAGTTGCGCACGTTAAAAATCCCACGACAGTTGGAAATAGTAAAGTCTATCAGGTCGCTGCCCTGACAACATTTAAAAATTAGAAACCTACCCACCGCAAAAATATGTATAGAATGTGTGATTCCTGTATATACACATTGGAATTCTCACCGGTGCTACGGAGTTCGTGCACTGTGCTGAGACTCTTCTTGTGTGAACTAAGGGAGGAGCTCGGAGCACCGATGGAGTAGTCCGTGTGCAATAAAGATAGTCCTTATAACCAAGCCTAACCAAACCACATTTTAAATTTTAAGATTATATGCACGGACCCCCTAGAATCACCATTCATGGATTCCCAAAGGGGTTTGTGGGTCTCAGGCTAGAAGCCTTGATTTAACTGGTAAAATAATAATGAATGGTAATTGCAAATGGAGAGACATGATCGCCAGTGCTTTCTGCCCGGCACATGTTGATGCTTGTATTTGTACTTCAACGCTGTAACGCTCATTGTTATATATACACAAATTGAACAAGTTTCCCGTCATGCCACTTATGCATGTCCTTTACCTTATCTTCCCGTCTGTTATATAACACACCGTCCTGAAGTCTTATTATTTCCGTGAGCTATTATTGACTAACCAGTATCTTAGTAGAAGAGTCCCGACTCACGCGTTGGTAGTATTAGCAGGGACGGTATCATACAATTATCTTGGCAATGATTTGTTCAATCCCAGCAATTGTTTGTTCGTATTGATCGATCTCGTTCGGTAAAATTTCGTTCTGGACAGGCAGGTACAGATTACTAGCGAGAACAATGCAGAGAAGTATGCTCTTTTACATTGAGAGTACGATGGTTAGAGAATGTACTCAATATGGCAGATACTTTCGTGAAATTAATGTCACTCGGTTACAAGAGCAAATTAGCGTTTCTTAAAAGCAGAATGCATTGCTTAGAGCAAATAACTGAGATAACTAAAATAACTAAGATAATAATGCAGCTGTAAAGCCAAGTGCGAGAAATTCATTAGAAATTCAGTATTTTTCTTTGTATTTTTTAAAATGAGAATAGTGCTGTTAGAGAAGAATTTGTTAGACGAGGAAGCGGTTCAATAGAAACTACAGCAAAGGAGAAAATTGAGCGAGACCAAAGAGGAAGAGTGAAGGAAGAAGCTAACGCAACCAGCTTATAAAAGCAGAGTTGAGAAGAAGGCAGTCCAGACAGACATCGATTGCGAGCGATATTTGCAGCCCTGTGCTCCACATGGAACGAAAAAGAGTGAGCGACTGACTGATAGTGAACTCACTGAACAGCGTGATAGTATACATAACGTGTACTCAGTGGCCGCATGTGTACCGGTGGCCGTATGTTTACCGGTGGCCGCATGTATACCGGTGGCCACGTGTAATTCCCAGGAGCTTTGAGGGAACAAGGAACGAATAGGACTACTGCTCTCATGCATGTCGTAAATATACGAATGTGCATTGGCTGGCAACGTCATCGTGGAAAAACTATTGCTCCAGAAACCCCCACTGCACGAGTTTGTGGATTATATACGAAATCCCTGACACTAAATCCCCGGATAAGATTCGACACAGTGCTGTGTTCGAGGACCAGAATTTCCAGGTCCTGACTAAATGGCACCTCTTTCGTAATATCTGTTGCCAAATGGCTCGAGGTAATGGTTTAATTAAAGTTCTCCCCACAGTTATAAGTAGCTTATTAGCAAGGTACTTTTCTGAATTCATTTCTTCACCAAGGAAGGAAAACCCACTTAGCCCTTCCACCTTGGGCTAACAAATAACTCTTGCAGTAGGATGCATAAATAAAAAAGACGATTGTTTCCCTTGCCAATGACAGGGAGGTTAAAATTAATTCATTTTTATTTAAAACAAAACTGTCATCTTTGTCAAAATGATGACCAAGATTAAACAGATATCGTGTGGGGAACGGAGTACATGAGTGATGCAGATGTCATAGTTGATTTTTTTTTTTAAATTGCCCCTTCTGGGGTTCAAAGTGAGGTCTAATGACTTTATTGAGTTTAATGTGTTAATTGTGTGTGATCCCGGCCCTGACATAGATGATTTGATGGCGCTACACTTTGTTAATACAAGGATCATATATATATATATATATATATATATATATATATATATATATATATATATATATATATATATATATATATATATATATATATATATATATATATATATATATATAGGCAGGAGGAGAAGGCAGCGCTCGTATATACCATGCATTATGCTGCAAGATCTGGCAAAGCGGAATTTGGCCCAAGGAATGGAAAAGATCAATTTACATACCCTTGCCAAAAAAAGGGCAACCTGAAACTGTGCACAAACTACAGAACTATAGCTCTTATAAGCCATGCCAGCAAAATACTATTACAAATCATAATGAAAAGGATGCAACAAAAGCTAGAAACAGAAATAAACGAAGTACAGGCGGGTTTTCGACCAGGTAGAGGCACTAGAGATCATATATTCAACATGAGGATCATCATAGAAAAGTGTAGAGAATTCAACGTTGACCTACATACTTGTTTCATTGATTACACCAAAGCTTTCGATTGTGTACAACATCAGCAGTTATGGGCTATTATGAAAAATATGGGATTTCCAAACCACCTTATACAACTCATCGCACTGCTGTACCAAGAACAACAGGCAGCCGTAAGAATAGAGGGTGAAACATCAGAATGGTTTGAAGTACAGAAAGGAGTAAGACAAGGCTGTACCCTTTCCCCTTACCTGTTTAACATTTATGCCGAGAATATCATGAGAAATGTAAGAGATGACCAAGAACACACAGAGTTTGACTCATTTAACATCGGCGGGTACCAGATCCCGGAAATCAGATATGCTGACGACACAGTCCTCCTATCGACCAACCCAGAAGGACTTGAACAATTACTTCTGTCCACCAAAAAACACAGCGAGGCCCAGAATCTATACCTAAACACCAAGAAGACTAAAGTATTGACAACAGACAAAGTAAAGACCAAACCAGAAATTGAAATTGATAACGAAGAACTGGAAAGTGTTAATGAATTCGAATACTTAGGATCAATCATCAACAGCTCTGGCGACTGTGCAGTAGAAATTAAAAGAAGACTTGCAATTGCTTCACATGAACTAATACAGATGAAAAACCTATGGCAAGGCACAAGCAAAGAAACAAAGTTACAACTGATCAGAGCATGTATATTCCCAGTGGCAACATACGGCTGCGAGACTTGGACACTCAATAAAACAGTTGCAAAAAAGATTACATCATTTGAAATGAAATGCTACAGAAGGATGTTGAGAATACCCTGGACAGAAAAAAAGACCAACAGAGAAGTACTGCACTCACTAAACGTACAGGAACATTGGCTCCTAAATACCATCGCAATAAGGAAGCTGAAATTTTTCGGTCATATAAAAAGACATAATAGCCTGGAAAAAACAGTGATGGAAGGCATGGTCCCTGGAAAAAGGGGAAGGGGTCGACCTAGACGACGGTGGACCCAGGACATCACAGAGAGTCTGAACTTGTCTTTGGCTGATGCAGGTCGACTTGCCCAGAATCGTGATGCGTTCAGAGCAGCTGTAATGGAGACAACGTTCTGGAAAGAATACGTCACATGATGATGATATATATATATATATATATATATATATATATATATATATATATATATATATATATATATATATATATATATATATATATATATATGTTTAATTACATCTGAATGCAGAGAATCGTATTATTATTATATTTTGAAATAATAAATGAAAAAAGCACTTAAAGTGACTTACAGTTACATATAATAGTGGGTTTTTTTTAATCTGATTGTTTCCCTTGGACAGCGAGGGGGGAAAATTACGTCCCGTGAGAAGAAGAATTCAAAAACTGTTAATTCTTTTTTTAAAAATACCTGTATATAAATACTTAAAGTAACATCCTTCAGAATTAACAAAACGAGTTTCGAGCAAGATCCTTAGTTTTCTGAACGTGCTGCAGAAGGTGACAGGTTATGACGTCGGCTTTGGTTTGGTTTGTTTTAAGTACCGTCTTCATTGCACAAGGATAACTCCATCAGTGCTCCTTCCTCAGATCACTCAAGGAGAATCTCAGCACAGTGCTCGAACCCCCTGGCACAGACAAGGATCCCAATGTGTGTATACAGGGATCACAAATTCTATAAATATTTGTGTAGTGGGTAGGTTTTCCTAATTTTATAAATTTCACCAGGGCTGCGGCCGTATGGCTGACTCTTTACGACTTCCAACTGCCGAGGGATTTTTAACGGGCGCAACTTGCACACGGGACCTCCTATTTTTCGCCCGTATCCGAGAAGGCTAGGCATCCGTTTCCACTACCCATGATATTGGGGGGGGGGGGGGGGGGTATGACGTTATCAAGACTGTCATAAGAGATTTTGATGTTATTAAAAGATGTGCTATCCTGGAGAAATAGGTGTATCAGATGATACCAGGATGGTGCCAGATAAGAGACTGGTCTTATAAGTAATACCCCCCTTCTGTGAAAAGAGCAAGGGTGTATAGATATCAAAGTGGGGTCAAGCTATGTAAGTTCTCAGAGAAGATGATGATGGTGTACTCTGAGTCTCTAACCGCTACCTCTTCTGATCCCAAATTGATTTAGCTACGGGTCTAGGGGAATGTATTTAATATAATTAATGATTAATTTCAAACAGAACATCAACTTTAATAAAATCATTTAAGCAAGGCTGTATGAAATTGTATGTACAATTTAATTGTCCTGAACCTTAATCTTTTTGGTCAGGAATTCTCACAATCAAGAAAATGTTATTTACATAATAAAATGAATGTTTTGGAAAATCTGTTCCATTTCTGTAAAGGGGTCACTGGAATAACTACACACACACACAGTTCCTGTTAATAATATTGATACTGCTACTAGTCCTACACTGTAAGGTCTGATACTTTCCTCATACAACGGTGTTTAAGTTTTCTTGGGCGAATGAGTTTGGATGAACCGGCATTGCCTTCTTAAAGGACTTAACTTTAGACTGTTGCTGCTGCTGTTCTTTCAATAGTAGTCAGGATCACCAACTTTGTGACTCCTGGCTGAGAAGATGGGGTCTATCTCCAGGCTTTATATGGAGCTCTCAACTCCCACACGCTCCTCTTCTCACTTTAATGCAGCCACGAGGTAACTTCGTGATAACACAAATTTGTTGCCAATTTGCAGTATTCGAATTAATATGGAACACATAGCCTGTTTACTTACAGGTCAATTATTTAACAAAGTATGCAAATAAAATTATCTTTCTTACCCTCAGGTAAATACGTTCACATACACACACACACAAGCTGACTGGCCGTAAAAGGGTTCTTAGCACTGCTTTCTCAGTTCAAACGGCAAAGGCTTGGTCATACTGTCTTTTAGGATACGTCAGCTCGGCGTGGTTTTTATGATTCAATGGCGGAAAACCACAAGAGGTTGTTACTATTTATAGAACTACACCCGACCAATCAGAGGAAAAGTCAAAAAGTTAATTTTTGAGACTAGTAACTTATACGGTTCTAAGCGTGTCTGTATAATCTGACCAAATTTGAATATTTTATATTATAGTTATTAGTGGACCGATTTTAATTATCAAAAGTGATAATTAAACGGCCAATTTCTCTCTATCGTTCTATATAGTTTTCCCTTAGTTATTCCTTTGCATTTCAATCTGGGTAATTTTTAAGTAATTAAATTGGGCATTACCCTGATGTGAAAATATCACTAAATTAAATTTGTCTAAGTTAATATAATTTTATTATGAGGGAATCTTTATGTTTAGGTGCTAAGCAATGTCAGCGCTATAATTCGAGATATCCCTTTCATTTTAATTATCTTTAGTTATTAAGAAATAAATTATCTACGTTCGGCCAAAAACACAAAATAAGCATTATTTCCACGTCAACCAAAATTTTCTTATCACTACAAGAAAAGGAAACGATTTGATTGGTTAAATTGGTACTATGCTCTTAGATAAATTTTGGTGGGCGGTAACTTTTGACTTGTTTCCTAGACAAATTCAAATACACTAGATACATTGTTGGCGGTAAATTTGACTGGGCTCTCAGACAAATTTCAAATACTGTAGTTATTTATAGATTTAAAAATACGTTAACTAGTTTTTGAGCGGGGAATTTTTGAGCGTGTTGTCATACAGATTCATTTCACTACAGAGACCCACTAGTTCTGCAAACATTTCCATCAAATATATTCCCTGTACTGGGAACCGAATCTGTTACCTTTAACAGAGGAGGGCGCCAAACGTCCTTAGCCACTCCGACTAGTTGACGCTGGTTTTAATTATTTTGCCCCGTCTTTGTTTTGACGGGCATACATGCTCGCACATATTTATGTGTTTGTGTAATATATATATATATATATATATATATATATATATATATATATATATATATATATATATATATATATATATATATATATATATATATATATGTAAGTACGCACACGTTACTCTTGAATTAAATTTTTTTAAAACTTTGCTGTGTAAATCAATCTTCAGTAAAAGATTGGATTTTTCAATGAGACAGCAGAAAAATGTGCCTCAGGCATATGTCTCTTAAAAATAGAACGTTCACAAAAAATATCGACCTTCTGTTATTGGCAAGAATTCTGGTTTAGATCTCCGGAGAGGCTTAGAAAAGTTGTTTATCTTGATGTTTTAAAATTAGTATCTTTTGGGGATATCACCGTTATCTTTATTATTATTATTATCAGTATCATTTCTTCGTCTTCTTAGCTTTCATCGGCAAGCTTCATGCGTCCTGCGTGAGATTGCCAACGCTCTGCGAAAAATGTTATATTGCATTGTCTTTCTGTGTCTCTTCAGAGACACTCTCTTCTCCCCCCTTCCCCCCCCCCCCGAGCTACACGGGGTAAACTGTAGCAGCAGTATAATAAAAATTAGGCACTCTTCCGAATACCGGTCCCAAATTAAACAATACGGTTTGTGTTAGAAAATATCCCTTACAGGGCCTCATTTGGTAATGCCGGTTCAGGGGCGACATGAAATGGGGGGAAAAAATCTAAAAATGCCGGTTTAGGGGCGACCTAAAAAGTTCTGTGCTCCATAAGGTGATCAGCTGTAGTGATGGTTCTATGCTCTATAAGGAATGAAATCGAAGATGAAAATGATGATTCTGCAGATGGCGCCACAGTTTCTGGTTCACACATTAGCATGATAAATATCTTGGGGAAATCTATCGAGATAAGAGGAAAGTTTGACTAATCTGTTTTTACCAGCTTAAATTGGACAGGAATCTGACGTAAAATTATATTCTCAGTATTATCACAATTTCCATTTTCGCTCACTTAGTAACACAGAGCAAAAGTTGCAGCAGGACCTTATAGCAAGTTTACACTACAGCATGAATGTGCTCCAGTGGTGATAGTTATTGTAATACATTATTGTGCATGATAAGGTTGCCAGTCCCATGCATAAACGTCATATTACTCTTACGACGTGAACGAGAGAAGTTCTTACTTATTTAGTCGTTCCCCTTCTACCGTGAGGTGTAGATGTTTGGGAGAGAGAGCGCCAGACTATCCTATCGGCTTAGTCCGTAGTCCGTTCCAGTTTGTCGCATTTAGAATCAGTCCGGTTTTCTCTCTTGTAGTTCTCGTAATCAAAAGTTTAAAGCTACCAGGTGATTCGCCTGTTGATGTTACTCCAGACTTCTCTCTCTAGTGCCATACAATAATTCACGAGTTACAATATTATAGTAAAGCCAACAATTTTACTCCTTATTCCCATCCTTATTGATAAGCAACATTTGACAAATTACAACAATATAGTAAAGGCAATAACATTACTCCAGACTTCCCTCCCTTGAGCTATACATCATTTGACATGTTACAATATTATAGTAAAATCTGCCATTTCACTCCAGAACTCCCATACTTAGTATTATACTGCATTTGGAAAGTAAAAAGATTCACGGTATCGACACGATTCAGTCTACCCAGCTGTGGTGGATTTGATGTTAAGAAATGTTGTTATGTACTATTAGTGTACTGAATGAGGTCAGCTGTGAAGGTCCCTGAATATAATAAATATTTTGGTAAGTTACAGGGTACCTTTCTGCTACCACCTTTATGATCTCACTCAGACTTATTCTTTGACTAGAATGTATGATGATGATGACTACGTTTGGTGTCTAGGGTTATGTATAAGTAGTGTAATGATGCATTAACCAACTAAATATATACACAAGTATTTTATTATCCAACACAACACAACAGTACTACAACAATCTCATACACATTACATTTTAAAAGACTATTTTAAGTAAGTCAGTGGTTGAATTTTGTGTAACGTTAATAATTTTTTTTCAATTTATTATCCTGACTCTATTTTGTTTGAATCAGGATTGACAATCAAAAGTAAAATCAATGAAATTATTTACAATATTCAATTTATACAATGGATCTTCTGTCCATAATACAAGTATTAATGTAATCAAAGTGTGTAGGTGTAGTTTTCTAAATAGGATAATATTTAAAATGGTAGGTTGCTTGTTATCATCATTCCCTATCGTGCATTTTCTTTTCATATGTCACAGGTGGAATTTTTTTTATTTGATAGTTTCAGTCTTTGTGGTTAATAACTGAGGTTCATAGAGGTTGTCGTAGATTTTAGATAGGAGTATTAAGACTAGGGTTGGTCCCTTCAGAATAGGTTGGAATGAGTGATAGTCACAGTGAGAGCTGGTGAAAAAAAACCACAATAGAATTTCCCACACGTGAGATGATAGAATGTGATAAAGAAGCTGTCTTTGAGAATCGAGATAATCTTCTCTCTCTCACCTATCTTCTACGACCGCTTTTAAAGGCGTCAGACAGTCTACACACAGATATATATATATATATTAATATATCTATCTACTCACGGACACGCACATACACGTGACGACTGGTAAACACACAGACGTGGGAATCTATCACAATGAATTTATATGTATTTGAACGAGCTGACCAACGCACTGATTTAGTTCAAGAGAGAGATTTTTATTATTATCATCAAAAAAAATCTTCTCACAACACCAAAAATACATCAAGGAAAAACATATACAAATAGTCATAAAATTTAAGAAAAATGCTACAAGGATGATATCCCCGTTATGATCTTAGCTCTAGGTTTAGCCCCAGCCCCGTTAAGAGAACAGATGATGGCCCAAAGAGTTATAGATACGTAGGGTTTAGGCTAAGAGTTTTTCTTCTTTTCTCGTAAATGTATGCACAGAGTTGAATAATCTGATTTAGCCTAAGAAGTAAAGAAACTCTAGCAAATAGTAACACATTCTGCAGGTTAAACAAAAAGAATTAAGACAGTAAATGGGTGACAATCTATAACTGTAAAATAACACTCTGATCTGCGTACACTCATTCATTCAGCCATGGCCATGCAGTTATACTCACAACTTTGCTCGCTGCCTCTGGGAACATACTCAATTCTAGGACCTTCACACAGACCCGAAAATGCAGTCCTTGACCAAGAAATCCCCAGTTCCAAAAGACGTACTAAACTCTCAGGGAACGATTCCTTGGGTGTTCTAATTTTTCGAATGTCTGATTAAGTCACATAAAATATTGTCCAGGCACGAAAGTTAGCAGAGCACAATGTCATTAGCTTTGGTTTCTAGAATTTAAGGAATGTCGGATCGGTGTCTACTTTCAGGAAGTTACTATATTTGGTCGCCACAGTACTAGTCAAAACTCTGTCGGAATGTTTCTGATCTTTGCTTGCCACAACGGGCTGAATTGTACTGAAGAGTTATTCTGGAAGAATTAATTCTGGCGCGAAGGCCTCTTACTTCATTTAACTGTTACAGTTCAGGTAATGAAAGTGATTTGTTTCTTCCCAAATAAAGTTCACGTACTAGAACGCTGGTAAAGTTTGGTACCACCGTTTCACTATATAAAAGAAAGAACACATATCAAATAATTTTTACAATATGTACCCACTATAACTTACATTATTAAACCGCAAGTGTACTGCTTGACTTATCATTTAAATTTCCCGTAAAGTAAGTTATATCTTTAAAAAAAAATCATCAATCCCCATGAATTTAGGAACACGTGCGTGATCCGTCAACATCTCATGAGGTTTCTAGCATTTGTAAGTTAGCTTAGAAAATTATGATCTCGTCTGATTTCTTAGCAGTAAAATTTAACTTCATTATAGCTACATTATTGTTTAGTAAGCTAAGATATAATTTATTCTGCTATCCACTGAAACACGTCACTAGAAAATAATACAGACTATATAAATTTGGCACTCTGCGCAAAATCTAACTAGTGAAATATGAAATAAGCGACTTAACACTTTATCATTTCACAAAATACTAGATATAATATATATATTACCTCACACAGAACTACAGGTAGTCGCACAACTTAAGAATTATATGCTGAATATTTAAGGAAGTCTAGAAGTTCGACAAATTGCCGAAACAAACTGAGAAACTTCGCTAACAGCTATTCTGTTTCGAACAACCTGTCTACTGCGAATATAGGAGCGAGAATGAAATTAAAGTTTCAAACTCGGGCCAATATCTTAAAATCAGACAAAGGGCCCAAACTTATTTCGCCAAGCGAAATTATCTCCCCTACTCCCAACATTTACGTCAGCTTAACGCGTGACGTAACTGCCACCAGTGACCGAGAAATGCGCGTGACAGTTGCAAATCTCAGACAACCGTCTACAACTGCGTCGTACAGATGCCGGGTTTGACACCTTAAGCTAGTGACAGGTGAACAAAATGGTAGACCAAAAGTCTGCTCTATGTCCAGCGAAACGAATTTCTCACACCTCAGGCCCAGAAATCTGGTCGGGCCGCGCTCTGACCGGGGGAAACTGCAGACGTATGTCTGGCGAGAACCGTATCTTCACAGCTATCTGCGCGACTGACATCTGATGCAATAAGGTTACTAGTCAGTATGAGAAAGAAAAACGATGATGGGAAAGAAATATATTTTTCGCAACGAATGATGCGAAAAAATACAGGAAAAACAAGTACGGAAAAGTAATAAAATGAAAGGATTAGGGTGAGAGAATAGGAAGAAGATGTAGGTAATTTAATGATATAAAGACCCACGTGACAGAGGTTGAGACTTTCGGTGCCGAACGGGCACTTAACTTCGAAGGAGAACCCTGGTAAGTCTTGTCCTAGGCTCGATGGACCATCTGGTTCACTTCATAAAAGGCAATGGCCTCCAGTACGTGCCCGAATTATGCAACAAAGTCAGGAATCAATCAGTTCCCACGAGCCTGGTTTTATGAGACTGTCAGGGCCACAAAACCCCACAATTTCAATGAATATTACACACAAGTAACGATGACTGGCAGATCTGGCCCAAGTTATCACTGCCCTGTCCAGAAGTTTATAATATTTGTATTTAGAATTACAC
The DNA here is from genome assembly GCA_024509875.1 of Oreohelix idahoensis. NCBI lineage: Eukaryota > Metazoa > Mollusca > Gastropoda > Stylommatophora > Oreohelicidae > Oreohelix > Oreohelix idahoensis. The sequence continues at coordinate 229,306 of JAMPIV010005389.1, read as the reverse complement.
TTCTGTTCTCATCGTCTCGCGGCAAGATTTTTTTAAAGAAATGGCGTCCTAGCCTAACAATTTTTCCTCAATATCAACTAAGCTGGCCAATAGAAGCAGACGACTATGAATTTTAAATCGAACTTTAAAAAAAACAATTCCCAAAATACTACGGTTAACTACAAGTATATTTTTAGTGTTAGGTTAGCCAATCCCCTCTCGCCTTCCTTTAAACTACAGCCAATCAAAATCTTGGTACCTTTTAGTCCTATTTACCCAAAGCTTTTTTTCAAAATATGTTATGAAAAAATAAGCAGGCATGATTTTTTTTCCTCGTCAGTCCGTCTTATCATACATAATATTATTGCCATTATTTTGGTTATTTTTTGTACTAGTGGGTAACTGACACCATATTATTGCTCAGGACATCATAAGGCATCCGAATATATAATTTTTATGGCCCTATGTATTATGGTTCATAATTCCATATTTTTTTTTGTTTTTGTTTTTTTGTTTTTTTTGTTTTGTATCGTAATTTGAAACGTGCCCAAGGCTATGTTGCTCGAGTTGGCTTTTTTTTTTTTGAAATCAACTCGAGACGGCGTTCTCTAGGTTCTGTCTTTCCATCCCTCCCCTCTTTTATTCTTTTATTCTTTCACTCTCGTCTTGGCAATCCGACTTGACCTTGCAAAAGTGTTACATTTAATGTGAAGGACGAATTTTTTTCGAAAAGACAGTATCTTTCATTCGGCTATTAGGTTTATCAAAATCGACATGCGGGCGGGCGTAGGAGAATACTACGCTGGACTCAATTTTTATTTTCTATCTTATTTTTGACTTAATGCACTAGAATATTATCTAATTTAGCTATTGTATTGAGAATATCGTCACATATCTCCCCACTTAGAACAGACTACATGATGTCAGTTCAGAATTCGAAATACACATAGATAAATTAAAATCATTATGCCTGGTGACTACTCTGATTTTCGTCGTATGGGTGTCTACTTAAAATGGGTACTATAAATGGGTACTTGACTTCTCACTTGAGTTAGGGAAGGAAAAGGCAGCGAGGAAAGGTACTGGTCACCCCACCTCTCTATGCATGACCTAGTATAGTGAGGTCTCTAATACTTCACTCCCCTACGGTAGTATCTGCTATGGGACTACCTTTTTACTCTCCCACTGAAGCAAATGACTATTTATCGATTCAGACATTACCATCTAACCCGTACAGTCAGGTACTAAATACACGTAACTGGCTATGGAACTCTAGACGGTAAAATGTTTTCAACACTACTCGTATATTTTTTTAATTTTTATTAAATGTCAAAATGAGGCCCTGTAAGGGATATTTTCTAACACAAACCGTATTGTTTAATTTGGGACCGGTATTCGGAAGAGTGCCAAAAATTATTATGAAACACTATTAACAGGAGACTTCTTATTAATAAATATTTGCGAACTGATTCCAGAGTTCGAAAACATAAAATAAAACAATAATCATATCCAAATATAGAGCGCACGCAGCGACCATCCATTCCGGAAACTTTAGACCGCCTGTCTTGTTGGCTTTACGGAGCTGATACCTGACGCCGGGAAATGACGACTAAATAAGAGTAATTTGTTTATGGCGTCAAGTTTTCATATAGAATGTCGAATTACCCGTGTTTCTGACGTTGATGATGGTGCTGCCTTCGTTGTTTCGAGCTGCACTGGAAAATATTTGTGTTTGGCCAGTGGCATGTCTGCACGTTGTTGATATTATTGCCCACAATGTTTGAACATTTTCCAAATACAATTTCCGTGCGGTCTGAGTGGGGGATAGAATACGTGCACATATACACAGAATGTTAAAAGCTATTTCCCCCCCCCCCCTCCCCCACCCCCTTCTCAATCGTTTACTGGCTAAAATACGTGGACAGCGAATCGATATTTTAAGAAGTATGTGTAAAAGTCGCCCATTTGTTGCTAAGTTACTGGGTCTGAATTGGGAGCAAAAAAAAAAAAAAAAAAACAGTAAGGCTGGAACTTGCTAGGCGTGTCGTAACAGGCAACCACAGAGGTTTGGGCTGGGCATGGGGTAGTCTACTCCATGCTATAGAAACTTTAAACCACAGAAACCTCAACAACAATGTAGACAGTCCCTGTTCTGGAACCCCCCCCCCCCCCCCCCCCGCCCCCCCCGGGTAAGAGAATTAGAGGGAGACCACACACAAAAAACGCAGAAAAAGAGCACTGGAGACATAAATGTAAGGAATAAACAAGAAATGGACATACAGTGAGCGGATGGTACAGGTCAGAATGGTTTGACGTGTTGTTATTGAGGATCTGTGCAGCACGGGAAGTTGAAAGGTACTGACTAACTCGTGTGTAAAAATAGCCTCTGCCAATATGCCAATTTGATTAAGAAATATAGGTGTGCCTAGATCATCCTTCATTCAGTGACACGGTTGCTGCTTGCATTACGGGTAAGTGTGTACAACAAAGTTTGTTATCTGTAACTTCGTTTATCAGTGCCCGTCATAATGGAACAAAGAGAATATGGACTGACAGTTAAACGATGGACTTACGCAGCTTTGGAGCTGAATCTTGATTGAGACATTCATTAATGACATTTTTAAAATTCCATTACAAGAAAGGTTGGTGTGTAGTTGTTGCAGTACGAGTAGTTATTATAGAAGTGGTGGTGGTATTGTAATCGAGTTAGTTCTGTTGATAATAGTTTGAGACGGTGCCTAAAATGGTATAAGATGTGGTGCTTTATTTATCGAAAGGCTCTTATAGATAAGAAAGTATACAGTCTATTTATTGGGAAGTTACTTCCCTTGAGTTAGTCAAAGGATATAACCGCGACACTTTCTTTACTTGGGATACTTCTGTGGATGACTTGTTACACACCAGAGTTGTGACTTCCAGAAGTGAGGACAAACCCAGGTAGTAGGGAGTACTCGTAAATGCTTATAGTTGGTAGGACCATGATTGAAGGTTCGATTATCAACAGCAATTCCAACAAAGTCAAGGAAAATTCTAAAAGCAGAATATTGGAGGAGTCCAAGTATTTATATCAAATTTTCTTTAATTACTTGCTATCTGTGCTGGCAAATAAACATCCCCAGCACATTTTCATTATTCCTGGAGTGTTTTCTGCCAGCTTTAGCCTCGATTATTACTAAAATCGTGATACGGCATGTCTGAAATCTGTGGAAACCTATCGAAACAAAAGATCGATTCGAAACTTTGGAAAAACTAGTTTGAGACTCACTTGTTGTGGATAAAACCATAATAAAATACGTGGCAGGGGTCAGCGCTGGGTCGCTGGTGGCCCTGGTAGGTAGTAGGTGTATGGACGGTTATGTACTTGTCTCAAACATAGGAATCAAAGGCTTTTGTTCTCACAAAAGGGGATGCGCCAGGTTGCTCCGCACCTCAAGTGAGTACGCCTTATGTAGGTTTTACTCTAATCACTGAGATAACTGTCTCAGGGTCTCTGGCTACTATGATGCATCAGTCTATATACTAGTCCGTTGCTATGGCTTGCCGGATGCAATTATTTCTAATTGGAGTATAGACCGGAAACTCTGTTATGATTGGTCTTGGGGCCTAGCTGACTGTTAAAATAATCTTTAACCTAACTAACTACGAAACCTCTAGTCTAAAATTATTGTTACTAAGTAAGTATGACCAACCATTGTTCTAGGTTCTCTCTGTTCTAAATTTCTTCTGGCCTAACTTGTATGGAAGCCACACAAGGTTTGATGACATCATGGGTTCATGTGTGCCATGACTGATGATGTCATTGGTTTTTGACTAATGTTTATTTTTACTAACTAGTCATTCTTAAGTACTTTACTATAATTCTAATAGTTGTAGCGACGTAGTAGGCCATACGGTCACAAGTTATAGTATTAGTAGTTCATTCATTTCCTTTCATTTCTTTCTGGGTCATGAGTTAAACACGTTCACGCCAAGCTTTCCTGACCTGTGCCATCAGTTCGTGACCTTCTTTATTTCCTTTAAGCCTGTCTGTAGGTCCATTCTTCTTATGTCTTTCGGTTTCCTGCTAAACTAGAATTAATGACAGGAATTAAATAGAATTCACAACTGGAATTTATAAGATAAATCGATAAAACTTGAATAATTATATATGTTATTAATATATATGTATGTGTGTCTTTGTCTGTGTGTGTGTCTGTGTGTGTATGTATGCGCTGTCATTTTTGACGGAGTCATCTGTCAAGTTATTTGCTTATGTTTTTATCATAAGAATAATTGTGTCTTTACCTGCGATGTCAGGTTGATTAGGGGTTGTCTTCCCTTGTTTATTCATTCATTGTGTTTGACCTTTAGGGTCAAAGGTAGACAGTTCGGGCGTATGCCCATGGGCAGGTTTTTTTAAGCGGGAGTTGAGTTAGACTTCCGGCGAGCCGGGGAGTGTCCTGGTTTCTGAAGGGACGAGAGTCCATTGTGTTTTTCGGGGAGAATCTTCGAAGTGACTGCACTGGCAGTTTTCCCCAGTGAATCTCTGTGCGTTGGAATGACAGCAGAGTTTCTTATATTGTTCTGTGGACTCGGTTACAGGTAATACCGACTTTTTCCATTACTATGCTTTCGGTAGCAGAACATGTTAGAAGATTGCCTAGTCTGTGAACTGCAGCTCACCGGTCCTCCATTTCAGAACTTATATGTTGTGCTCAAGGTAGCCATCCAAGACTATTAGTCTTCATACCATCCAGAAATCCAGTGACGAAGATATATTGTGGGAGCCGCAGATTGGCGGCATATTTATGTCTACAATAAGCATTACTGCAGGGTTGATGGTAACCTGCTTATCAGAAGTACACAGCCGACGTCAGAACGAGGCCTGTGTTTTCGGCTATTATACTACAGCCTGATAATGTGCAATTGGCGGGGAATGCCAAGTTGCACCTATGTGTCAAAGTGATTAAGGTATCTGACGCGTTTAGTCAGTAATCCCAGGGCGACGCCACGAACTGTCCTTATTGAAGAACATTGTATTGACCATGCACGAATATTCAAATGTTTACCAGCTTGCTGAATGCCTAATGTATACCTATCGATTTCCGGTCAGCATGACCTTGTTTACAATGACTGTTCCTGTTGATACCATGTGTGTTCTCGTCAATAAATGTTTTGAAACGTGTCTGCAGTGTCCAAGCATCCTTGACTACTGCATGTGAGTGTATGGGTTGCAGGGTCTACATACATAAGAGCCTAAACACATTCGCGCCTTCATTCGCACCCACACTCAGTTCATCATCCGCTCGCACTACACACCTAACAACATGTATACTGTCTTGGGCCAGTGATCACCTCAACAAGAGAAAAAGTACAGTTACATTTTTGGTGGACCAGTTACGTGGGCTCTTCTGATACATTTCTGCTGGACAGAGCGAGAAATTAACATTTCCGTGGACTTATGCTACATTTATTATGCCTCCAGTGTTGTCCAGAAATTTACATTTCTACATGTGCTACATGTCATGAGGAACAAAGTGGACAACTGAGAATAACACACACATACTCTATGCTTTCAAGTTTTGTCTACACAGGACAGAAATAGGTCATCAACTGTTGACCCAGATAAACAGTGCTAGCATTTATGTTATAATGCTACATAAACCACAACAGGACAAGTACTGAAGTTAACATCTAGGCATTTGCTACGTGGACCACAACTGCAAGTCGAGTCCCTTTTTTGTAAACGGTACCGCTGGTCGTTTACACGTTTCAGTCAACAACAGACTTTTCTACGCCCGAGCATTCAAGCTACATTGTTCGAGGTCAAGTTCCTGTTTGTAAACAGTACGTGGAAATTGTAAACATTCTATGTGCAAGTCCTAAGTCGAGAAGGTCATAGTAACTTTTGTTCGTGAATACCACTTTATGCTACAGTGGATTTGACATTCAGTGCGCGCTTGACATTTTGTTTCTGTGTTCGCAAGGAGCAAGAAATTTACTTTAGTTTCAGCTGTGACTGAACTTGTTTTGCAACACATTGAATTGATTGCTATTTATGTTAATTGTATTATTTTTGTGTATTTTTTCTTGTGTGTTCTTTTGCGGGTTTTCGGTTGGTGGGTCTTACAGTAAATATGCCACTTAATCGAGGGTTACTGTAAGCGTTCTGTAGGGATTGCAATTTTCTTAATTGAAATTTGCTAGCGACTTTTGTTGCTATTTTTTTTTTTAGCTGTGACGACATCAGTTAGTGTTGTTTTCGTTATTTTTCCGTTCTTTGATTTTCGATTAATTTTGTTTGTATCTGTTCTTCTCTCATTCCTTCCGTTTATTTCTTTACACCTTTTCGTTTATAACAGTGTTGCCATTTGTCTTGTTTATTTTTCGCGGTCATCATTACACATTTGTGTAACATTTTCTTTACTTTTTGCTGTATTGTTTATTTGACTTCCGCGAACGTTTTCGGTCATTGTTCTGTATCTTTGTCTTTGTATTTATGATTGTTCTACATTATTGTCATACACAGTCTACATACATATACTTGGTCATGTATTATTATTGTTATTGATAAGGTACACTCTTCATATAGAGATTGTTAATAAAATATTATTATCTAAGATATTTATACAAGTTCTTTGATAAAAGACTTGTTATCCACAAAGATTGAGACAAGGTGAAATACATATTCAAGTTCTTTAAAAAAAAAAAAAAAAAGACTTGTGCCCATAGTGAGTGGGATATAAAGGAATTATTTTCCACAGGTACTCAAGTGATTTTTTGTTACATTATAAACAAGAGGACCATACAAGGTCTTTGTCTAAGACTAAGAGAGTGAAATAAAGTGAAGTGAGTATACAAGTCTAGCATTTCAGACTTGTCTCCCATTGAAGTGGGATAAGGTAATTGTTGAATTTTTCAGGTTACTGATCTCATTAGACAGAATGTCTACATTGGATTTCTTCATCCAGCAAGGGTTGACTCTTGGTAAGTCTGGTAAAGAATTGGAAGAATATTCATCTGCTCTATTCGCCACTGCATTAAAGTCAGAAGAAAAGAAACAAAAAGAGGAAATTAAATTGAAAGCAGAAGCTGAACAAAGGAGAGCAGATGCTGAACTAAAGAAGCTAGATGCTGAGAATAGAAGATTAGAACTTGAAGAGAAAAGGTATCAAAGAGAAGCTGCTGCTGAGGAGAGAAAAGCTCAAGCTGCTGCTGAGGAGAGAAAAGCTCAGGCTGATGAAAGAAAATTCCAGATGGAAATGGAAGACAAAAAACTTCAAGCTGCTGCAGAGGAGAAAAAAATTCAAGCTCAAGCTGCTGCAGAGGAGAGAAAACTTCAAGCTGCTGCAGAGGAGAGAAAACTGCAAGCTGCTGCAGAGGAGAGAAAACTTCAAGCTGAGGCTGAAATTAGAAAAATGGAACATGAGGAAAGAAAACAGAAGATGGAACTTGATGAAAGACTCGCAACTTTGGAGTTAGAGAAATTGAAATTGGCGAGTACGGGTGCTCAGCAAACAACTTCGAGTACGACAAAGGAGTTTGTTAATAGGATTAAATTGCCTCATTTCAATCCTTTAAAGGATGACGTAGCAGATTATCTAGATAGATTCCAATTTTTATGCGATACGCATAACATAAAAAAGGAAAAATATGTTGAACAACTGATGGAATTTTTTACAGGTGACACAGTGACTACTCTTATGACAATAGACGAACATGACAGGACTAATTATGATGTTGTCAGAGCAGCATTGCTAAAAAAATACCAACTAAAAGAAGAAGACTATCGTCTTCGTTTTAGGACAATGTTGCCAGAAAATGGAGTAGATTTCTCTGATTTTGTTACAAAAATACGTCGTACATTTACACGATGGGTTGAGTTGTCTCAGACTGAGAAAACATATGAAGGTCTAATGGACTTATTATTGCGAGATAAGGTTTTGTCATCTGTTAATGATTCTTTTCTTGCATTCCTTCATGAGCGTAAGCCTAAAAACTTAAAAGATATGGAGGAATACTGTTGTCAGTATGCCACCGCGCATCCCCATGCTACAGTTAGCAATTCTAAAGTGAAAGAAGGGTTGCCAGCTGCTTCGGCAACACCATATGGCCCTAATTTCAAAAAAAAAATTTCAGGGTGCTCAACAAAACTGGAATAGGGGAAGTAATCAGAATTACACTCAGAAGCGGAGTAATCCAACACATGATGGTTCTTCGTCTATGAATTGGAGACAAGATGGTAGTTCTCGTAATTTTAATGGTAATAATCTTAGACACTTTCGCAAGGGTTATCGTAATAATAACCATTCGAGCTTTCGAGATAACCATTCTCGACGTCAAGATTATGACGATGGTGAATTTAGAAACCGGGATTCAAACCGGAATGATGATTACAATAGGCAATATGATAACAATTACAGGGGAAATGATAGTCGAAATAATTACAGGGGAAATGATAATCGAGGCAGACCTAGGTTTAACAAAAAAAGACCTTTCCAACAGGCAAACTCTGCACAACAAGAGTTTGATGGAGCCTGTAATACAGTAAATGATAGTGGTAACTCTAGGGCTATCACTGGTTGTGCTTTCGATTTTGGGAGAGCAACTGAATGCCCCCAATGCTTAACATTGTTCGACTCATCGACTGTATCTACTCTAAGTTGTGGTCACCCTCTTCCTGCTCTACCTGCTACAGTTGCGCATGATGGGAGAGGATCTCTCATCTTACATAAAGGTCTAATAAATGATAGGCTAGTCTCAGTACTTTTCGATTCGGGATGTACTACCGTCGGGGTTAGGGAGTCTCTGATAGATCCTTGCTGTGCCACTGGAAAAACAATCAAATGTGTTACATTTGGTGGTACTATGGAAAGTTATCCTACTGCTATTATTAGGATTGACACTCCCTTCTTCACAGGAGATGTCCATGCATGTCTTCTTCCTAATCCTATTGCGGATCTTATAATCGGTCGTATTCATGGGGTTAAGGAATGCACCCCGCAACAAATTTCTAGTTGGGAGGAAAAAAACATTCAAACGGTCAATGCAGTGGTGACAAGAGCTCAAGCTCTTAATCCCCCAACTTCATCGGATAATAGTAATGAAGTTGATAGCCAAGACGAGCACTTGGTGATTTCCCATGACTCGTTTGTTAAACGTCAAGAAGAGGATCCTTCTTTGAAGAAATTCTTCCTTCTTGCAAAGAAAGGGGATCCCAATCAAAATACGAATCACAAATCGTATATTACTATGAAGAATGGTATATTGGTACGGATGGTACAACACTCGGACAAGTCTATGCACTCGCAAATTCTTGTGCCTAAGTGTATGAGAGCCTTAATTCTTCAGCATGCACACGATTCTCAGTGTGCTGGACATATGGGTTTTTCCAGAACTAAAACTAGAGTCCTTGCGTCTTTCTTTTGGCCATTTGTTAATAAAGACATACGAATTTATTGCCGATCTTGCAAAATTTGTCAAGAGGTCAAGTCTAGAGGTCCGAGACATGCTGCTCCTATTCAGGCTGCAGATATTCCGATTCGGCCGTTTCAGAAAATGGCTATAGACATCATTGGTCCGTTCAAAATTAAGTCAGCCAGAGGACACCAATTTATCCTCACTTGCGTGGACATGTGCACGCGTTGGCCAGAGGCTATTCCTCTGAAGAGCATATCAACTGTCGATATCGCTGATGCTCTTTGGCTCATATTTTCTCGTCTGGGATTCCCCGGAGAAATACTGTCGGACCACGGCACTCAGTTAATTTCGGACGTTATGTCTCAGGTAATGGCTACGCTAGACATTAAAAGGTCTCTCAGTAGTATTTATCATCCAATGTCCAATGGATTGGTAGAACGTCTTAACAGGACACTAAAGAACTTACTTGGCAAGATAACGGAGGATCATCCTGAAGATTGGGACAGGGTTTTACCTGCAGTCCTCTTTGCCTATAGAGAAGTTCCCAACGAGCATACAGGGTTTTCTCCTTTCGAACTTGTCTTTGGTGCGCAACCGCGCGGTCCGATGTCCTTGTTACACGATTTGATAACTTCTGATAATATTGACGATGATACACAATCGTCATATGAATATGTCATTGCTCTTAGAGAAAAGATTATCGAATCGTGCAGGTTAGCAACTTCATCTTCCGAATTTGCGAAAGAAAAAGCTAGGCGATTTGCTAACAAGAAAAGACGCCTACGTCAACTTTGTCCTGGAGACAAAGCATATGTCTTACTTCCCTCAAGAGAGAATAGACTTCTCATTTCATGGAAAGGTCCATACACTATAGTCTCCAAAATTTCCGATGTCGACTACATCGTCGATGTGGATGGAAAGCATAAAACCTTCCATATAAATATGCTAACAGAGTTTATTGAACGTCCAGACTATTTGCAGCCTATTTTCCAGGCGACGGACGACTCTCCAGTCCAACATGGTCACATCTCATCCCTGTCCGTTATACAGGATGAGGAAACTATTTTTTCTGACGTTAACTTACCTCTTCCTGCGATTCCACTGAATTCAACGGAATCGTGGAGGGACGTTACAATCTCTTCGAACTTGTCTTTTGAGGAGCAACGTCAAGTATCCTCTACGCTACAATCATATCAGGATGTCCTTACCGACATTCCTGGACACACAGATGTCATAGAACATGACATCATACTTACTGATCGTAATCCGATCAGAGTAAGACCATACCCAATACCTATTCATTTTCAAGCACAAGTCGAGAAAGAATTGGATGAAATGATTCAACTGCAAATAATTGAACCATCCACTTCAGCTTATTCTTCGTCGATAGTTATTGTTCGAAAGAAAGACAATAACATACGTCTTTGCGTTGACTATCGCAAATTAAATCAAGTTACGAAGTTCGATGCTGAACCTATGCCATTATTAGATGATCTACTTATTAGACTTTCTAAAGCTAAATTCTTTACTAAACTAGACTTGTCGAAAGGTTATTGGCAAGTCCCACTGACGGAACACGCCAAACCTCTCACTGCTGCTTTTTCGACACCTAGGGGTCTGTTTCAATGGAATTTTATGCCTTTCGGGCTTATGAACGCCCCAGCGACTTTCGTGCGCATGATGCGACGAATTCTATCAGATCGTGCAGATGTCATCGCATATTTAGACGACATCTGTCTTTTCAGCGATACTTGGGAAGAACACTATTTGGGTCTAAAGGAATTGCTATCTACTCTACGTGAGCATAGTTTGACTGCAAAACCCTCTAAAGCTTTTGTTGGGTTTAGTGAAATTTCCTTCCTAGGTCATCGAGTTGGTCATGGTCTGTTGAAGACAGAGGACCAAAACATTTCGAAGATATTAAATATCTCGGTTCCGAAGACAAAAAAACAAGTGCGTAGTCTCTTGGGATTGATACAATTCTATGGAAGATTCATTGAGAATCTGTCCTCCATTATGGCACCACTTTCATCGTTATTGAAAAAAGGTTCTCCTAATATGGTGCGTTGGTCCCAGGAATGCCAATCTTCATTGGATCAGGTTAAGAATTTGTTCTCATCTCATCCTATCTTAAGACTACCAACGATTGATAAGACTTTTGTTCTTCGTAGTGATGCCTCTTCCACTGGGATTGGAGCGGCGCTAATGCAGGAATATTCAGGAACTCTGCATCCTGTAATGTATATTTCTAGGAAGCTAAATGCGGCAGAAAGGAATTACTCGGTTTTAGACCGTGAATTGTTGGCTATGGTTTGGTCCATTCTTAAGCTACAAAGGTTCCTTCTGGGCGCGCATTTCTTTATGGAAACCGACCAAAAAGCTCTTACGGCTATGCAAAGTAAGGATTTGAAGAGCTCGAGATCTACTCGTTATGCTATTGCTCTTCAGCCTTTCCATTTCACGGTGCGAGCTATCCGTGGTTCGGATAATGTGATGGCGGACATATTGTCCAGATGCCCACATGATTCCAGTTAAATCTTGTGTCCTAGTTTTTCCTGATACACTTTCAGACTTTTGTCTGTCCTTAATATCCTAATATGTTGTAATACAAATGTATTTGGATGATGTTTAGATAATTTAACAAATTTCATTTTGTCCATCCATCAGTGATATGTTGCTAATATAGCATTGTAATTCATGACATTTGTATATTGCTATAATTATAGTATTTAGTAATGATTGATATATGATTGGTATTGCCAGCAACTTAGGTTTCTTTAATGGTACCCCCTTAGTTTGTTTGGCTTAAAGGAGATATTTTCTCCTATGTTGGGAGATGATTTGTATCCTCTTCAGACGCTTTGTTTATGCGTCTATTGTACCTGATATTAGGTTCATTTTTTTCATGAGCACATAAGTGATACTTGTGCAATCTTGCTCATGGACATATTAAAAAAAAAAAAAATTCATTTTTTTTTTACAGGGGGGTGGTAGTAATATGTTGCTGTCATTTTTGACGGAGTCATCTGTCAAGTTATTTGCTTATGTTTTTATCATAAGAATAATTGTGTCTTTACCTGCGATGTCAGGTTGATTAGGGGTTGTCTTCCCTTGTTTATTCATTCATTGTGTTTGACCTTTAGGGTCAAAGGTAGACAGTTCGGGCGTATGCCCATGGGCAGGTTTTTTTAAGCGGGAGTTGAGTTAGACTTCCGGCAAGCCGGGAAGTGTCCTGGTTTCTGAAGGGACGAGAGTCCATTGTGTTTTTCGGGGAGAATCTTCGAAGTGACTGCACTGGCAGTTTTCCCCAGTGAATCTCTGTGCGTTGGAATGACAGCAGAGTTTTCTTATATTGTTCTGTGGACTCGGTTACAGGTAATACCGACTTTTTCCATTACTATGCTTTCGGTAGCAGAACATGTTAGAAGATTGCCTAGTCTGTGAACTGCAGCTCACCGGTCCTCCATTTCAGAACTTATATGTTGTGCTCAAGGTAGCCATCCAAGACTATTAGTCTTCATACCATCCAGAAATCCAGTGACGAAGATATATTGTGGGAACCGCAGATTGGCGGAATTTATGTCTACAATAAGCATTACTGCAGGGTTGATGGTAACCTGCTTATCAGAAGTACACAGCCGACGTCAGAACGAGGCCTGTGTTTTCGGCTATTATACTACAGCCTGATAATGTGCAATTGGCGGGGAATGCCAAGTTGCACCTATGTGTCAAAGTGATTAAGGTATCTGACGCGTTTAGTCAGTAATCCCAGGGCGACGCCACGAACTGTCCTTATTGAAGAACATTGTATTGACCATGCACGAATATTCAAATGTTTACCAGCTTGCTGAATGCCTAATGTATACCTATCGATTTCCGGTCAGCATGACCTTGTTTACAATGACTGTTCCTGTTGATACCATGTGTGTTCTCGTCAATAAATGTTTTGAAACGTGTCTGCAGTGTCCAAGCATCCTTGACTACTGCATGTGAGTGTATGGGTTGCAGGGTCTACATACGCTCTACACACCTAACAACATGTAGGGCCTAAACACATTCGCGCCTTCATTCGCACCCACACTCAGTTCATCATACGCTCGCAATAACCTCAACAGAGGAAAAAGGAGGGGGGAAAAAAAAAAGTTGGGGAAAAAAAAAGAGGAGGGGGAGGAAATAGTACAGTTACAATGGGTGTGACTGATCGAATATTTGATGTGCTTTGTGGACTTTTATTCACCCTGAACATAAAGTGACTCTCTATTTCTATGGAACTAATAATTAACATGTATGGTAATACCACTAAGACATTTCCCTCGGGTACTGACTGGCCAATATCATTATCAAACTCCATAATTTTCGCCGTTTGTACGTCGGTCACATCTAAGGGATGCAACTGGTTGAAAGTTAGACATTAATTGTATTGTTTCTCTTATATGTACTCTCCCGAGAATAGTAACACTCAACGAAGAAAAGTCGGTGAATTGTGCAACACAAAGTGAGTGACAGTGATATATATGAATAAAATGTAAGTTTTTGATTGTAGAACCCAGTTTCATTCCGGAAACGGATTTAACTCATCATTTTGTTAAAAATAACCTTAAAATGAAAGTTTGTGATTGTTTCTTCAAGACAAAATTTTAATTTAAAGTATTGCAGACTTATTGTTGGAGCTACTCGCTGGAAATGAAACAGTTTATTGGAGCATCGATACCACGATTTCCGATGATCCCAACGACGCAGTTGATTTCCCAACCGAGTTCCTTAACGAGCAGTGCCCATCAGGAATGCCAGCGCATTTGCTGAAATTAAAGGTTGCTGCATGTATCATGCTATTGCGAAATCTGAACGCAAAAAAACGGATTATTGCATGGCACGCGTTTGGTCATAAAAGTCTGGCACCGGAATTCCATTGAGGCAGAAATTATCACTGGCAGTAATAAGGGAGAATGAGTCGTAATTCCACGCATTGACTTAGAACCGAGCGTGCGCAGTTTGCCATTTAGGATGCTACGTCGTCAATTCCCAGGGATTTTAGCATTTGCAATGACGATCAATAAGGCGCAAGGACAATCTTTTGATCACGTGGGAGTTTTCCTTCCTGAACCTGTTTTCGGACACAGCCAGCTCTATGTCGCCCTCACCCGAGGAACAAATCATGAAAACTTGAAAGTTGTTGTTAAAAAACACTTTTTATCATGGAACATTCTTTGAAACAAATCCACGCACTTTCACAAAAAGTTTTGTCATCAAATAACTTTTATATTGAATTTAAAAATATTTTAAAATATATTACAGTTTTTGATTTACTTCCGTCATTATTGACAGGTTATTGCTAGTTAGATAAGAATCCTCAGTTTTGATAACGCTGTCATGCGGCAGTGATTCTGTCAGTTATGAGACTACGTCGTTCCTTTATACGTCAACATTATAATATTATAAAGCAAGCATGAAAACACATTAAATGTATACTAACATCATAAAAAAAAAACATTGGATAATTTTACAATTATTTTCTTTTGGTATTTAATTTCGCCAGTGGTCTCACATTTACCAAAAAGAAACAATATCGAACTGTGTGCTACACAGCGTTAATAACCAAGCCATGAAAAGGACTTTAAGCTTCCATTGCTAGCACGTGAAGCCCTGAGGACTTGTCATAAAAAAGGACTAGCCACCGAGCCATATCTGTTCGAGGATTGTTTGGTAGGTTATTGTTGAGGATTGTTTCATGCTTACAGGCATTTGAGTTTGGCCGACTCGAATGACTGTATCATGGAACACCTCAAACGAATAGAGATATATCTCCGCGACCGATATCGATGATTGTTGCATGTGTGCAAGCATTTGAGTTTTGATCACACTCGGATTGCTGCACCATGGAACATCGCAATTGAATATATATTGACGACGTAGTATGCATATCACTATGCATGACGCGTACGTCTTTATAACGACATTCGACGTGTGGGTTTTGACCCCAACGGCAGTGTTTGAAATGTGTGGCATCGCCACTATGGATTGTGTGGCATAGCCACTATCTATTCGACTTGTGGGTTTTGACCCGTACGGCAGTGTGTTTCAGAAGTGTGGCCATTGCCACTTATATTGTGTGGTATATCCACTTATTAAATGTGTGGCTGGGAAGCCAATTGAGCAGTGTATTTCTTGAACCAAACGTAAGTCGTCGTATGAATAACGCAGTTTGCATAATTATGGCAGATTAGCCTGGCGTGGTATGCCAAAGGAACATTACGGTACTAGCAATAGTGTAAGACTAGTATAGATGGATATTGTACAGCTAGCGGCAAGAATAAGCCTAGTGTAACAGATATTAAACGACTAGCAGTAGACGTAAGCCTAGCATAATAAGTGTATTGCAGAACTAGCAGGATAGTTAAGTCTAGTTAGCCTCTGAATTTATGCCAAAGGACATTGGCCGTTAAAAGGAACTGACCTCTAACCAGAACTCTAGATAGAGATTGTGAACATGTGCTTATGAAATAATGAGAACTCTTACAGATCGTACCTGAATGTGATGTGACTTTTGTTCCCATGTAGTTGGTGTCTGCTCATGGTATGAAATTACTAATTAAATATTTTGAGTCGTCAAAATCACGGTCTTATCAACTGTCGTATTCGGAGTTGAGTTAAATGCTGTTAATATTCAACTGATCATGACCAGTGATGATTAATGTCTTAACACGCTGCATCTCACACTGCCAATATAATCAATAAGACAAGAGACTAATACAGGTCAGTCAAGGGTCGAATATTTAATATGAAACATGTTCAGCACAGAATGTATCACAAGGGTTAAAGCAGACATTATCGATACCAACGGACAGTATTACGGAATCCTACAAAAGTGATAAGAACCCGAGGGACTTTGACTCTATAAACTGAATTCGCATATAATAACTTGGTCATCCTCAAATACTAGAAGTCATCGAAGCACCCCAGAACACGCGGGGTTCCCGAGGCCCGTAACAGTTATATACAGTTGGAAACAATCTTCAGTTATCAGGCTGGTAAGCTACCAAGACAAAACATAAGCATGTAGATATGTGTCAATAATAACATGAATTTTTAAACATTACATTAATTTTACGTAAGTCTACTAAAATATTTTATAGAAAACTAAGCTAACGATCTACACACTTAAAGACATATCATTCAGACACAGTAGTACTTCGAGGACTGTAGCTTGTACCTTGTCACAAAAAACTGTCAGCTTGACGTCTTCTCAGCTGTATGGGCTTGATATAAATTCGGGAAGTATTCGAACTGTGTGTGAATCAGCTTATATACCTGTTTCAGTCAGTCTGGCTTGATTGAGCCTGTGTTTTGATTAGTTGTTGACCATTTTGACTTGTCTTTCTATGCGCCCGCAACTTCGACCAATGATATTTTTCAGGCTGACTTTCTACCAATGGTGTAAAGGCAGGTTTACTGTGATTTACCATTTATGGTGAAAATCGGGTGAAAAACTTAATTTCCACAGTGTAAAATCACAGACTTATTATTTATCGTTAAATCATAACAATATTGTATTTATTTGTCATGGCTAAAGTCCAGTGATAAATAATGGGGCTACTTCTTCTTCGTGCAAATCCTAAGGTGCTATTGATATGAGATTTTGCATTGTGCTGGCAACCTGATAATGTAAAACAAAATGCAGCAGAGCTTATGAATGCTATGATTCAGCCATCATACAACAAGACAAGCTGTAGTGATGGCTCCATGTTTCCATACGGAGCTGAAATGGGGTGATGATGAAGACTTATATGTCGTTTTGTCATATCTGCTCTTATTTCTGTCAGTCATTTTACTCTCTCTCTCTCTCTCTCTCTCTCTCTCTCTCTCTCTCTCTCTCTCTCTCTCTCTCTCTCTCTCTCTCTCTCTCTCTCTCTCTCTCTCTCTCTCTCTCTCTCTCTCTCTCTCTCTCTCTCTCTCTCTCTCTGTGTCTTATCTTGTAATTCTGTTTGTTAATATACTTACTTTTATTCGTCGTCTGTCTGTGCCAGCCCATCTCAACCTTTTGATCCTGGAGGAATTCTTGAACTAATTTTCAGATCTGAGTGAGCTGTATAAAAATGATTGTATCTTCAGCTCTTGGTACCTTAGCATGATCAGTAAGTTGTAAATATAATAATCCAATAAAAATTGTCAGTGCTGTTTTGATAGAGAATTATTTTTGTTCTGTGGATCTGCTTATTTTGGTCAGCTTATTAGCCTACTCTTTGTTTTGTGTGGTTCATCCTCTCTACAAAGGAAATCAGCTCTAATGCAAGTCAGTAGTGTAGATCGAAGAAACTTCAGTTTTTTTGGTTTTAAAAAAAATGTATTTCCTACTTGGTTTTTATTCAAGTAGCCTGAAAGTCGTTTTACAAATTTCTAGTCTACAAGATGCTGATGCAGTATGGTATACGCAAGCGCGAAAACGGTTCTGTTGCGCACTACACTACTGGGCTGCTCGGTCACTGCCTACCACTGCGATCGGTAACATCGCCCGGCGCGCAAAGTTAAAAAAAAGAAAATGTTTATTTTTGGTTCAGTCACCATCTCTCGCGGAATTCTTAGCAACCTCTTGGGGAACCCTAGGTTTACATGTAACACCGGTTGAGAAACCCTGGTCTGTGCCTTCGTCTCGTTTAGCTGTCTGTCAGAACTTAGGCTGTGTGTTTTTGTATTTACTTATATATTTTGTCGCAAGCAGTGCTGTTTTTGCAAGCAACGACATTGGAGAATTTTTCAAAACAACTGTAGGAGTTCGGCAGGGATGTATCCTGTCCCCAGTGCTCTTTAATATTTATCTAGAACATATTATGCAAGAGGCTCTCTACGATTATAAATCAACCATATCGATTGGAGGCCGACCTCTGTGCAACCTACGTTTTGCTGATGATATTGATCTGATAGCTGGATCAGAATCAGAACTTGAAGACCTTACCTCTAGACTGGAGAAAGTAACAAGAACTTATGGGATGGAAATTAATATAGAAAAAAGCAAGATATTGGTGAATAGCCATAAGAAACATGTTGCGACCAACATTACTTTAAATGGGCAAACGTTAGAAGAAGTTAACACCTTTAAATATCTCGGGTCCACTATATGCAGTGATGGAAGATCAATTAAAGAAATCAAGACAAGACTTGAGATGGCCTCAGCTGCCATGACAAGGTTGAATGTGATCTGGAAAAGTAACATCAGTTTTCCTGTGAAGATCAAATTATACAAATCACTTGTATTATCTATTCTCTTGTATGGGTGTGAGAGCTGGACACTCACTGCAGATACGGAGCGAAGGATTCAGGCTTTCGAGCATAAATGTTATAGAAGAATTTTGCGCATTTGCTATAAAGAGCACAAAACAAATGTCTATGTTAGAGAGAAGATAAACACCTATGCAGGCCACCAAGAACCACTTTTGTCAACAGTGAAACGTCGAAAGCTTGCCTGGTTTGGGCATGTAACTCGTCATGACTCCCTTTCGAAAACGATCCTTCAGGGAACAGTCGAAGGTAAACGGAGAAGAGGAAGGCAGAGAAAATCCTGGGCTGATAACATCAAAGAATGGGCAGGACACGGTTTTTCCACACTTGTACGCATTGCTGAGGATAGAGAGCAGTGGAGGACCCTGTCTGCTGATGCTTCCACCATGGCACCCCTACGACCCATGACGGGTTACGGGCTGAGATGAGATGAGATGATATATTTTGTTGGTGTGAGTCGTTTTTATAATTTATAGTGCCAATGATCAGTCAATATCGTTACCTTTCGGCTCTGTTTGTTGTTGTTGTTTTTTGTTTGTTTGTTTGGGACCCAAAGATGCAGCAATAGAGAATGCAGTCAGCGACCCATAACTTGACTGCTTGCATCAGGGTCAGCGAACCAGAGCTGACCAAGACCCTACTCCACCTCCACGTGGTGGTCCTGGAAACAGGCTGCATCACTGCAGTCTGGCTGAGAGAGTAGGGATCAAAGATGGAAGGCAAACCCGGTCCCAAAAAATGCCGTGCTGAAGTCGGATGTGTCGGTCGAAAGGCGCAGATATCGCAGCTCCGGTGTAAACAGACACAACGCAACCTACGTCCTTTTCAGGACGAACGAGGAAGAAGAAGAGGTTTGTTTGTTTTGTTTTATTTTTATTTTTTAAATAGTTGTTTTTGTGAAAAATTAGTGGAAGAATTTTTTTTTTAAAACAAAGGTAATCGAATAGAAGAAACTACCGCAAGACGGTGACGTATACAGTAAGCGCGGCTCATACTGCGGGTTAGTTCCAGACCACCGCCGAAAAGCAGAAAATGTCGTAAAGCAGAGCATAGCCTTTTTTAAATATATTAAGCGCGCAACAGAGCTAGGCTAAAAAAAAACAACAAAAAAAACACACGATACGAAAGTGAAATAAGTAGCCTATACAGCATTTAAAAGAAGAGGCTTATGACTCCTCTTGTTATAATTACTACAGTAAAATGTCATTGTGATTAATTTAAAAAATTTATTAAACTTTAAAAGTTTGAAAAATTACCAGAGTACAGAGAGACGCTGAGCGCAAAAAAGCAGTCTTCTTCTTCTTTGATCCTTAGCCGCCGACCGTCAAAGCAGTCAGTGGCCATTACGCCTGGTGGCGTCTTGTAGGGCAACAACAAATTGATTCCACTTTGCGCGGTCGGCGGCCATCCTTCGTACAGTGCCCCAATTCTGGCTCATTCTTTGCATCTCAGCCTCCACAGTCCTCCGCCAAGTTGTTTTTGGTCGGCCTCTCTTTCGTTTTCCTTCAGGGGTCCATAGCATAGCTGTTCTTGTGATGGCATCGGGGTCTCTTCTGAGGACATGGCCAACCCAGCTCCAGCGTCTGCCAGCTATGATGGTGTGCATGTCCTCTTGCTTGCCCCGAGTAAGCAGATCTTGGTTGGTGATGGTATTCAGCCAAAAGATTCTTAGGCATGTTGTGTGAAAAGAGGACAATTTCGACATTTCCTTCTCTGTAACTCTCCAGCTCTCCGCGTCATAGAGAAGCACAGAAAGCACACAGCTCTGATATAATCCTAATTTTGTGCTTGTGCTGTACTGAGAGGACTTCCAGATGTTGTTTAGACTAACAAAGATAAAAGCTGTAAACAGACTGAATTACCGACAACAAAATGGTGCCTGAAGCCATTCTCGGACTCAACTTGTGAGCACGTCTTGCTGAATAACGCCGAAAGAGCAGAAAAGCAAAGAACTTAATGAACATGTATATATTTAAAACCCCGCCGTATTAGCGGAACGCTGAAAAGTGGGGTCTCGGTTTGTATGAGGTGGGGTGGCCGGTTCCCTTCCTCGCTGCCTTTACCTTCCTTAACTCTAGAGCTGTGGTTGGATTCAGACATGGAAGTAATATGAAATAAAATCTTCTAGTCTCGTTCTTTTCATTCCAGATCACATGCCCCGTTTGTGTTATATATGAGAATGCCGTTCTGAGACAATCAATACCATTGTGCTCATGCATGTATGTGTGTTTGTGAACTTGCCTACGTGAGAGTTGCTGTGTATACATGCGAATACTATTGATCTGAGAAAGTTTTTAAAAAAAAGTAGGCCTCAGTTTCTGTCTGTAGAATCTGTAACCAGAGAATTCGTCTTTCTCTGTACAAGGTATCAGCACTTTAGCACAGTAGTGTCTAAACGGTCAGACATTACAGGCTTTCTTTCTTTCTCTCTCTGTCTCTGTCTCTGTCTCTGTCTCTGTCTCTCTCTCTCTCTCTCTCTCTCTGTCCCACCCCATTCTCTCTCTCTCTCTCTCTCTCTCTCTCTCTCTCTCTCTCTCTCTCTCTCTCTCTCTCTCTCTCTCTCTCTCTCTCTCTCTCTCTTTTTGTCGCTTTCTGTCTGTCCCTCTGGGGTTTCTTTTTAATAATATAATTTTTGTTCGGGATTGGGAGAGATAATGTGAGACTCAGGGTTTATTGGTGAATATTTAAGGTAAAGATAGCCTCATAGCAGATACTGCCGTCAGGGGTGTGATATGTTAGAGGTTTTACTATTATGCGTCTCGGCTATATGAGGTTGGGTGAACGGCTCTCTTCCTCAGTGTCTTTGTCTTCCCTAATTCGAGAACAGAATCAGGTACACATTTACAGCCAGGAGACTGGAGCATGACGCTACCTGGTGTCCAACTCGATAACTTTGTCTCGAGAAGCACGCGCTTTGACCACTCTGCCACTCGTCGCTGAATATTTGTGGATTATACACTGGACTAGAGGCCTTACTCGTTCTTTACACGGGGAATTTGTAAATAATTTCTTCTTGTTTTCAAACATAAAAGTAAATAAAGGACAACGTAACCAAAGCTGAAATTCTCGTTTAATTATTAATCCGGTATTTATTTAAACTGTGTGACACACCTTTATACAACAAAACTTCCTATCTACATTACTATTGATCAAATCTTTTGTTTACTTCTCTCCATGCCATGATTTCAAACTGTTCTCCCTTTGTCGTCCCCTAAAATTCCTTTGCACATCGGCATCTTTCAATACATCCTCATTTTAGCTGTCCATGTTAACATCCTTCTGTAAAACTACATCTCTGTGATATATAGTGCTTTTCCTACGTGTTTAATAATTGTCCATCACTCACTTCCGTATATCAGGATTGTTCCCATACAACTGAAGGGCTCTCTTACTTTCATCGAACAAAGAGATGTTGCATAAAATGCTGTTCATTTTAAATAGAATGCTGCTTTAACTTGGTCTATTCTACACATCACTTCTGAGATACAACTTTCACCGATTGTGTTAGTGTGCCCAGGTATTTCAATATATTGACCATATTTAAAACTGTTCCATTTACTTTGAAAAAGCATCCCGGAGAATTTTCTTCGAAATTATAGCTTCTATCTGTTTTGCTATTAAGGCTAAGGACTTTATTTTAGCTTTCTGTCACTTCTGTATCAATCATTTCCTACAACTCATTTTCACTATTTGCCATTAAGACTGTATCATCAGCGTATCTCAAGTTATTTATATTATGTCCACTCACTGATATTTTTGGCATTTCCTCTGTGGATTTCATTTTTTTTCCCACTGTACAAATTTAAAAGATCTGGTAACAGCACAGATCCCTGTCTAATACAATTTTTTTTTTTACCTGTTCAAATGTTCCTATTAGACGGCTGATTCTTACAGCTTCTGTTTGTTGCCAACACATGTACTTTATTATTCTCAGGTCCTTACAATACATATTTATGTTTTATAAGATTTTTATAATTTACTCGTGATTCGCTTTGTCAAATGCATCAGTGTAGTCTATACAACTCAAAATGTAGATCTGTTTTCACTTCTATGGTCTTCTCTTTTCATTTTCTTATAATATATTTGCCGTTGTTTGTACTTTTACCGTCTACAGAATCAGACTGTCCATCACATAATGATGTTGTGTCTTTTCTGTGCTGCAGTTCCAGTCTTTGTACGTCTGGTTTAGCTATGCTTCTTTTGCTGTTCTACATTGCCTAATATTTTCTTATTTAGCCTGTGCATTCTTATCTGTCTTGCTTGGTTTTCGGTCCTGCATACATCGGTAGTAAAATTCCAATGGCATCAATGTCTTCTTTGCAGTCCCATTTTCACTACTGTGCTTGATATTATCTGCGATTTCGGAAAATGTCCCTTTTACTGTGCTGCAAACACTCATGTTTACAGCGACCTCATTGCAATTCGAAGCATGTTAAGCGTGTGTATGCCCGTATACATTTATTAATTAAATACATTTTCTGTCAAGTACAGATATACACTACAAAGCATAATTGTAATTTTTATGCATAATGACAATCTGCTTTCTAAAGTGAACTACTTTATAATTATACAGCAAAATTAATATTTACAATAAAAAATCTTAAATATTGTTTTTACATTTTTATATTCCAAATTTGCTTACTTCATTTTTAAAAGCTGCATTGTAAAAATAAGAAAATCTTAGATTATAAATCACGCACAATCTTTAATTTTATAATAAGCTGCCAATTTCCCTTTAAAATAACAAATTATTATAACACTAGCAATAACCCGTCAAAATTGACAGGTTTTTAATTACAGCCATCTTATTATTTTGATCCATAATAATAAGTCTGCAATACTTAAATTAAAATTTTGCCTAATCCTCAACTTCCTTTTATTCTTAGAGTCGATGCCAGGCCCGCTGATCATTCTCGATCGAGAAATGGGCGCCTATTAAATATCGTTGAAGTTTGGTTACGCTGCAGATGATTGCAAGCAATTCATTCTCAAGGATGGGATACTTGGTTTCCGTAGGTGTAAGTTGTCGACTAATATGAGGATTAGGCAATCTCAAAATAGGTGCCTTAGAAAAAATACTTTAATGTAGTTTAAGGTATCAGAACAACACTCAAAAACTTACATTTTAAGGTTATTTTTAAGAAAATGATGAGTTAAATCCGTTTCCCGAATGAAACTGGACAGAAGAGTATCTTGATTGTCTGTTGATTTAATCTGCATTTCCGCACCTTCCTGTCTCCAGTTCATGTACTGTTTATCAATCGTGTTGTTGGCTCCTTTCCATAACCAAACTGTTCATGCACACCTTCATTTGCGCACTTTTCTATTTTCGAGAGTTACATTAACTTTCAACCACAGCTATGGGGATGCAACTTTGGTTGAAAGTTAGACAATAATTGTATTGTTTCCCTTATATGTGACCGACAGACCGACGTACTTACGGCGGGTATTATGGTATCGAATAATAAGATATTGGGAGATGGACTACCGTTTTACAGATCAAAGAAGTCAAGTCACAAGCATTGAGGCATAGTCGATTATGTCCCTGCGCAGATCTCTATTATTTAGATGCTGGCCAGTTCTGTTGTTTATTCTCCCCCTCAGTTCTGTTGATGATCTGTTCCCGTGCCATGGTGTCAAGCAGCTCGGTATTTGTTCTCTCTCTCTCTCTCTCTCTCTCTCTCTCTCTCTCTCTCTCTCTCTCTCTCTCTCTTATGAAGTTGTTTTGTCGTTTGTTATGTGTTGCTATATTCCTTTGATCATTAGCTCTTCTCGGGCATTCTTAGTTATTTATCTTAGCTATCCAGTTTTAACATTCGTCAGATAAACCACTTATCTATTGCCTCCAGTGATGTTGAATTTTTCCCCGACATTGTCCATGATTTACTCTCAAACAGTAACATTGGTTCGGTGTAACATTTCAGCCCCAGTGTATATCGCCTCCCTGAAATGATAAAAAATATTCCTGGAATTGAGAAAAAGAAGAGCTAGAACGCAACAGAGAGAAGAGCCAGAAAGACAAAATGCATAGAGAAACATTACCCAAGCAACACCTGGGCCCTTGCATACACAGATGGATCACCAACAAATGCAACCGAAGATGGAGGTGGCGGTGTTCTTTTGAGCTTAAGCATTGGGACTCAAAAAAGGCAGTCAGTGGCAACAGGAAAATTCTAAAGTTACTTCAGAGCAGAAGTAGAGGCCTTGAAAACTCCAGTAAAGGTTCTAATGACAGAGAGACAAGCTGCTTTCTTCATCGATGTACTGTCAGTAATTGCAACGCTGAAGAGCCAGAATAAAATGCAGACCTGGATGACCTAAGAGTAGTGCTCCACAAACTATATCAACGATTCAAAAGAGTTGCAATTCAATGGATCCCATCTCATTGTAACATCCCCGGCAATGAAGAATTCTGACAGATTGGCAAAGGAAGGTGGAAAGCTACCTCAACCTGAAACAAGCATAGCTTTCTAAGAGGCAAAAGAGTTTTATCAGAATCAGATACAAGAACAATTGAGACGCCGAGCATCCAGGCCACACACAAAATAATGCATACTACCAGCTCAACAGAAGAGAACAAGTGGTAATCTCCAGACTCCGCACGGGCCATAACAGATTGGGATACCATCTATTCAACAAGCTAAAGATAGGAACTACCAATCAGTGTAAATGTAACATAGATAAAATGACAGCCGAACATCTGCTTCAAAGAAGCCCAACATATGAGGAAATAGAAAGCACGCATGACCGTCACGAGTACCATTCTTGGACAAACTGTGGAGATGCAAATAGCCTAATCCTGACCACTGCTTTCTTTGAAAATGTTCCAGTAGACATCTGAGAGTGTACGAAGAAGCCTCAGTTTATTTACCTACGTTTATTTTTCTTTTGTCCCATTTTAATATTTTATTTATCCTCGTTCTATCTCCAATACAGCTATACGTTTAAACAAAAAACCAAACTTGGTAAAAACTGACTAAAAAAAAAAACCCAACCTGGTAAGGTCTGGCTCGCAACATACGAAAACTCAAAGCAACATAAAATTCATTGCACCAAACATGGTAAAACCACTTTGTCCTCTAGGATAATATCATGTTTTACTATTTTCTTGGCTCTGCTTGTTCAGCCATAATAGATTTTGCTAATCTTTCACTGCTGTGTCAAGATTGTGCATGAGGCTGGCAAACTCATCATGTACAACAAACTACTACAGAAACCACCGCCGCAGGAGCACACGAATGATTTAATGCAAACGTATAAAGTAACAGCCGCTGTGGTTGGCGCCATAATCCATCAGGAGCTAAAAGGAAAATGATATTCGCAGTTTCTGAGTCTTCTTGTCGTTCTGTTCCTAATCGTCCCACGCTTTCATCCACTACTTGATTAGTCCTCGATCATTGCCAGTAAATGTTCTAGACCTTTCTTTTTAAGTTTATGGCCAGTGAGTCTTAGCTGCTTTTCTTTTCTTGTTTTTGAAGCTGAAATCTTGTCAGTAGAATAAATAAAATTCTGTGAAACATGGTTTGAACGTATTCAATCATTAAGCTTGCCGAAGAGCATTGGGTAAAAAAAGGTAAAGGATTCCGTTACACGCCCATTGAGGCATATTGGGAATATGGTGTTAGTCCCATATTTTCTTGACCATCGGCACACTAGGGGTGATGTGGTCAGCATCACGCCGGCCGCCTTAACCTTCCCAGAGTTGCTCTGGTACCCAATTGGGGCTGGGTCGACCCAGGAGCTGTTTGCGGCCTAAAAAATCCCACCTCATCTGGGGATCGAACCATAGACCACTGAGCTAGGAAGCCAGTGCACTAACCACTATGCTACCGCGGCTCCCAAAGAGCATTGGATTTCAACTAATTCAAGTCCGTCAGTTTTTGTGTCATTCACTCAGTTTCTTTCCATGTCTTCTTTATTCCTGTTTCCAGTTTCGGTGAATTTTTTGTTTTTTATTTCAAGTTCTACACGATAGGTTACTGTGTCCCACACCGAGCCCTTCTTTGTCACCTTTTACGACACGCATGCTTGGTAGGCTGAAGTGTTACTATTCTTTGCTCCTCTTGCGCGCACCGGTAACACTTACGTTCATGAACGTACCGGAGAATTACAAAAAACAAACAACGCAAAACAACAAGAGAACAACGGCAACGACAGTTTTGTGTGTGTGTTTTTTTTTTAATGGGGCAAACTTTTATACTCCGAAAGATGTTTTTTAACGCTTCAAAGAACTATATCGATCAGTAAATTTAAATCCCTTTCCATTATGTAACTCCGTCCAAGAGCAATTTTCGTCTGGTCTTTTTTTCGGCATGTTTAACAATGTAGTTAAACTATTGGTGGACTGTCCTCTTCATCTTGTTGTTGTTTATCTTATCCTCCGTTTATTTTCAATCTCCTGTTCTACTTTTCCTCTACCTTCTTCTTCTTGTTTACAGTACTTACTTAGTCCTTCCTCTTCTACCCTGGGATATAGAGGTCGTCTCTTTCTTCTTAATGATTCTTCTTCTTCTTCTTCTTCCTCGTTCACCCTGAAAAGGGCGGTGGTTGCGTTGTGTCTGTTTACGCCTAAGCTGTGATATCTGCACCTTTCGGTCGACACATCCGACTTCAGCACGGCATTTTTTAGGGACCGGGTTTGCCTTCCCATTGCGATCCGCACTCGCTCAGCCAGACTGCACTGTTTAAGACTGTTTCCAGGACTACCACGTGGAGGTGGAGTGCGGTCTTGACCAGCTCTGGTTCGCTGGTCCTGATGAAAGCAGTACAGCTATTTCTTAATGATTCAAAACATTTAGTTTCTTTACTGCCATGGCAATCTCTCTAATATTTTCTCTCTTCTTGCTACTTCTTACTGTTATTCCTGATAAATAATCAGATCACATGGTCTTTTGTATTTGGACATGCGCCCTAATATAACCGACTAATCTTGTGTCTAGGTTGAACCAAAAGAGCCACATTTTTTTTCCCCCCCCCCCCCCACCCCCCGTCAACAACAACAAAACATAACACCGATCTTCCATCTTTCGAACAACAACAACAACAACAAAAGGTTTTTTTTCCAACCTGACGCTATCGGTGCTTCTTTGTTACGCGTCTTTATTCTGACATCAACCAATCTTTATGTATATACGTCTTTGTTTTCTCTTTTATATTTTCTGTTCTTTCTTCAGGGCCAAACCGCCTCAGTCTATTCAGAGATTTAATTATAAAAGAGATCTTTGGTCTGTTTGCGTCGAGAAATTTTGTAATTAGGAGAAGCTTTTGCTTGTTTACTTGTAGAACTTGTGTTATTGAGTTTGGTCAGTTTTTGGACTTTAACAAATTAAGCCTCTTTACTTTCAGAATGTCTTTAGAAATGTTTTTTAAAGTATTGTTTTTCCTCCATTGATCTTAAGTTAATTGCTTTCAGAGTTTGTTATTGAGCGCGTGTAGGGTTACTTCAGTTCATATGTTTTCAGAAAGTTGTTATGATATAGTCATGATCAGGTCGAACACAGAAACGCGAGTTTTCAATTCATGTGTCAGGGCAGTCCTAATGTGAGGTTCTAGGACAGGGGTGTCCGACCTTTTCAAGGCATGAGCCACTATGCTAGTTTTGGTAGGCTCCGGGGGGCCGGACTTAAATAAAATTGTCGATACACACACGTAACCAGTAAGACTGTAAGATGTAATTCGTACAAATTTAAACTCTGAACTAAAGAAGCAGTTTTTTTTTTTAAATACACAGCAATAAATTACAATACCAATTATTTTAATTTAGCTACTTAATGTCTGTATTAGAAATCCACTTATCGGTTTTAAATCTTATTTAAAAGTCTCACTGACCGCACACAGTGTATCCTGGTACAGTCTTTTCTCACACAAGTTATCAATGTCAGCACCTACACTTGATGTGGCGATTGGAAGAACTCTAGATAGATGTTTATCTGTCAGTTTTGATCTTGATTTTGTTTTAATGTTTTTCATTCTTGAGAAAAGTTGTTCGCAAGAATAATCCCGCGGCCGCCCCCCCCCCACGCCCCCCCCCCCCCCCCCCACCCCCCCCCCCCCCCTAAAAAATTATATTTGGAATGACCCTGCGTGTTTTTAAATCTTGTTATGCACTTTTTGGTCTGCTTGAAAACTCTTAACATTAAAAACTCTATTTGTAATAAATATGTTTACACTACAACATTGTTGCTTTCTTTCTACTGTTGTCCTCTCTCATTTGATCAAATTAAAAATCATTTTCCTTTTTCATTGCTCTCAACTCAGCATGAAGCCACCACAGTTGCTGGCCCGCCCCCCTTACAGAGGAAGCCTGTACCAGAGCGTTCATGTGCTCACACAGCGCTACTTTCTGTATTAATTTGTTTTATGTGAAACAGGTTGCCAGCTCTATGAACATTCTCATATTTGCCGTCTCTTATGGCATACAGGGGGAGTAGTAAGCAGCTTCTTTCTTTGTCTCAACAGATACCCCTACCCGGTAACTAAACTGGACTTATCGTTCGTTATTCTGTTCGTGTTGTTATCCATCTAGTGTGCGAATTTACTGCTAGATAGAAATGGTAACCTGTAACACTGATGTTGGGTTATTGGAATCTGGTTAGCTCGACGTGTGATATCGATTGTGGAATCCACCGTGCTGCCTTCTAACTGAAGTAAGACAAGTTTTAAGGATAGTTCAGTACAAAAATAGGACCAGGCGAAGATTTGAGAATTAGTCAGAGAATGCAACAGTCTTTCTGTCGCTTGTCTGATGGCAGTGGCAATGCCGTTCATAGTTCCTCCTTCCTGCTATTATTGCTGTTTTGTTTGGCTATTATATTTCCTCAACTACTCTTTGCCCTTTAGTCCCTTCACTCTTTTTTTAGCTAGAAGATGTGCAACATTTCTTGTTTAATCTGATGTCATCGCTGCTCGAAAGAAAGGGGATGGAAGGATTCTGAGAGTGAATGAGGATAGGGTAGGGGTGGGGTTTCTTGAAGAAAGTTTGTAAAAGAACTGACCACGCTTCGTCTTTGTTCGGTCTCATATAACTACAATATTTCTGCCATAAAGTTGGCGATCTGTCTCAGGCTTCTCTCGTCGCCTTACAGTTTCTCTCTCGCATAAGCTGGTGAAGGATGTGCTGTCACTCTTCTCCTTTACTTGAAGAGCAAAGTATTTCCCGTGGTTTTCGATTCCCAGCTCCCCGGGACGAAGCAGTGACTACCAGTAGCCCTGATGAGCGGATCCCATTAAGGTTTTTGGTTCGGCATTCCTTCTGCATGGCGGAGCTCCTTAAACATGTCATTTGATATTGAACTTTTTTTTAAGAGTTAAAAAAAAAAAAATTAGTAATTTTGGCGAGGCGCCCCCCTTCAGCCTAGACACAAGGTCAGTCGGTTATAGTAAGGCCCATCAATATATATATATAAAATCCCAGCTTTTTCTGTCACTAACGCTAAGGGATGCAACTTTAGTTGAAAGTTATACATTAATTGTATTGTTTCCCTTATATGTACTCTCCCGAAAATAGTAACACTCGACAAAGAAACGTGCGCAAATGACGGTGTGCACAAAAATATTTATAGAAATGTGGTGATGCACAGTGGTTTTAAAAAAATACTTTTGAATAAGTAAAATTGCAGTTAGGTATTGGTGCTTTTGAATTTAATTCTGTCTTATGACGGGCTTTTACACTAGTGCCCAAATATAAAATAACTGTTGCTCTAGTCATAAATACAAGCGATGTAGCGTAATGAATACTTTGTGCTGTAGTTTACAGCTGGGTTGCTATATTAGCTCCTGTCTCTCCAGCACGTCAGATTTCAGCAAGTGTTTCTGTTCTGCTTAACACTTCTTAGACTTTGGCTGTCCATAGCCTACCTGTAAGACAACTGTTCGTTTGAAACCAGTGTATTCCTTGTAAATTGGTTGTCATCGAAGGTTTACGAGCCTCATGTACCCGGATCATTCTGGTTTTTGGGCGCCAGAGACTCGCTCTAGCCTCTTCTCCTGTTAACTACAATATTCCACGAGAAGGTCAAGCTGGGTTCTTGTCTTCAGAGTCTATTGGAGTTGCGCGCCTTGGGAGCATTTAAACTGAGCGAGAACTCATCCTTAAGTCCGATAAATACATAACCAAACCTCAACTTTTTAATATTTGGACATGCGCCCTAATATAACCGATGAACCTTGTGTCTTTGTTGAACGTGCGCGCCTTGTCACAACGACGCAATATTGCTAATTGAAAAAAGTCATCTGCTCCTTTCCCGGCTGTGACATCATTTGGAATAATGACCTCTCTGAGACAAGATGCACACTTCTCAAAAGCAGTATGAGAAATTGAGAGTACGGAACATTTTGACCAAGTTCAGGTAAGTGGAGAATTACCTAATATCATCAACTTCATGCGGATTGGAGAGACATTTAAGTGAATTTCAGTGAATGGAAAGATAATTACCTAACATTATCAACTTCATGTGAATTGGAGAGACATTTTAAGTGAATGTCGGTGAATGGAAAGATACTTCATGGATGTGAGTTTAGGGTAACATATACAGGAGTACTATTTGGTGGATGTAATAGTAGTTTGGTTATTCTCAGAAACTGTGTGTATGGAAAGCTTGAGAAGTTTAACACAAGAAGTTCAATTTCGCGATTTATCATGACGATAGGTTTAGAGCAAGGTAGTGATTATATCTTGTACTTTGTTTTATTCATTTACCACGATACACAAAAAAATACGTAGTGCTAAATGGAAAACACTGATTATTGATATAAGGGAAAACCCTAAAATGCTTGGAATCGCAGATGAATGAGTGCTTTTGGGATGAACGTTAAAAGATTCAAGACAAAGTAACGGCAGTTAAAATAAAGGCATTTATAACTGTCGTAGATTTTTGATAGGGAAATTAAGACTTGGGTTGGTCCCTTCTGAATAGGTTAGAATGAGTGATAGCCACAGTGAGATGTGATAATAGAAATAGAGTTCCACGAGTGAGATGGTAGAAATTTATAGAGGCTGTCCCGGAAATCGAGAATCTCTCTCTCTTTCCGCCTATCTTCTACAACAGATCCAAAGGAGTCAGACAGTCTATTAAAAAAATAGGTATATTAATATATATCTATCCACTCACGTGCCCGCACATACAATGGACGACAGTTAGACACACAGACGTGGGAAAAACTATAACAATGATTATATAGATATTATGGGAACGAACTGACCACCACACTGAAATAAATGTAGGTATAGTTTAATTATCATAGTAAACTTACATCACAACATAAAAAATACATCAAAAGCATATACAAATAGTCATAAGAATCAAGGAATGCTACAATAGTGATAGACCCGTTTGTATGGTCCTCCCCTGGATATATATATATATATATATATAGCTCACAGTCCCGTTAGAAGAAAGTGATAACCCCAAAGAGTTACAGATACATATGATTGAGTCTATGGTTTCCCCCTTTTAAGGTATGGACAGACTTGATACTCTGCTTTATTCTAGGGGTAAATATTGTTAGCAATAACTTGCATAAAGGAAGTTACAACGTGGGTGACTCAGACAAAGAACATCCTTCAGTCTACTTTCACTCGGTTCTTTCATCAGGGCCCTGATATACTTACAATCGTGCTGTGGTTCGCCGTCTGGCGCAAACTTTGGGACACTCACACACTTTTTATCTGTTACTGTCGTTAAATGAAGCGGATCCCAGCTCTGCAGATTTGTTTGTTGGTTTCATCAAAATGGATCCGGGGACCGTCTGCTTCATGCGATAGTTATTTCAGACTAAAGTTAGTGTCACATGACTCACGAGGTAAGAATTAGGCTTAAACGAGCACACAATGTCAGAACACGAGGTTTCCCTTAATTAGGAAGATGACCGGTGGACAACTTCTCTCAACAAATAATCTTGGTTCATCACACACTTGTCAACAATGTCGGAAAGTTAATGTTTTAGATTTCTGTAATTTTTCTCGCCACAAGGCAGCATGTACATTAGAGTTAGTGTAGAAATATGCACTGGCTCAAAGGCCCAGTATAAGCATTTATTAGGTATGTCTCTGTACAAAACGCCGTCAAAGTTTGGGTTACCCCAGTATTCACTGAATAAAGAAAAAAACACATATGAAATATGTTACATATTATGTACTCAATATAACTTACGTTTTTAAAATGCAAGCGTACAGCTTGACTTATCATTTAAAACTTCCCGTGCAATAAGTTATATATATTTAAAAATCGTCAATCCTCATGAATTAGGAATACATACGTATTCCGTCAACACTCATGAGGCATCTAGCATTTATAAGTTAGTTTAGAAAAATTGTTCCCGTCTGATTATTTAGCCGTAAAATTAAATTCCTTAATAGCCGACTGAGTTTAAGCTAGAAATTATAATTTCTGTTTTCCACTATAACTCGTCACTATAAAATAATACAGACTATATAAATTAAGCACTCTGCACCAAATCTAACTAGTGAAATATGAAATAAGCGATTATCACTTTAAACACTTCACAAAATATTAGATAATTATTATAATATATATACCTCAACACACAGAACTACAGGTAATCGCACACTTTAGAATTATACGCTGATATATTTATTTGAAGTCTGGAGCTCGGTAAATTTCCGAACAAACTAGGGCTTCGCTATACAGCTTATTCTATTCACGAACAACCTGTCTACTGCGAATTTTGAGGACTGAATGAAAATAAAGTTTAACATTCTGGTTATATCTATTACCAGACAAAGGGTCCCACTTTATTTCGCCAAACGAAATAATCTCCCCTTTCCGTCTAAAACACCTTACATCAACTAGAAGACTACCATGAACTGACACTCGTGCGTTTTCACACCTCACGCTGACCAGGCCAACAGTGAGTGCCTTGTCAGCTGGGATTTCCAGACAAATGTCACAAACTGCGCCGAGGAGATGTCGGCTATCGCGCCTCACTGAGCGCTCAGCCGATGCAACTCGTTGTGGCAGGTGAAAATGCAGACAAATTTGTCGCCTATAGGTCTGGCGAAAACGAATATTCACAGTGTATTTCGTCTGGTGCAGGGAATGCTGTAGACATATGTCTGCTCCTATGTCTGGCCAGACGAATATATTCACAGTTTCGTCCACTGACACCTAATGCAATAGAATGCATTTTAACGCTCTCTCTCTGACACGTTATGTCATAAATGCGTTTACCAGTATGAGAAAGAAAACGGTAAAGTTGAGAATGGGGAAGAAAATATTTTTCGCAAACGAATGGATGCGAAAAATACAGGAAAAAGGTAAAGCGTGATAATAAAATAGAGGATACGGGTGAAAGAAAAAGAAGAGGATATAGGCAATTTATAATCAATAAACTCTCTGTGACAATAACGTAATACTAAGGGAAAACAAAGAAGGATTTTTATTTTAAATCAATACACGAAAACACCCAGCAACGAAATGAGTATACTGTAAATTATCATTTCCTGTCAGTTCCCCAAGGAGCATAGGCCTTTACATACGCATACCAAGTCCTGTCGCGGGTCATCGGCTTGAGGTTCGTCCACGATGTCCTCATCATGTATCCAGTTCTCTTCTCCATATCTTTTGGTCTACTTCTGGTTCTCTTATTATGGGGATTCCAAAAAGGACTGCCTTGTAATGATATCAACACGTTTCCTTAGTGTTGTCCTATCCATCTCTACCGTCAACGTCTAATCTCTATTTCCACTGGCACTTGTATGGTTCTTGTCGTACGTTTCATATTGGTGACCTTGGCATACTATTTCAATCCCTCTATTCTTCGCAAGCACCCATTTATGAAAATATGTAACTTTTTCGTGATTGTTGTTTCTGTTGTTCATCAGAGCTGTTACACTTTCAGTTGAAAATTATGGTTTTTATGTTTGACTTGATTTATTTTTATTTCCATATATTTCCCAATGCAGCACAGGAGTTTTTGTTCCCTTTTCTATCCATATTTTGGTATCAGGATCTGTCCCATGCTTCATCTTCTGCTGCGTTCAGTTTGTTGTCATGCTAAATCTGCAGGCCTGTCGCCAGGACGAACACCACAGTCTTTTTCCTATGGCGGCGCGATAGCCCGTAGCTTCTGCCCGAGCTCAACACCTTCTTGTCAGGTCAGGCGTCGTGGGTCATCATGGGCTAGGCAGTTTTGGAGAATGTGTTCTGGGGTCTGGATTCTGGTTCCACTTTGCTACCTAGCATATGTGTGATTCTTCATCTTGTAAGGATATTTCTTCAAGTGCCATCTTGCAATATTTTCCTGCATGTCTTCTCATTATCTTTGTCTGTTGCCTGTGTATTTTCATCCCCAGCTGCGACCTCTCGTTAATTAATGCTTATTTTGTCTTGAATCTGGTTACGGTTATGAGATAGAGCCAAGGTCTTCGACAAAATCTAGATTGTCAAGCTGTTTTTGTCAGAGTTCACTGAATTCTATTTGTGTTGGCTGATATTGTTTTTTTCTTTCTCTTCCACAATCCAATGTATAGCCATTAAGAAGAGAAATTGTGATAAGAGGCACCCCTGTCGCACTTCAGTCTTACCTTAGAGAGTTATGTAAGTTACCCTTTATTAAGAATTCTGCATGTTATGTCTTAATATTTAAAAAAAAAAAAAATTTTGCCTAGTTTTGGCGAGGCGCGTCCCGTTCAACCTAGTCGGTTATATTAGGGCGCATTTCCAACTATATAAAAGACCTTTAGTTCTGATGCGGTAATTTGACATTGTTTTTATGTCTTCATACGTCTTCCTTAATGCCTCATCATTTTCCTAAGTGAATCTCTATGTAAACCGTCGAAGTCCTTTTCGTAGTCCACAAATTTAAGGTGATGAAAATCAATTCCAGGTCTGTTCTACTATTGTGAGAAGGTTTGCTATCTGGTCCGTAGAGGATATGCGTTGTCGAAGACAAGCCTTTTCTTCTATAGTTGTCAGTCTGTGGTCTCTCTTAATCTCTCAAGGATGATTCTGGCGCTGATACCGTCTTGGTCCGCGACTTTTGAATTCTTTGGAAGCTTTATTTCTTTCTTTATGTCTTCCTTATTTCGTTTGTCATCGTTAACTTTTAATTCCTTTTCTGCTGGTTGGATATGTAGCGGATTTTGTGGAGCTGGTGTATTAAGAAGTTATTACGTATTAAGTCATCCCTGTTGTGTTACTCTGAAAAATGAAGAGCAGCAAAAGTGACAACCTCAAAGATGCAGATTTTCATAAATGTATATTTGGGCGTATTAGGAGGGTTGAAATGGTATGACAAGATATTTATTGAGGAACTGATGGAAAGAACCAGTTGAACAAATGGGAGTGGGGGGAGAGAACAATGGTGTTGCTATGGATACACATTAAGAACACTAGTTGAAAGAATTACAGAAAGTCTCTTTTCTTGAATCCTAGTGATAGAAGAAATAGAGGAAACACACGGAGAAGAGAACTGTAGACAGACAAGG
Organism: Oreohelix idahoensis; assembly: GCA_024509875.1. Lineage (NCBI taxonomy): Eukaryota > Metazoa > Mollusca > Gastropoda > Stylommatophora > Oreohelicidae > Oreohelix > Oreohelix idahoensis. Next base: position 193,209 of record JAMPIV010005389.1, on the reverse strand, counting down.
AAGGGGTAACGAAAGCAGGGAGAGAACACTTGGTATAAGGACACGAAGGTGTGTCATGTTTTTGTTGAAGACTTGTACTGCACGGCGAGCTGACAGGTGATGATGATGATGATGATGTGATACAGATAGGAAAAGAAAAGAAACTCTTGCAGAAGACAACTAGTTAGAGCAGCCTTTTTCAGCATTTTTATCCTGGAGGAACCCCTGAAATAATTTTCAGGTCTCAGAGAACCTCTGCATAAAAATTATTATAGATTCAGCTCACGGCACCTTAGCGTGATCAATAAGTTGTAAATGTAATAATCAGATAATAATTGTCAATGCTCTTTTGAGTACAGGATAATGTTTTCCGTGGAACTGTTTGTTTTTAGCCACCTTATTAGCCTAGTCTTGTTGTGTAAAGTTAAAAGAACGACGTTTATTTATTTTATTTTTTTTTTCAATCTCGATCTCTCGCGGAACCCTTAACGATCTTTCGCGAAACCCTTATGGTTCCGTGAACCCCGGTTAAGGAACCCTGAGTTAGAGTGATGCTAAATGAAAACCTTTCAAAAATTAGACATAAAACACGTGACTGCTTTCCCTAGATATGTTAAAAAGGAAACAAACTATTTAAAGAACTTTAAAATTCAATAAGAAGATCCCTATCAATAAACGCTAAGTAATGGTAGCTATAAGGAAAATTCACTTCCTTTTTGGGGATCGGCGAATGGATTCCAGAGGGTCCATGAACATAACATTACATTTTTTATGTCAAATATTTAATTATGCTTTTATGTTAATTTTTTTCTAAGAAGGAGTCCATACAGTGGCGGATCTACATTTTGGGGGTCCCAAAGCTTGAACTATTGGACGGGCGCCTTTTATTTAAAAAAAAAAGTATCATTAAGAAAACTGGACTTGGGGCCCTGAAGCTCAAGCTTCATTGGCTTCATCGTAGATCCGCCTCTGGGTTCATAGCCATCGTTTGACAATCAACACAGCCTATGGCTCACAAAAATTAATAAACACTGTCCTAGGGCATGTTCTAAGGACCTGCGGACGGCACAGCAAAGGAAGAAGAATTTCTGTCTACAAGCAGCACAACTTTGTGACGAAATCAGTTGTGCACTTTTCATAACTTTCGTTCTCTCCGGCAGTATCACTTCATTTCTTCATTGTTCTCACCAGTCGTCCTATTATTTGACATTTTGTGCTCTGACCACTCCTTAGACTTGTTTACGTTTCGCCAGGTGAATCGTAGTAATACAAGGCTAATTAGACAGGTCCGCGGGTAATAATTTTATTACTTAAGTCGTCTAGCCACCTTTGATAGAGACGGCCATTGTTGACACAGGTAGTCTCGCCCGATCGACAGAAAGAAATCCGTCTGGGAGATGCACGCGTAAACACAGGTAATATATGTAATCGCTTCCGCTGGACCATCTCTGTATCAATATTACAGATAACCTGTCAGAGGAAACAATATGGGCGGAAGGTATTAACCAGGAAATAAGTTCACCGATGCGTTTGTGAGTTTGTACAAATACAACAGGAAGTATTACTGCCATATTTGAAAGAGGTCGCTGGTTTAAACTTTAAAACTGGTATTTTAAAACTCGCGGGGGATAGTAAGGATTTAACACCCCAACCCACTGTAGTTCTAAAGAGCTTACTATTGGTTTAATTTGAGAGCCAGAATAGACTTTGGCTTTCATTGGCAAGTTGGTCAAAAAATACAATCTGGGACTTGAACTGAGAAATGGAAATATAATCTAGCGAAATTTGAGACACAAATCAGACTGCATCGCAACGTCAAATTAGCAACTCCCAGGAGCGAGAGAGACATCGGACTAGTATTCCAGAATTAATAGTGACAGATCAAAGTTATTGAGCGTCTATATAATTTAAAGGAGAACCCACATTTTTAAATACAAAGACTGGAAACGTACGGAATCAGAGCACCCGTCATAAGAGGAATACTAAAGTTTCCCAGACCAAGTGTTCGAAGCATCTAAACAAAGTTGCTGTGTCCATTCTACTGTGCCCGGAGATTGTATATCCCATTGGGGTAAGTTGTGAACATATAGTTTAAAATGTGAATTGTGACATGTCTGTACTTGCTAAGTGGTCATACCAGTCATAGGAGGCTGGCAACTTCAGCACATGAAAATAGTATATTCATAAACCACTAAAGCAAGCGCTGGTGATTGCTTCTTGCTAGTCGTACAGAAAACCGACAGCAGAGGGGACCACAGACTCCGAATGGAGCAGTGAGAAGTGATGATTACATCACATGTGCCTAAAGTGTATAGTATCATTTTGTGAGATATTTGTGCCTTGTTAGTTGTAATTCAGGCAAGCCATTGCCTTCGCGCTGTCCAGACACATTTTCCCCATTAAAGTAACCAGAAGAATAACGGTGATTTCTAATCATATTCTCAGAGTTATACTGTGTATACTCAGGGAGAATAATTATTCAGAGAGGCTAGTATTGGTGGGTGGACAGCGAGACAATGCGCCTGTTAATTTGCAGCCCACAAATGTACTTAGCAGAGGCATTTGCTCCTTTATTGTTCCTGAAGTTCGTGGTTCGAAGCTACAAGACGGTTCTTAGACCAAACCAGTCTGAAGCAAGAATATTCGCCACTATCTTGTGATTCAAGATACTGGATTCGCCACCAACTACATACAGTGGACACGTTGTGAAGACACCCACCTTGGCATTAGGAAAAGTTCATCTAGACGCCTCTAGAGAAGAGTCCTGTCACGGAATTGCCTCCCCTGCTTTGCAGTAGTGGTCCAACAGTGGCAAAAACTCAAGAGTATCTAATATGGGTCTTCAAAGGTGTCTACCTTCGCACAAGATTACTCTTGGCAGAGTTGTAGATAGAAGGATAATAATGCTTCTATCTCAAGGGAGTTTTCATAAGATATTTCAGAAGTCAAGAACAATGCTGCATTGGGCAGGGCAATTGTTAACTTATATCTGAATCACCGCCTTTTATAAAGAATTAAGCAATTATTAATTTCACCTCGTTCAAGCCCCCACCCTGATTTACTCAGTGGAATTCTTATTATTCTGGTATAGCTCTGTTTAGAGTGTATTTTGCTAGCACATTCACATCAACACATCCAGGAAAAAACGGATAGACTTAATAAGCATAGCCAGCAGGTGGGCTTGAACATCAACCTAAAGAAGACCGAGGTCATGACGCTCAATGTGAGCAACCCTGAGCCCATATCAGTAAGGAATCAGCAACTGGAACAGACAGATGCCTTCACATAACTAGGATGCATAGTAACACCAGACGGCGGAGCAAACAAAGACATCAACAACAGAATGAACAAAGCAAGAACAGCCTTTTTTAGTCTAAACAACATCTGGAAGTCCTCTCAGTACAGCACAAGCACAAAATTAGGATTATATCAGAGCTGTGTGCTTTCTGTGCTTCTCTATGGCTCGGAGAGCTGGAGAGTTACAGAGAAGGAAATGTCGAAATTGTCCTCTTTTCACACAACATGTCTAAGAAAAATTCTCCGAATCTTTTGGCCGAATATCATCACCAACCAAGATCTGCTTACTCGGAGCAAGCAAGAGGACATGCACACCATCATAGCTGGCAGACGCTGGAGCTGGGTTGGCCATGTCCTCAGAAGAGACCCCGATGCCATCACAAGAACAGCTATGCTATGGACCCCTGAAGGAAAACGAAAGAGAGGCCGACCAAAAACAACTTGGCGGAGGACTGTGGAGGCTGAGATGCAAAGAATGAACCAGAGTTGGGGCACTGTACGAAGGATGGCCGCCGACCGAGCAAAGTGGAATCAATTTGTTGTTGCCCTACAAGACGCCACCAGGCGTAATGGCCACTGACTGCTTTGACGGTCGGCGGCTAATGATCAAAGAAGAAGAAGAAGATAGTTGTAGATAGAAGGATAATGACGCTTCAATCTCAAGGGTGTGTTCACAAGATAATTCAGAAGTCAAGAACAATGCAGCATAGGGCAGAGCACTATTAACTTATATTTCATCCGGCACCTTTTGTGAAGTTTTAAGCAGTAGTTTGGCTTGTTCGAGCCCCCAGATGGTGTAATCCAGCGAAATTCCTTTTATAATTAATTTTGGCTTTATGGCTGTAAATTTATGTATATATATATGTTAAAGATTGTCCATCATGCATGCGCTCTCTTATCTATAAGAACTGAATCAACTATGAATTTGTAAAATAACATATAACAAATTTAATAATCGATTAGTCTTTAACAAATTTAAATAAATATGGATGAAGATGATTTTAGGAGGTTTTAAAAATGTGTCTATACTGAGACTTAATTGGGGACTGAAGGTTATTACGTGCCTGTTACAAAAGAGTTAGCTTGCTGAGTACTGCACTGGGTCGTTATCAGGTTTTTTGTGATGAGGACTGTCATATATATATATATATATATATATATATATATATATATATATATCTATATATATATATATATATATATATATATATATATATATATATATATATATATATATATATATATATATATATATCCCAGGAAAACTCTACCTTTATTAACACGGAAAACCGGAATCCTAGGAATCTGAACACGAAGTCAGAGTGGGAGGTTATTGTATAGTAACACCCCAGAACACGTGGAAGAGGCTTCTTAAACAAGTTCCCTTAACTATTTCTCTGAGCCAGAAGCTAGACTGTGATCCCAAGACAATGCGGGATGAGTTCTACATTTATAATTCTATATTTTACATTATTAACACTTGAAATTATATGTATATATTGACATGTGAATATTAATATGTGAAAACTGCAAGTGAATGTCTAAGTTATACGAAGCTGGCAACCCTAGCACATAGAATGATGATTTCATATACCACCACTGCGAGGGCTCGTGACTGCTTTATGCAAGTTTCTTATAGAGAACTAAAAGCAGAGGTAGTCCCAAGTTTCATATGGGGCAGGGAGTGAATGATGAGAGAAATGATGTACATACTTAGTAAATTGTTAACCTTTTCAACCAGTGTAGCAGTACATGTAACCCTGTTCAGTCTAAATGTAATGAAAGTTTTCTGCTCACTGGCATTAAGATAATTACACTAGTCAACAACCAAAATGTACCAGAAATGAAAATAGCTGATCTTAACTAATTTTGGTGTGCTGAAAACGAAAATGACATTAAAAAATGTTGATTGGCTCTAGTTTTCAAGATATATGCTACTAGTTTATTTAATTACGGTCAATTTATATATATGACGCAACTGTTGTGGGCCATTGCATAATTTTTTCTAATGACCAATAAAAATGTAACTAGAAGTTGATGATGCAATTCTACCTATGATTACATCACCTTTGTATATAAATATCTTATCTCTGATAAAATTTTGCCATTAGTTAGTGCATTTGTCCTTATCAAAAGTATCGTAGTTAGAAATGCCTAGGACATGTGTGAACAGTGCTAATAATTTCTGTTATATATGTGGTGAGGTGACATTTGTATCACAAAAACGAAATGTAACTAAAGTGATTAAGAAGGCGTACAGTTTGTATTTTGGCTGCAGAATAGGAGATCAAGATAAGAGCTGGGCGCCACACATATGCTGCAATACATGTGCAGCACATCTTAAACTGTGGTTGACTGGCAAAAGGCAAGCTATGCCTTTTGCAGTCCCAGTGATTTGGAGAGAGCCCACTGATCATCTCAACAACTGTTACTTTTGCATGGTCCCTCCAATTGGGAAAGGCATATCAAAGAAGAAAAAATGGACCCTGGAATATCCAAACATCCCCTCTGCAATACGTCCGGTACCACATGGCGATGACCTACCAGTTCCCAAAGTGCCAGAATCATTTTCAGCTGCTTCCACTGATGAAGAAGAGGACATTGGGGGTCCTGAACCATCAACCTCAAGCGACCCAGATTTTGAGCAAACTACATCCACTAAACCACACTTAATAACCCAAGGTGAACTGAATGATCTTGTAAGAGATCTGAATTTACCGACGAACAAGGCGGAGCTTTTGGGTTCCAGATTGCAACAGTGGAATCTCCTGGCAGAAGATGTTACAATTTCTGTGTATAGGAACCGCCAGAAGCCGCTTATTACATTCTTTTTCAAAGAGGGTGACCTTTCTGCGTGCCACAACATTTCTGGTTTAATGGCAGCCCTCAAAATCAATTACATACCGGAAGAGTGGAGGCTTTTCATTGATTCATCCAAGACGAGTCTTAAAGCTGTTTTGTTGAATAATGGTAATGTGTTACCGTCAATTCCAGTTGGTCACGCAGTTCATATGAAAGAAACTTATGAAAACATTAAGCAGCTTTTGAAGTTTATAAACTACGATCATCATCATTGGTCACTTTGCGGTGACTTAAAAGTGGTCGCTCTTTTGCTTGGACTACAGGGTGGATACACCAAGTACTGTTGCTTTCTCTGTGAGTGGGATAGCTGTGCACGAAGTGACCATTACATCAGAAGACATTGGCCAATCAGGCAGTCATTGCAGCCTGGCAGTAAGAACGTTGAGAACCCAGCACTTGTCGACACCAGCAAGATTTTGTTGCCACCCTTGCACACTAAGCTGGGTCTCATGAAAAACTGTGTCAAGGCAATGGAGAAGAAAACAGATGAGGCTTTCAAATACCTCATCAGAAAATTTCCAAGACTGAGTGAAGCTAAAATAAGAGAGGGAGTATTTGTTGGTCCGCAAATTCGAAAACTTCTTCATGATCACGACTTTCTTTGCGTGTGTTGCATGGCAAGGAAAAAGCAGCATGGCTAGCATTTAAGTCAGTGGTGGACAATTTTCATGGAAACAACAGATCTGATAATTACAATGAAATTGTAGAAAATCTCCTTCTGAAGTATAAGAGTCTTGGCTGCAACATGTCTTTGAAAATTCATTTTCTGGATTCTCATCTAGATTTCTTTACGTCAAACTGTGGAGCGGTCAGTGATGAGCATGGTGAACGATTTCACCTGGACATTGCTGCTGTGGAGACAAGGTATCAAGGCAATTGGAGCCCTTCAATGCTTGCTGATTACTGTTGGACTGTGACAAGAGACACCTCATCGATTGACTACAAGAAGCAAGCAAAGAGAGCTCGAACAGCGACTGAATAATGACGGAATGGGTACAAATGTGCCTTTTTAAAACATGATATGTGAACTTTAAATAATGTTTTTATTTTTTCTATCATTTTATGTTGAAATATTAATTAATTGAGTATGTAACCACAATTTTTATAATGCTAAAGTAGAAAAACTAGCTGTTCACACCAGAGAATTAAACAAGCATACATTATTTGTATTACTGTAATGTAAATTCATCATTTTAAAAAAAAACCAGAGCCAATTGGTGAATTTCATTATGATATTTGAAATCAGCATGTCAAAATCAATAAGAAATGGTATATTTAATTTCTGGTACAAATAACTTTTGAAAATTTGTTGACTAGTGTAATCAGAGAGGGTAAGGTTCTGAGGGCGCACATGAGTATGTGTCATGAAAACTCACTCAAGAGAGTATTTGTTCTCTTCTTTTGTGACACTTGTCGGTGGTACCAATTGAGGGTGCTATCTCTAAAACAAGTGAAAGTATAAATGACCTGAAATCGACGCTAGACACCGTTATCAGACGGGTCTTAGAGACGCTGGACCAGCTTTGTGATTACTCCCTGATAATTCTCGGGACGTGTCACAACTTTCAGACTTGACCAGTGACGATTGAAATAGTCATCTATCTGCAAAGAACCAAACATCAGCGGGGGCAGAAACCACCAACCTATTGGCAGCTAAGTAGAACCTTAAAAGCTGCCAAGTGAACTGTCCATTTGTCGAAAACCATAACATCACACTGTGATGAATACTTTTTAAAAAAGAATTATTCATTTCTTAAACTGTTAAACATAATTGATTATTAAATTTGTTACTTGTTTATATACAAATTTAACGTTGAATTAATCATTTTGAATGTACTGCACCCGTAGTCAATTTCTTAAATACACTTAAACAGAGCTGTCGAATACTAATTAAGATTTCGCTGAATTAAATCAGCTGGGGGCTTAGACAAACTAATTATAAGACAATCCTTCACAAAAGTTGACGGCAGATACTAAAGTTAACATTGCTGGGACTCATTCAGCATTGTTTTTGCTATCTTAATATCTTGTGAACACACCCTCGAGGTAGAAGCATCATTATCTGTCTATCTACAACTCTGCTAAGAGTAATCTTGTGCGAAGGTAGACATCTGTGAAGACCCACATTAGATACTCAAGGTTTTGGCACTGTTGAACCACTACTGCAGAGCAAAGGGGAGGCAATCCATGACACTCGGACCTTTATATTCTTATTTTGATAGCGTTATTTGTTCCTCCAACTTTTTCTACGTTGCTGCTTATATATATATATATATATATATATATATATAATATATATATATATATATATATATATATAATATATATATATATATATATATATATATAATATATATATATATATATATATATATATATATACACACATACATGCACGCACGCACACACACACACACACACACATATATATATATAAGTGGATTGATTCTCATAGATGTTGTCTTTTCTTGTGCATTTTCAAACTCAGTTGTGTGACCTGTTAGGTATTTTCATGTTGTCTTGCATCTGGCAACGGATCTTGAGACAGAAGAGCCATTTTGTCGGTAAAATATAGATCGTCAAGCTGTTTTGCCGGAGTCCACTGCAGGAGTGTACTTAAAGTATTTGGCACCCGAGGCGACTCCTACCTTTGGCACCCTTCTCTCTCTCTCTCTCTCTCTCTCTCTCTCTCTCTCTCTCTCTCTCTCTCTCTCTCTCTCTCTCTCTCCCTTCCCCCCCCCCTCCCCCCCCCCTCCCCCTCCCCTTCCCCCCCCCCCCCCCCCATAAAGGAAAAAAACTTGCAGTTATATTTTTTACAATAAGTACTGTCAAAATAGTGGCCAATGGCACCCCCAACCACCCTCCTGGCTGTCACCTGGGACGGACCCCCCCCTCCTCCCCCCTGCACCACAGTACGCCACTGGTCCACTGAAGTTCAGTTTGTTTGGTACGTTGTTATCGTAACCCAGTTAATATCCAGTAAGAAGGGGAAAAAACAGTGTCAAGAGGCATCACTGTCGCACTCAGCTCTTATCTTTAAGGGCTCAGTAAGTTGTCCATCTGGAAGAGTTCTACATATTGATCGGTTTTTCTAATTTTTATCTCAGCGCAGGTTAAATCCTGTCTCCACGTTGAAAATGTGCCAATCTTTGCTTGGATAGATCTGATATCGTCTCCGTGTTGAAAATTGTCTGCTACTTGTTTTGTCTTTTTCAAAGATAATAATTTTTGTGATATTTTTTTTTTCGTTCTCTTCAGGTAGTTTGTGTTCATGAGAAACGACTATCCTCGGTTATGCAGTGTTTTAGGATGTTTAGCTGGCTTTGTGTCCTGTCCACGGTTCACTCTCGCTGCGAGGCGATGTTGCCTTTCCCTGGTTCGAATCTCCAATCACTTCTGGTTCTTCATCTCTTTTTTTTTATATCTTTCTGTCCGTCTGTCTATCTACTTGTCAGTCTGTCTGTCTGATTTTTTCCTCTGTCATTCTGCCTTTCTTTTTTCTGTCTTTATGTCTGTCTGTCTGTCTGTCTGTCTGTCTTTCTGTCTGCATGTCTTTCTTTCTTTCACCATGTTCCTTGTTGTGTTAAGTATTTAACATGTTTTAAAAAAGCTTGCTGTAACTAACAGAGCAGGCGTCTCGTCGTTTGAGACGTACTTTCACTGATAGTTCACAGCGTGAAAAGGTCATTAAACCGCAATGGACGTCATTGTTCATCTTTTTTCTGAATAGCTGAACGAATACGCTGAAAGCCAACGTCGGTTCCGTTTTATTTAGAGCCTGGCTTTACTGAAAACATGGTCCACAAAATCGGTAATCGAAGCATGGAACCGTGGTTCTGAGCTTTATGTTGTTAGAGCTGAGATAAAGTTCACTGATGAATTCTGCAATCCGCCAGCGCTGTTTGGCTGTCGCGTCTCTGATTGCCCGGACGGCAAAGGTGGACGCTAACTGTCCCTGGTTGTGACAACCAATTTGAAAATATAATCGTGTTTATTCGTAAACGTGTACCTCTGTTAAGCTCCAGTCTTTGATTGCAAAGACAAATCTTGCGCTGAAAATATAAATGGTTGTCTTTTTTTCGAGGCGTACTGTATTCTGTACCGATTTCTTTACGTCATTCCAGGCTGTATGTACTGTATTTATAAAACGTTTATGCTGATCTTCTCCGTGTATTTCTTGGTCACTCGCACCACCTGTTTCGTATTAGGTTCAGTTCTAAGAATTGTAAGCCTGTATTGTTTTGAGAGCATGGCCTGCCAGTAGCAAATTTACTAAATTCTACCTTGCTCAGCGGCGATAAATTACATTCTTTAGCCTTCACGATATATTTAGGTACTTTCAAGATATCTTCTTCTTCTTCTTCTTTGATCCATAACCGCCAACCGTCAAAGCAGTCAGCGGCCATCACGCCTGGTGGCGTCTTGTAGGGCAGCAACAAATTGATTCCACTTTGCTCGGTCGGCGGCCATCCTTCGTACAGTGCCCCAGCTGTGGTTCATTCTTTGCATCTCAGCTTCCACAGTTCTCCGTCAAGTGGTTTTTGGTCGGCCTCTCTTTCGCTTTCCCTCGGGGGTCCATAGCATAGCTGTTCTTGTGATGGTATCAGGGTCCCTTCTGAGGACATGGCCAACCCAACTCCAGCGTCTGCCAGCTATGATGGTGTGCATGTCCTCCTGGTTACTCCGAATAAGTAGTTCTTGGTTGCTGATGGTGTTTGGCCAAAAGATTCGGAGAATTTTCCTTAGGCAGATTGTGTGGAAGGAGGACAGTTTCGACATTTCCTTCTCTGTTACTCTCCAACATTCCGCACCATAGAGAAGCACAGAATGTACACAGCTCTCATACAGTTATAATTTGGTGTTTGTGCTGTACTGGGAAGACTTCCAAATGTTGTTGAGAACAGCAAAGGCTGTTCTCGCTTTATTCATTCTGTTGTTAATGTCCTTGCTTGTTCCGCCGTCAGGTGTTACTATGCTTCCTAGGTAAGTAAATGTGTCTGTCTGTTCTAACTTCTGGTTCCTTACTGTTATTGGCTCAGGATTGCCCACATTTAGTGTCATGACCTCTGTCTTCTTCAAATTGATGTTCAGGCCAACCTGCTGGCCATACTTATTCAGTCTATCGGTTTTGTCTTGAATGTGTTGGTGTGAATGCGCGAGTAGTGCAATGTCATCTGCATATTCCAAATCTTCCAGTGTAGAAAACGTTGTCCATATAATTCCTCTTGGACTGCCCTCTGTTGTCTGGCGCATCACCCAATCTATGACTGTCAAAAATAATGTTGTTGATAAGGGGCATCCCTGTCGTACTCCTGTTTTCACTTCGAAAGTTACATTACTCGATCCAACACTGCACGTAAAGTTAGAATAGAGGCTTTTTATAATGGAAACAATGCGGCTGGGAATTCCATAAGCCCTCAGAATTTTCCATAGGCTGTCCCTGTGTATGCTGTCGAAAGCCTTTTCAAAATCAACAAAGTTAATGTACAGCTGTCTCTGCCATTCTGAGCACTGCTCTATAATGTTCCTGAGGGCAAATATATGATCTGCACATCTTCTGTTCTTTCTGAAGCCCGCTTGTTCTTTCCTCAGTTTATTCATTCATAACCCTCCACTCCCAAAGGAGCATAGGCCTTCAACAAACACATGCCAAGTCCTCCTGTCACGTGCCATCATCTCAAGTTCTTTCCATGTTCTCCTCATCATTTTCACCTCTGTTTCCAACTCTCTTCTCCATGTACTTCTTGGTCTTCCTCTGCCTCTCTTGCCCTGCGGGTTCCAGAACAAGGACTGCCTTGTAATGCTATCAACAGGTTTCCTCAGTGTGTGTCCTATCCATCGCCATCGTCTTCTTCTCATCTCTTGTTCCACTGGCACTTGTCTAGTTCTTGTCATCAGTTCTACGTTGGTAACCTTGTCATACCATTTTAATCCCTCTATTCTACGCAAGCACCCATTTATGAAAGTCTGTAGCTTTTTGGTTGTTGTCTTTGTTGTTCTCCATGTCTCAGAGCCATACAATAGGACTGACTTCACATTTGAGTTGAAGATTCTTTTTTTCGTGTTGGATCCTATTTCTCTTGATCTCCATATATTTCCCAATGCAATGAAAGCTCCTCTTGCCTTTTGTATTCTTATTTTGATATCGCTGTCTGTCCCTCCAACTTTGTCTATATTACTGCCAAGATACGTATATGATTCTACATCTTGTATTGGTGTTTCTTCAAGTTCAACCCTATTATCATTACCTGCATTTATTCGCATTATTTTTGTCTTTTCCCTGTGTATTTTCAGACCCAATTGCTGTGACCTCTCATCGAGTGTTTTCAATTTGTCCTGCATCTGATTACGGTTATGGGACAGAAGAGCCAAGTCATCAGCAAAATCCAGATCATCCAACTGCTTAGTCAGAGTCCACTGGATTCCATTTCTGTTGTGTGTTGTCGATGATCTCATAACCCAATCTATTGCCAGCAAGAAAAGAAATGGAGACAAGAGGCATCCCTGTCGCACTCCTGTTCTTATCCCAAATGGTTCTGTAAGCTGTCCTTCATGAAGAACTCTGCATGTCATGTCTTCATATGTTTTCTTTATTAAATTAATGATCTTCAGGGGAACTCCATAATGCCTCATCAATTTCCAAAGTGATTCTCTGTCTACACTGTCAAATGCCTTTTCATAGTCCACAAATCCGATGTATAGTGGTGAATTCCATTCCAGACTTTGTTCAACTATTATTCTCAAAGTGGCTATCTGGTCTGTACATGATCTGTTTTGTCGAAAACCTGCTTGTTCATCTCTCAATTTCTTGTCTATCGACTCTTTTAATCTCTCAAGGATAATCCTGTTTAATACTTTTCCTGGCACTGATAGTAACATTATTCCTCTATAATTTGTGCACTCTTGTAAATTTCCCTTCTTAGGCAACTTAACCAGATATCCTTCCTTCCATTCTGCTGGTATCTCTTCCTTTTCCCAGACTTTACCAAGTAATTTATATAACATCTCTGTAGCCGTGTCGATATCTGCTTTGATGGCCTCTGCTGGAATGCCATCAGGTCCAGACGCTTTTCCATCTCTTAGAAGCTTTATGGCTTTCTTTATTTCTTCCTTCGTTGGTCTTTCACCGTTAATTTGTAGCTCTTCTTCTGCTGGCTGGATGTCCAGCGGGTTTTGTGGAGCTGGTCTATTGAGAAGGTCCCCCAAAATATTCTGTCCACCTCTTCATTTGCTCTTGTATATTGCTGAGCAGTTTCCCATTCTTGTCTTTTATGAGACAACGTGTTTGCTTGTATTTCCCTGTTAACTTCTTTGTGCTGCTATACAGTTCTCTCATATTTCCTTTGGCTGCAGCATCTTCTGCCTCTCTTGCCAACTCCTCAATATACTTCCTCTTGTCTCTTTTGATACTTCTTTTTACTTCTTTGTTTGCTTCTGTGTACACTTCTTGAGCCTTGGCTTTGGAACTTCTGGTTTTGCTTGTGTTTAACTCTGCTTTCTTGTTTTTCCTGTCTTTTATCTTATTGATGGTTTCTGTTGTTATCCATGCTTTTTGTTGTCTTTCCCTTTTCCCCAGTATTTCTTCACATGTCTCCTTCCATACCGTTTTGACCTGCTGCCAATAGTCTTCTGTATTCTCTACATCTTCCAGCTGTTGTAGCACTTGGAATTTGTTGGATACTGTGACCGCAAATTTGTCTCTTGTTTCTTGATTTCTTAGCTGTCCTACATTAAACTGTTGTCTATAATTTTGCATTGTTGCATATCTCTTGAGTTTCATTTTTATTTTGGCTATCAGAAGATGGTGATCTGATGCCACGTCTGCTCCTCTATATACCTTTACATCCTGCAATGATGATCTAAACTTCTTCTTTATGCATATATGATCGATCTGATTTTCTGTTCTATGGTCTGGTGATATCCATGTTGCTTTGTGTATTCTCTTATGTGGAAACATACTTCCTCCTATAGCCAGTTGATTTGAAGCACAGAAGTTTGCGAATAGTTCTCCATTTTCATTCATTACTCCTAGCCCATGTTTTCCCATGACTTCTTCAAATCCGGTGTTGACTGTACCTATCTTTGCATTCATGTCACCCATCAAAATTGTGATGTCTCTTCTTTTTACTTTATCCATAATTTCCTGTAGTTTAATATAAAATGCTTCTTTCACAGACTCTTCTTTGTCATTAGTTGGTGCATAACATTGGATGACATTTACATGAATTTTCTTTTTAGCTGTTTTGAAAGTAGCTGTTATTATTCTGGGTCCAACAGCTTCCCATTCAATGAGTGCTTTCTGTGCTTCTTTAGATAACATAAGAGCTACCCCTTCACTGTGGTGTGAAGTTTCGTCTTCATGTCCTGAGGACAGCACCAATTCACCTGTGATGAGTTTCTTCCTGTCTACCCCCTTCCACTTTGTTTCACACATTCCCAGAACCTCGATTTTGTATTCCCTCATTTCTGCTGCTACTTGCGCCACTTTCCCTTGTTCGTTTAATGTCCGAACATTCCAGGTGCCAAATCTGGAAGTTCTCCTAGAAGAAAGAAGGTTAGTCAGCAACACAGACTCCTTTCGGCTTTCTCTGTGTTGCATCATACGCCTCCCCGCGAGAGGACCTTCCCCTGTCTTGGATGGCTGTGTTTTATTTCCTTTATTTGACTTGTCCATATTTGTTGAAGTTTTTTGTGGTTTAAATTTTTTTACAGGATGGGGTAACCGGCCCCATGCCCAACCCTCCTTAGTCGCCTTCTACGACATGCCTGGCAGGGGACAGTGTTACTATTCTTTGCTCCCCTTTCGGGCCCCGGTAACACACGGGTGTCAGTTTATGGTCAACTGCTTTTGAAATTCTCTGGATGATTATCCTGCCTAGTATTTTGCTGGGAACTGAGAGGAGGGTAATTCCTCTCCAGTTGTTGCAGTCTGCAAGGTCGCCCTTCTTGGGCAATTTGACAATTATTCCTTTACTCCACTCTGTTGGTGTTGTCTCAGTTTCCCAGACTTGTGCAAATAATGGTTCTAATAGTTCTGCTGCTAGTTCAGGGTCTGTCTTGAATAGCTCAGCATTCAGATTGTCGTGACCAGGCGCTTTTCCATTTTTTAGCCCTTTGATAGCTGTGATAATTTCTTCTTTTCGTGGAATGTCTGTATTTACGTCTAAGTCACTTTCAGCCTCAGGAACATTCAGCTGAGTCTCTGGTGGTTCCTTATTCAGTGTTTCTCTGAAGTGCTCTGCCCATCTTGTTTCCTGCCCCTGTGCTGTGGTGATGAGATTTCCTTGCTTGTCTCTTACTAACGTTATGTTGTTTGCACCTCGTTTTCCACTGATAGCTTTAGTTATTTTATAAACTGTGCTTTGTTCATTTCTCAGTGCTGCCTCTTCTGCCTGTCTTGCAAGGTCATCCAGAAATGTCCTTTTGTTAGCACGGGTTTGACGTTTTACTTCCTTGTCCAGCTGACTGTACTGTTCACTGTATATTGCCTTTAACCTGGGAGACTTAGCTTCTGTTTTCTTTCTTTTCATTTCCTTTCTCTTCGCTATGGTGTTTAGCGTTTCTGGTGTTATCCAGTCTTGGCTCTTTCTTTCCTGGAATCCCAAGCATGACTTGCTGCTTTCTTTGTATATTGTTGAGATGGTGTTGAATTTCTGGTCCACATCGTCGGTCTCTGTTCTTTCCTGGCTTTTGGTAATCAGATATCGTCTCTTTACGTCGACCACGAACGCTTTTCTGATGAGGGGGTCCTTAAGTTTCGTGATGTTATATCTTTTCTGTTTGACAGCAACTGGTCCAGCAGCTCTGAGTTTCACCTTCAGTCTTGCTACTAATAGGTGATGATCACTTCCCACATCTGCGCCTCTTCTTACTTTCACGTCTTGTAGTGCATGTCTCCATCTGCCATTGATCATTATGTGATCTATCTGGTTTTTGTCTCGTCCGTTTGGTGATTCCCATGTTAACTTGTGCACTTCTTTGTGTTGAAAAAAAGTGTTCCTCCAATGACCAGGTTGTTAATACTGCAGAAGCTTATTAATTTGTCTCCATTCTCATTTACTGTTCCACTGCCGCATTTCCCCATTACTCTTTCGTTATAATTATTGTGTGTTCCAACTTTCGCATTTAGGTCTCCCATTACTATAATAAGATCGTACCTGGGTACAGTTTCCATTTCCTTTTGTACCTGTTGATAGAACTCGTCCTTGATCTCTTCATCGCTGTCGTTTGTTGGTGCATAGCATTGTATAATTGTGGTGTTGGTGAATCTCCCTCTCAGTCTTGCTCTTATTAGTCTGTTGTTAATGGGTTTCCATTCCAGTAGAGACCTTTCTATTCCTTTCTTAAGGATAATGGCTACAACTTCGTTGTGCTGACCGTCCTCTCTACCAGAATAAAGTACTGTTTCCCCTGTAGCTGTTTTTTTTTTCTCCCCATCCCTGTCCATCTGCTCTCGCTTATTCCCAGGATATGTAGTTTGTAATTCCTCATCTCTGCTGTGATCTGTCTCAGCTTTCCTGCCTCATTCATAGTTCTGACATTCCAAAAACCAATTCTGGATTCGTGTTTTGCGGTCTGGGCATCCGTTTTCATGCCAGTGGCTTCCTTTCGGCTTTCACCACAGTCAGTCATACGAGCCTGAGACTCCGGATGTCCGTCCCGCATCAAAGTATTTTCATTTATTGCTGTTTCCGTAACGTGTGCGATTTTTTACACAGACAGGGGTGTCGGCCCTGTGCTAAAACCCCCAACCTGGAGGACCAGGGTGCCAGCTTTTGTCTGACCCCTACCCACGCAGACCAGTCCAGCATGGTTGAACCTACCAGGAGTAAAACTCCCACTGGCATAGCTCTGGGTTTCAAGATATACTAGTAGATAATTTTATTTGAAGTTTCTTGCTATAATAGTAAATAATTATGTAAATTGTCATGCTATAACAGTAGATAATTATATTAATTGTCATGCTGTGATAGTAGATAATTCTGTTAAGTTTCAAGTGTATCCCACTCTCACGTATATATTATTTGAGAGTTTCTCGTATTGTTTCATTTTTGTTTCATGTTGTTTATTATCTTATTACACCCATGTAGCTAGCTTCAATTTTATGTGGTACTCCTCATACCTGACGAAGACCTAACATAGGATGTGTTTTAAGTTGTACCCTAATAAAATCAGTTACCTATTTTCGTTGTCATTCGCCGCTGATATTCTGTTTTAGCGCAGTCTCCACCCACCCCCATGCACACCCTACATTTTTACTCATTGTTTCCGCCAAGGTTGTAGAGTCGGCCAAAAAAATTATCCGACTCTTGAAGTTTTAGAAGTCTTGTCTCTGTCACGGGATTTACTCCCCTTTGCTCTTCAGTGATGGTCCAACAGTGGTCAAAATTCACAGTATCTGCTGAGGGTCTTCAAAGATGTCTACCTTTCGCTCAAGATTGCTCTTGGCAGAGATGTGAATTGAAGAATTGTGCTTCAATTCTAGGGAGCCTCAGGAATTTAAAGAAATCAAGTACTCCGGCTGATAGGATCTAGGCCGTGTAAACTTTGTAACTTTCCTGACCTTCTATGAGTTAGGATTTTGCTCCTTCTGATGAGCTCCCAAATGATTTAACTCAGTAAAGTATTACTTAAATAGCTCTGTTATAAGTTTAAATTGACTGAGATATACGGGTGCGGTTCTCTCAAAATGACTAAATCAACTATAAATTTGTATATTTACAGATAACAGAATTTAATAGTCAATTATCGTTTACAATTGTAAAATAAATAATGACGGGGCTAATTTAGAGTCCTTAAAATTTCTTCACAGGTGATGGTCTGATTTGAAAATAGAGAGTTCACTCGGCAGCTTTGAATGGGTACTTAGGTGCCAGTAAAATGTCGGTTGGTTTCTGCTCCAGCCGATGTTTGTTCCTTGCAGGTTATCGACTGGTTCACTCGTCACTGGTCAGGTCTGGTGGCTGCAACACGTTTTTCATAGTATCGTGGAGTAATTGCGAAGATGGTCCAGCGTTTGTTAAAACCGGTCTGCTGTAGGTATCTAACTTTGACTGAAGGCCACTTGTACCACTCACTTGTTCCACAGATAACACCATCAATTGGTACCACCGACTAGTATCATCAAATAAAAGAGAAACAAATACCCTCCTGAGTATCATGACATGTTTGCACCGCCTGAATAGATCATGCCCCCCTGTAGTTTCCGGGGGGGGGGGGGGGGGGTCTCACGTGAGACAAAGAAAGCATATGTCTACTGTTGCCTCAGGCATGTCGTACTAGGCGACTAATATGGTTTTGTGCGTAAGACTGGCAACTTTATCACGTAAAACAAATTGTTGCAGAAACAACCGCGCCAAACGCATGTGGATGCTTGGTGCAGGCTTCCTGCAGAGGGACCAGCTACAGTGGTGACTCCATGCTCCATAAGGAGCAAAAAGTAAAATGATGATGATTCAGATAAGCAGATCATTCTTCCTGTCTTCTTAGTCCTCAAGCAGGATAACCTGCACCAAGGCACTGGTGTACTCTTAGAGTCTCGGTTTCTGTAGCAGTTTTAATGATGGAGTTACCAGCCCTATGTACAGTCTCACCTTAGTCGCTTCTTACGACATGCGTGGCGGGAGCAGAGGTCCTATTATTTTTAGGTCTTAACAAGAGACCTTGGAAACCACGCTAGGCGTACAGATCATTACCAGCAATGAACAGCGTTGAGGTCTAGACGGTTGATATGTCCAGGACGCGCCGAACGAAAGGAGGACAGAACAGAGACAAGAAACGCGTATAGTTAACACAAGTAAGGGACGAGACTAGAAGACAGTTGGATAGACTGCATAAAAATAGACCTGACAGACATAGACATTGTCAACTGGTTATAGACTATCAGGGGACAAAAAGAATGGATACGTGTTTGTGACGAGGAATTTTAAGGTCTCATAAAGTTGGCGTAGAAGATAACGTTGAACTGAGATGACTTAGGGTATGTTGAACTGCTGGAAATAAATACGGAAACATAGAAAGTCTGCAGGAGAAAAACTTTCATGGAACAAAACCAAAAGACAAAAAATAAAAAAGTGGCAATTTAGAAATGAACGCGAAAGAACTGAGGGTAGTTAAAAAAAAAAAAATTTTTTTAATAGAAGCCACCAGAGAAAGAAAGAGAGAGTAATGGAAATGAACTTAAGTTTTAAGTACTTAGTTGTTGAGATATTTTATTAAACCGTCTCAAGATAATCCATTACATACTGGGAGCTGTGAGCTTTTTCCTGAAGTACTGTGTCTGGTTTTCTCATCATTGTAACAGGAAAAACTCCAGTAACAGATTGCGTGATTGGATGACAATAGACGGCCGCTTCATACTTTGAATTATGCATTAGTAGTGGCCTCTACAGTGTATTGTGTGCCAATATAGCTTAATGCAGTGTGTCTCAACCTTTGGAGGAGATACGGACACGCAAGAAAATTAGAAAAGCCGAGTCTTGTATATCGTAGGCAGAAGACAAAGAGGCCAGGGCAGTTTAATTATACGCCTGCGAAGTCATTCAGCACATCAGACAACAGAGAGAAAAAAAAAAACTAATGAAAGAGTTCCAGGTTACACTGTTCAGTGGAACGCCTCTTCCTTAGAAAAGGCGACACCACATGGAAGCCCAAGTTCGAGTCTCCAAAGCGCGTGATATTTCTCTTTCTTTTCTGTTGTCGAGTGCTTACAATCTGTAGGGTGATTGATAAGTCACGTCTTCTTTGATCCTTAGCCTCCGACCGTCAAAGCAGCCAGTGGCCATCACGCCTCGTGGCATCTTGTAGGGCAACAACAAATTGATTCCACATTGCTCGGTCGGTGGCCATCCTTCGTACAGTGCCCCGACTCTGGTTCATTCTTTGCATCTCAGCCTCCACAGTCCTCCGCCAAGTTGTTTTTGGTCAGCCTCTCTTTCGTTTTCCTTCAGGGGTCCATAGAATAGCTGTTCTTGTGATGGCATCTGGGTCTCTTCTGAGGACATGGCCAACCCAGCTGCCAGCTATGATGGTGTGCATGTCCTCTTGCTTGCTCCGAGTAAGCAGATCTTGGTTGGTGTCGTAAATTTATTTTGAGAGAAAAGAGTCGTAGAAATAGTGGTCCGGTTTAGAGTGGAAAATGATGATGGAAAGCTCAGTGATAGAAAATGTAGATATTAAATAGTTGCTTCACAGCGTGCTGGAGGAGAGTAAAGACAGACTTATTTACGACAAATCGCTTCTCTCAATCTTCTCTTCCGTTCTCCTGGTCAAACAATTATTTGCCAGTTTTCCAGACTCGCATCTGCGCGCACACCGATTTGGTGTTTTTCACACACACAGACGATGTAGATACAAACTATATTAAACGAATAGGGGAAATGTTGGGCTGTGGGTATGTCCAACACCGTACTAAATGAGTTTATGTGATTTTATTCACTTTAAACATCAATCACTAACAAATATCAGGTATTACATAAATTATCATAAGTACACAAATGCAAATAACAAATTTGGGAGGGGTGAAGAAGATTGGTATCGACTAAGCCCTTCCCGCTTATTAGACAAAGATAAACCCAGTCCAGAGATAGATAATATCAGGAACATAGGTACGTTAACCTAACAGTGAAGTTAATTACTCTGAAAGAGGTGTTACAAAGTTAGGTATAGGTGATAGAAAAAAAAAAACTGTTCTTCCCAATTGTTCTTCCCTTTACTAAGCAAATGGAAAGGAGGGGGGGGGGGGGTTTAAACAGAGTTAACCAATTATCAACTCCCCCTTAAAGGAACAATGCAGGGAATACAGAAAAATTATATTACTAGGCAAGAAAGTTAACAACAGGTTTACAAAAGAAAAACGATTAAATTTCCTGTCATTCATACACACGCGTGAGGATCCACACTCATATACTCACACACTTACCGAATGCAGCCTCAGACGATCCATAAAAAGTATATAAAAACAGCAAGTACTCTTTTGACATATGAACTGTCTAGTCCTTCGATGTCCCGCCCCAGATGTTTGCGAGGGTTTTTTGGTAACAAATATTCTCACTTATCGCAAGACTTGAAGACTAAGAGTTCTCGTGTTTTTATTATATATATATAAAAAGGAGTCTATGGGATGGCACTAACACAGTTCGGCACAGGGGTGAAAATGAAGTGGTCTCTTTTAATCCTCCGCTATGGTAAAATTCCTTCAATGCGTGATGATAGTTTTATTAAATCCAATTGAGGAAAAAACTAGGCTCAGTCACAGTCAGGAAAATATGTACTCTCTCACAGTAAACAGTAAATATGATATCGCTACTGGCGATGATTACCTTCCAGTTTATCTTACAGGTTTGTAAGGGTAATTTGATGATTATTCTTTAAAAATGTTCTTGGGTGGGCTTTATTTCATTTAATTCTGACAGCTAGGTCGCAAGGACCGCCACAAGATTATATTTTAAAAGAAATGTTTCTTCAATGTGACTGGAAGTTTATAGGATGATTTCTTTATTTCTTTCTTTATTTAGCTGGGACCGCAGGTACGATCACTCTGTGTGAAAGAAAAAAGACATGTAACATACCGAAAAATCAAGCGCGATAAATTTCCCGTTAAGCCTATAATACACTCGAGTATTTAATTATGTATTTAATAAACACTGCGCGAATTCTAGTGGTTAAAACACACATCTATAAAACTAGGACTTAACTGAATTTATTAATTATAAATTCCTTCGCGACTTTAAAAGTTAATTTAAGCATCTATTATCTTTTGAAATAATATAATAGATAGATCATTATATTTACAACTGGAACTATTGAGATGGTTTAATTTAATAGATTTAAATTAACACAAACTCCATTGAAATAGAATGACTGAACTAGACCACTGATCACTTTACACAATATATATTACCGCTTTGCACAGAATAGAAATCACTGCAAATCTATATATAAAATCCAGGGGAAAATCTATAACAAGATTTCAATAAAGCTAGTGCTTCTGTAAAGGTCTGGCCAGCGAGTGATAACGTGTCTAGTCTTCATGGTCTATTTAGCTAAAATGGAATGTAAGTTGAGTGGGACATGATAAACTTGACAGCTTATTTGATCTCACGAACTTTTGGGGATCTGACCGCCAAATCAAGAGAAGAAGCCGCCCCCTGGTCTTCGTATCCGCTCGCTGCTGCCCGTTTCGCTTTCCCCGTTCGCTCGGTTCTGCGATTGACACCGAGACGCGAAAATAGCGGCAAGCAACTGCGTCTCGTAGCAGGGACCACTACTGTCTTTGATAACGCCGATAGTCTCCCCTGAAATCCCTCAGTCTGTCTCTTTGATCTCGTGCCGCATACTAGATGAGTCCCGGTGGAATGAGTTCTGGCAAACGAAAAGTTACAACCAATGTTCAGGGGTTCTAATGTTATGAAAAGCTAAAAGTCCCTTTAAATCATCCATCATATCAGGGAGAATTCACTTGTCAAACTAGACGTACGTCACAATCGTCCCCACTTTTAGACATGAAACCATTTTTCATGTTTCGTTTTTTTGACAATGGAGGTGACCTGATTGGTGATTTTAGGATGAGTGGTATCTTCAGTTTGCTCTTCTTCCTCTGTAGACCAGTTTCTACTCAGGAAATCAGCCCCGACATTCTGTTTTCCCGGAATATATTCCACTTTGAAAGAATAAACGCTTAAAAGAAGCGCCCAACGCATGATCCTTGCGTTAAATTCTTTATTGGCACCAAGAAATGCTAACGGAGCGTTGTCTGTTTGCACCGTGAAAGATGTACCATAAAGAAACTCACGATGGCGTCTGATACCGTCAATCAGAGCAAGACATTCCCTTTCAACTACGCTGTAGTTCAATTCCGCTTTATTTAATTTCCGACTGCCATAGGCAACTGGAAATAGCATGTTCATGTCACTGTCATCGGCTTGAAGCAGTGTTGACCCGATGCCCTGACCTGACGCGTCGACTCTCAGTACAAAAGGTTTCTTGAGGTCAGGCAACCTCAAAATGGGGTATGCAGACAACTGTCCTTTCAAAGTGCTATACGCGTGTTCGCACTTTTGATCCCATATGACCTTATCAGGACAACCTTTCTTTGTGAGGTCAGTCAGAGGTGCCGTCAGTCCGTTGAAGTTCTGGATGTACTTCTGATAGTATGCACATAGCGATATGAAGGAACGTACGTCTTTCTTCGTTCGGGGTCTTTTTGCTGCCATTATTTTCTCCACGTTCTTCTTAATAGGCCAACTGCATCCGTGAGAAATAGTGTGCCCCAGGAAGTCTAACTGTTCAAACCCGATGAGACATTTGCTAGGTCTGGCTGTGAGACCCGTTTCCTGTAGTCTCCTGAGGAGCATAGCAACCATAGCAATATGTTCTTCATAGGTTTCCGATGCAATTAAGATGTCATCCATGAAATTATGGATATGGGGACTTTGCAAAGGTTGTAGAAGCTTCCTCATCATCCTGGTGAACACTCCTGGTGCATTATGCAAACCGAACGGCATCACGTTAAATGTGTAATGTCCTTCACTAGTGCTGAAAGCTAACAAAGGTTTAATTTCCTCCTTGACTGGTATTTGATAATAACCTTTGCTGAGGTCAATCTTGGAGAAGATCTTTGCTTTGCTGAGCTTGGTGAACAACTCAGAAACCGTTTGGAGAGGTTCGGGCTGGAATTCCGTTACCGCGTTTAGCAACCTGTAATCAATGCACAGCCGAACTTCCTTATTGGGCTTCTGCAACAGCACTACACTCGAGCTGTAAGGAGATGTAGACTCACTGATAATTCCTGCCTGACGCAGCTTGTCTATTTCTCCGCGAAGTGCATCAGCTTTAGCGTACGGGATGGGGTAAACTCTGGTTTGAACAGGGGTCTCGTTTGTTAATTTCATATCAAATTCAATGAGATTTGTTCGACCAGGTACATCCGTTAAGACTGCACTGTACTGTTTTAGTAGAGCCCTGGTTTCTGTTTGTTGTTCTGGTGAGAGATTGTCGCCGAACTTGACATCTTTAAAGGATTCTGTGGGTTGCAATGGATACTCCATGCAACCATCATCATCTTCCTCGTATTCCGTTGCTATGGCGACAGCTAGGAGATGCTCGGAAGATGGCACCGGTCTTTCCAAATATTTCTTTAGCAGATTTATGTGGAAGACCTTCTCCTTTCCTTTGATGGAGATCTTGTAGTTGGTACGTGAGATCTTTTTAAGGACGGTAAACGGCCCTTGCCATCCGATGCGAAGTTTATTGCTTCCGGTTGGAAGTAGCAATAGGACTTTCTCCCCTGGTTGTAGTTCTCTCTCTTTTGCAGCTTTGTATCTTTTTGTAATTTTAGCGCGGGCTTTCTTAAGGTTGGTAGTAGCTAGATCCCATCCTAGCTTTAGCCTTTCCTTAAGCTCAGATACGTACTTGCTTGCAGAGACGACTGTCTCGTCAGCCTTCTGGTCTGTCAGGGACCGAAGTAATGTTGTTGTTGTTTTGATGAATTGATGGGTGGAGATCGGGCACTCAACATCTGATCATTGTTGCCTCTTCTCGTTCCATCTTGGTCTACCCTGTTCAACCTGAAAGTTGGTTATAATTGGGGTATTTAGTGTCATTTTATTTACTAATTTTGTATTCAATTTAAATAACTGTTGTCTTTTGTAGTTGCTGATTTTTATTTATATTATTATTTGTCAATTTTATTTTCTCTTTTGTATTGTTTCTAGATAACTATTGTCCTTTACACTTGGTTTTAATTTGTATTAGTATTTGTTCTTTTTGAGTTGTTGTCCCTTTTTTTTAATATCTTGTCTTTCCTTGTCCTATGAGTAGCTATTTTTTGTTAATGCTTTGTTAGTTCTTCTGCTTAATTTCTATTTAGTTGGATGATTTTCCTGAAGTTCTAACCTTATATTTTTTCCTTTGTTTTATGTATATATCTTTTAAGTATTGATTGGGCATCTCTTGGGGCATCTATACTTAAAACCTTATCACCTGTTAAGTCTATATTGTGATTTCTATAGTAAGTTTTTAATTCAAGCCTGTGTTGTTCATACTTTTTACAGTGGATCAGGTAGTGGTCTATGTCATTCTCTTCCTGACATTCTTGGCAGTGTGGTTCTTCTACCATGAAGTATGCTGCACCGAGTCGGAGACGCCACAGTTTTTTGTTCGATGGTATCTTTAATTCTTCTCTGACCTGGCATGTCCTCGTTGGTTCTTTCAGCAGTTTGAACGCGTGTCTGCCTTTTCTACTTTCTTTCCATGTTGTCTTCCATTCCTCGTTTATAGTTTCCTTCACTTGGCTCTTGATCTCTGACCTTCCCAGTCCTGCTTTTATATTGTTTTTACTTGTTCTTCCCTTCTTGGCATTCTGGTCTGCCAACTCATTGCCAGCTATACCTATGTGTGCTGGAACCCACACTAGCCTCACACTACATCCTCTGTTCTCTAGTGATGTATTAATTGCTAGAATTTCTTCCTTTATGTCTGGCCGGCTACATTTACCTGGGTGTTCTAGTGCTTGTAGTGATGATAGTGAGTCTGTAAATATCGTAACAGCTTCTGGTGGGTTATCTTCGATTATTTCTAGACTTTTAAGAATTGCTACCATCTCTGCAGTGAAAATCGATGCCCCTTCCGTTATACTGTAGCTCTTTTTTATTCCCCATTGTGGTATTACAACTCCGGCACCTAATTGCCCACTATCACCCTTGGATCCATCAGTGTAGATGGCCAGACTTTGTTTAGTTAGTTGCTCTATGAACTTTCTACTTATCATTTTGGCTTCCTTATCTTCTATGTTTTGTTTGATCTTTTCAG
Organism: Oreohelix idahoensis; assembly: GCA_024509875.1. Lineage (NCBI taxonomy): Eukaryota > Metazoa > Mollusca > Gastropoda > Stylommatophora > Oreohelicidae > Oreohelix > Oreohelix idahoensis. Next base: position 167,262 of record JAMPIV010005389.1, on the reverse strand, counting down.
TAAGTGAGTAGTCTATGATTGGTGTTTTTAGTTCCCATGGTGGTATTTTGCTTCTGTATTTATTACTATTTTCAATTGTGTTTGATAGTTCTTTGAACTGCATTAGGTCTTCTATAGTTCTCCACCCTGTTGGATATCTATCTTTATTTAAGGGAACGTCCCATACACTTGGTTGGTTTTTGACAAATGCTTTATGTGCTGGGTGGGTCACTTCTTGTGCTACTTTACTCCAATAATTTAATCTCAGTTCTTTCCGTCTTATACCAAGGGGAGGTATGCCGAGAGCTACTTCTAGAGCTTCTACTGGTGTCGATATAAATGCACCTGTAATGGTTCTCATGGCTGCATTTTGAATCCTGTCCAGTTTTGCTTTGTTAGAAGCTGCAGCTGAGTCATAGACTATGCTGGCATAATCCAGTTTCCCCCTGATGAAGGACTTGTAGAACATAAGCATTATTTTATTGCTGGCCCCCCATCCATTACCTTTTACAATCCTTAGTATATTTAGGGGTCCCCTACAGCTTTCTACCAAATTGTCTATATGTTTATTATAATTTAGTTGTTTATCTAAAGTTATGCCCAGAAATCTAGTTGTTGAGGAGGTACATATTTTCTGTCCTTTAATGGTTATATTGATTTTGTTATTTTTTTTTTAAATTTCCTTTTGCTGAAAATCATACCTACTGTTTTGTTTACATTAATTTGGAAGCCCCAACTTTTCATCCACTCTGAAACTTTGTCTATTTGATTTTGAAGTTTTTTGTAAACATGGTCCAAGTTTTTTCCAGATCGCCAAATGGCACAGTCATCTGCAAATTGTGATACTGCATTCTTTATGTCATTAAATTCATCTGCTAAATCATTTACAGCTATAGTGAAAATTGAAGGAGAGATCACTGATCCTTGAGGAATCCCATTCTGTTGTTCATATATTTCTGAACTATCATTATTCACCTGTACAGCAAAATACCTGTCCTGTAAAAAGTTTTCTAGATACCTATAGGTTTTACCAGTAATGCCAATCTTTTTCATTTTGTAAAGAGCTCCATCTCGCCAGCATTCATCATATGCTCTAGCTACATCTAGAAAGACTGCCACTGTTTTCTCTTTCCTCTTGAATCCTAGCTTTACATCATGTTCTAATCTTACAAGCTGGTCTACTGTACTTCTGTCTGCTCTAAACCCTGACTGGTTTGGGCTATATAACTGGTTTTTTTCTAGGTAGAATTTAACTCTTTTATTCACAACAGTTTCCAGTATTTTACCTAGTTGTGATGTTAAGGAGATAGGCCTATATGAACTTACATCATGGGCTTCCTTATTGGGTTTTAGAATGGGTACTATCATAGCTACTTTCCATGCTTTTGGTATCTTTCCTAAGTTCCAGATTTTGTTATAAAGTGAAGTTATTATGTTTATAGTTCTTTTGGGTACTTTCTTAAGGATTTCATAACTAAGTATATCTTGCCCTGAGGCAGTATTAGATTTATCTTTTATTGCATTAGTTACTTCTTCCTCTGTTATATCAGCATCTAAATAGTTTGTTTCATCTATCTGGTCTGGTAGTTCTTTTAAAAACTGTATCCTAAGTCTTTCTCTTCTCTCATTTTCTTCCTGTCCAAGGCTACTTTTTGCACTGACTTTATAGAAATACTCGGCAAGGGCATTAGCTTTTTCTTTATCTGTTTCTGCTCTCTTTGGTAGTTTGATTGTTGGCATTATTGTTTTCTTATTGTTCCCTTTGATTGCCTTAAGCTTTTTCCATACTTCTCTAATTTGAGTGCTAGGTTTAAGTGACTGACAAAACTCCTTCCAGTTAGTTTCTTTGGCTTTGAATATTATTCTGTTAGATTCATTCCTAATAAGTTTATACTTATCATAGTTTTCTTCTGTTCTGTTATTTCTATATTTTTGTAAGGCCCTTTTTCTTCTCTCATGAATTTCTGCACAGCTTTTATTCCACCAGGCAACTGGTTCTTTATTCCATTGAGTTTCTCTTTTCTTCTTAATGTTATTTATTGGTTTAAGGTGTTGTGGCATATTTTTATTTGGTATATACTTTATTGCTATTTTCAGAATTTCATTGGTCAGTGTTTCTGCCCACAAGTCAGTATCATCTGATTCCATGTCTTTATATTCCATCACCTCCAGCTCTGATTGGAAAGCTTCCCAGTTTGCTTTTTTATAGTTGAAGGTAGGTTTCTCTGGTTCTGGGTTTGGAATGACATTTTCATGCATGGTTATTACAATGGGCAGATGATCTGAGTTTGTGTCTTGTAACACTTCCCAATTTACATTCGCTAGGTTGTTAGTTGCTATACTTATGTCTATTGCTGAGTCTGCCCTATTAGCTTGTGGATTAATTCTTGTTGCAGATCCATCATTTAGTATTAGTAGTTCATTGTTTTCTATGAAGTCAAGTAGGCATTTTCCTGCATTATCTGCATGTTGTCCACCCCAAGCACAATGATGGGAATTAAAATCGCCTACTATGATTGTTTTGTGGCCTAGTCTGGTGCTTATGGCTAGTATTTCTTCATCTTTAATTGTGCCATCTTTAGCATATACATTTAGAATTGTTAGATTGTTTGGTTCAGCTGCTATAGTAACCTGGATACCTTCTATATTGGTTGTATTAAATACTTCCCAGTCTATGATTTTAAATTTTTCGCTAACTAATACTGCGACACCTCCTCCTCTACCTTCTTTCCTATCGTGTCTAAGTATCTTAAAGCCCTTACAACTATATTTATTATTTGGGTTTAAATGGGTCTCTTGAAGAGCATATATATCAGTATTTTCTCCAGTCTCTGATAGTAGGGGTGTAAAATTTTTTTTAATACCCCTACAATTCCACTGGATAATTCTAAATCTTTCTAAATTGAATTTTAACATCCTCTAGTATACCTTTTATTTTGGTTAACTGTCAAATTGCTCTTATTCTGCATTTCCTGTACTTGTGGACCCACTATCCATCAAGTTCTCAATAAAAACCTTATTTAAACTTATCATTTTATTCCTAACTTTTTCCACTATGTATGGTAAAAGTGCCTCAATGTGTCCTTTGATATTTTCTTCTAGGTTGACCACTTTCCTATTTTCATCCAATGCTACATTCCCTTCTCTCCCTATGTTACTCTCCGGCTTTTCACTTTCCATTCTTTTTAGTATTATTTCACTTTCTTCTTTTTGTTCAGACAGTTTGACTAGTATCATTTCATTTTCTTCTTTCAGTACAGTCAGTTTAGCTATATCCTGGGAAATTTGGTGCTGTATGGCTTTCACTTCTTGAAGCAATGCCTCTGCACTTTTCAGTGCACTTGTGTCATCCGAGGATGTAGTTGAATCATCTGACTGGTTTTTTGGTACTATTTTATTATTTTCTAACTTGTTCTTACTTTCTTTTGCCATCTGTGACTTAAGCATTTTGACATCTTCTTGCACACTCTTAATTTCTGTTATAACTTTATTGTTCGTATAAGTATCATTTTCTTTTAATTCTTTAATGACCGTTTTGAAAGGGGTTTGGGTTGTTATAGCTACCCTCAATGCTTTTTTGGTCTGCTGATATACTGGGCAGCCCTGGAATCTGGCGCTATGGTTTCCTTTGCAATTAGTGCATTTTCTGTTTGCATTATCCTTTTTATAGTCAGTATCTGACTTTGCCTTTTCGCATTGTGTGAAAGGGTGTGCCCCCGCACAAAACCTACATACTGCCTTCCCCCTGCAAGTGTGGCGTCCATGACCAAACTTCATGCAGTTGGAGCACTGCAACACTGGGGGAATGAAGGCTTCTGTGTTTTTTTGTGTTTTCCCAAATAGTACCATCTTGGGGGGTTCCCTACCTTCTGTTGTTATCACTACCACTGGGGTAACGATACTCCCTTTCACCATTATTCTGTCCACGTGTACCAGCTTTATGTCTGGGTTATGTTTTGCGAGGATGTTCATAACTTCCTCGCTTGAAATGGTAGTGTTTATCCCTTTTAACACACATCTACTGGTCACTTTTGCTAGCTCTATCCTTACTTCTATGTCGTGTGCAAGAGTCATTGTTTTTGCTTCTACTTTGAGTTCCTCTATCATCTCTTTTATTCTGTCACTCTGATTTGGGATAATTATTATGCCAAAATGGGTTTTCGAAATTTTGGCTATCGCCTTTTTGCCTAACACAGGATCAAGGATGTTTATAATTTTGTCTTCATCTAATGCCTTGATCTTGACAGCCTCACCAGCTACTTGCGTTATCTTTAAACGACATATGTTTACTACATCTTTATTTTTTGGAGCTGCCTGGGTTGCTAGATGTCTTGAGTCTTTTTTGGTACTTTCATTGCTATTATTTTGGTTAGTATTTTCTTCTAGTTTATCATGCCTGGTGTGCCTACCTTGGTTTTTAACTGCTTCTGCCCACGTTTTGCCTTCCTTTGTTGTTTTTACTTCTGAGCCTCCTTTCAGTTTATCCCCTCTGGTTTCATGACTTGTTTTGTCCGCGTTTACCTGGCTGTCCTGATTATCCTTTTCCCTGGGTCCTTTCTTTCCGTTCGCTGTGCTGGTTCCTGATCTTTCTCCTTTGTTGATTCTGCTTTTTGTTGTTTTTCCTTCCGCGTCTCCTTCCCGATTTTCCATTATTGTTTTACTCGTGTCCTTTAGTTCTGTTTTTCTGATTTCAGGGTTCGTGGTCCTGTTTCTTTCTGTCCGGTTTAAAGTTTTGTCTTTTTCTGGAGTTTTGGCCATCGCTTTCCCTTCCTCGGACTGTTTTCTGGTGAATACTACCATTGGTTATTTTTCCTGTCTTTTAGAATGCTACTATTTGTTGTCTTTGAATTATATTCTGATGATTGAATATTATATGTAATCTTTGGCTTTTGGCTTATTTTGTTATATATATCTTTACCCCACTACGATTCTTAAATTAAATAGTTCCCTAATACTTAACCTTAACTACAGTAGGCCTACTCTAATACTATCAACAAAAGTATAAATTATTCACCACTTAAATATCTTTCAAGATGGCTGCCTGGTCTCACTCAAAGAATTGCCACGTGGTGCTATTTAATTTCTATTATTTTAATTTCTAAAATTAACTGCAAAAAGCTAACACTGAAGATGGATAAAAATATCAACTTATCTGATAACTTGTGTAGTTCGAAGGATGTCTTCACTGTGTCTCGTCCTAAAAAGGACGTATCAAGCTTGTGTGGTTTGAGGTAAGCAAAAATGCGTGTTACCCCTGTAGTAGACGGAAGTGGAATGTGGAGGTCGGTGTGTGACGTCTGTGGACCGAAGTAAGGCTTCTAGTGGCCCCTTTATAGGTCTGCCAAATAAAAGTGTAGCTGGCGCAAAACCCGTAGACGCTTGGGGTACCTCTCGGTAGGCGAATAAGGCAGCCGATATATATTGGTCCCAGTCTTCCGGTTTCTCCTGACCCAGCTTACGTAACATCATGGTGAGGGTACCGTTAAAACGTTCCACGAGCCCATTTCCGGCCGGATGGTAGGGACTTGTGTGGATATGTTTGGCCCTCAAGATCTTAAAGATCTCCTCCATTAACAGGCTACGGAATTGGGATCCATTGTCCGTCAAAACTTGTTGAGGGAATCCCAACCGTGTAAAAATTTGCACAAGGGCTTCTGCGACATGCTTGGAATTAGTGCATGGTAGCGGTACGGCTTCGGCCCACATAGTGCAAGTGTCAACTAAGGTCAGGATGAACCTGTTCCTTCTTTTGGTCTTTTCCAGAGGACCAATAATGTCGAAAGCAACCCGTTCAAATGGAGTCCCTACTATTGGCATTTGCCCCATAGGTACTGGGGGTGTCAAGTGCTTGGGTGCTACCCGTTGGCACTGGGCGCAGGATTTCACATACCTGACAATGTCAGAGTTCATTCCTGGCCACAAATAGTGGTTTTTTATTCGCTGAATGGTGGCGGTTTGTCCCATATGTCCGCTAAAGGGAAGAGAGTGCCCCATTTCTAAGATCTGGTTTCTGTACTGCGTCGGTACTAGGAGCTGGTTATTCCACGTGTCCGGGTTGCCCGTTCTACGATACAATACACCATCCTTAGAAAAGATGTCTCCGTTGTGTCTGGGGTCCTTAGCCATGGGCAGTTTTTTAAAGCAGGGCGCCAGAGTAGGGTCCTTTTGTTGCGCCTCCTTCAGTTCATTCGGCAACAAGTTTGGCGCAGGCTCCCTCTCCTTCTTGGCTTGCCCTCTTGTGGTTACCGCTGCCACAATCGGCTTCTTAGGTCTCCCAATGAACACATATCTACATCCCAGGATAACTGGGTGATAAAGTCTCTTTTTGGAAGACAGACGTCATCATCATCAGTTGATAAACTCTTAATACAAGACCCTTGCCCTGAGCAAGAGACATGCTGAAAGATCTGAAGCTCACTCGAACATCACCAGAGTTAAATACTGTGTTGTTGTGTTGCTCGTGGTTTGAGTATGGAATGTCAACTTGACCTACGCAGTGGTGTGTAGACATAGATTGAGTATATAATATGCGAATGATAAGAAGAGTTCGTGGTGTTGACAAATGTTCTTTTCTCACACTCATGTATGGCTGGAAGTCATCGACACCAACGACTGTGTACCTTTACTACAGTTTAATTGGACGTACACACTCGACAGCACAGATAGGGACAAATCACAGGTTGGCATAATACATCATGGTACAGTGGATAAATGGTCTTGCAATGTTACATGGGCACTCATGTAGAATAATAATAGTATAATGGACTGTCAGTAGCCAAGCACTCAGTATTGCCCATATATATATATCATCTGAGTTTACTGACAAAGCACGTCAGATTATAAACAATATCCAAGATGGCTTCTAGACCTAACCTCGTCTAGCGAAGATTCCTTAACATAATGTCCAGCACAGATTTTTCCATATAATAATATTGAACCGCTAACAAAGGGTTCTCATGTGTAGCAGTGATCTCTGGACTAATCAAGCGATAATACGGGCATCCCTTTTCTCTTCTTGAAAGTCACTACATGTTTGGTTACAAGATGGCTTCTCTCGTGAGCTGACACTCACGTTTGGATACAGATAATGAATCTGTCTTAAAGTTAGTCGTTCATTAAATGTTCTCATTACTCTGTAGATTTTATCATGAACAATTGACTGCATTCTACAGGATATAGTGCTGCTAGGAATCAGAGTCGTTTTTCATCTAGTTAAATGTATCCTCTCAGACGTACAAATCGTACCTATCGAAAAACGGTGGCTTCGTACGAGAGTTCAAAAGAGTGTCTTTTATTACCTTGGTATCAGAAATATGATTCTGCCATTCCTTGGCAATAAGAATAAACACTGGGGTAAAGCATACACGATAGGTCTAGACGACTATCACTTTCCCCACAAATACTGAGATCACTTTTTCCGGCGACAAGCCGACATAGAAAAATCACAGCCCATCATCAGGGCGAAGCCAAAACACACCTCTCTAGCGACACATCTGCCGAACAGCCTTTGACCTCTCTAGAGACAAAAGAACATATAGTTCGACTTAGATATGTAAAGATATACAGATATAAGACAGACTCGTCCTACTCAGACAAACAATACACATAAATTCAGGCCATAGATATTCTGAAGCAAGAACAATCTATTACTACCCAAACAAAGAATAAATCGCAGTAAAACTGGATTCATCCGCGGAGTTCGATCGAAAGAGACGACACAACTTTCAAGGGAAGTAACTCAATAATGACTTTTCCTTAAGCACTAAAAAGTATCTATTTTGTTTACAAAATATTTGCGAACATAACAAGTATACCAATGTATAATATTGTAAGATATCAAAGACTGCACGTAACAGTCTTACCACACCTCCCGGGAAAAAAAAAATGGAACATTTTTTTTTTTTTTTTAAAATACATCTAGGAGCAACGTACAATAGGCTCACAACGCATGAATAATGCGCAGATGAAAATATCAGGAATAAATATAACGCCTAATATGAGGCTAAGTCGACTTATGGAGCGACTGGTGAGAATGTGTCTCATCAACTGAGAGAAATTATTTCTCTACAAGTATATTTTTCCAGGAAGGTGTCATCAAAGTATAATACAATTCCGGCAATTACACGATGCCTAAAAAATTCATACCATAATTTCGTATTAGATATCTTACATTTATGATTTATGAAGAAAAATCATCAAAGCACAGCGGTGAATAAACATCAATGAACCGCTATGTAGTGATACAATCATTATATTATTAAATTACAAATGTGTATCTATCATGATATAGAAAAGGAACTACTATAGAACTAGACATATCAAGAAGTCTAAGCCCTAATAGTTATGTGGAATCATGTGGGCATCTTGACAGAATGTCTGCCATCACATTATCTGATCCACGAATAGCTCGCACAGAGAAATGAAAAGGTTGAAGAGCAATTGCATATCGAGTAGACCTCGAGCTCTTCAAATTCTTACTCTGTATAGCAGTAAGAGCTTTTTGGTCGGTTTCTACTATGAAATGTGCGCCTAGAAGGAATCTCTGTAGTTTGAGGATCGACCAAACCATAGCTAATAGCTCACGGTCTAAAACCGAATAATTCCTTTCTGCCGCATTAAGTTTTCTGGAAATATACATTACAGGATGCAGAGTTCCAGAGTACTCTTGCATTAGTGCCGCTCCAATCCCAGTGGATGAAGCGTCACTACGAAGAACGAATGTCTTATCTTTAGTAGGTAGCACTAAAATAGGTGGTGTTGAAAACAATGTTTTAATCTTATCCAGAGAGCATTGGCATTCCTGAGACCAGTGGACCATATTAGGCGAACCTTTCTTTAGAAGTGTTGAAAGAGGTGCCATGATAGAGGATAGATTCTGAATGAATCTGCCATAAAATTGAATAAGACCTAACAGACTTCTCACCTGTTTTTTAGTCTTAGGGATCGAGATGTTAAGTATCTTACTAGTATTATGGTCCTCTGTCTTTAGGAAACCATGACCAACTCGGTGGCCTAGGAAAGAAATTTCGCTAAAACCAATATAGGCTTTAGAGGGTTTCGCTGTCAGGTTGTGCTCGCGCAAAGTAGACAGCAATTCATCTAACCCTGAATAGTGATCTTCCCAAGTATCGCTGAAAAGACAGATGTCGTCTAGATATGCAATGACATCTGACCGATAAGATAGGATTCGGCGCATCATGCGTACGAATGTAGCTGGTGCGTTCATAAGACCGAAAGGCATAAAATTCCATTGGAACAAACCTCTAGGTGTTGAAAAAGCCGTGAGAGGTTTGGCGCGTTCAGATAAAGGAACTTGCCAATATCCTTTAGACAAATCAAGTTTAGTGAAAAAATGAGATTTGGAGAGTCGAGTAAGTAGCTCTTCCAGTAAAGGCATAGGTTCGGCATCGAACTTCGTTACTTGATTCAATTTTCGATAGTCAACGCAAAGACGTATGTTATTGTCTTTTTTACGAACAATAACCATCGGCGAAGAATATGCAGAGGTGGATGGTTCGATTATTTTCAAATCTATCATCTCATCCAACTCTTTCTCGACCTGTGCTTGAAAATGTATAGGTATAGGATAAGGTCTAACCCTAATAGGAGTATGGTCAGTTAGAACAATGTCATGTTCAATGACATTCGTTTGTCCAGGGATGTCAGTGAGTACATCCTGAAATGTTTGCAACATAGTTGAAACTTGTCGCTGTTCTCCTAGAGACAAATCAGGAGAGACAGTAACGTTCTTCCATGATTCACTAGAATGAAGTGGGATCATTGGAAGAGGAAGATTTACATCTGAAAAACTTGTTTCCTCATCCTGTATCACGGACAGTGATGAGTAATGACCATGTTGTACTGGAGAATTGTCCGTTGCTTGGAAAATGGGTTGCAAATAATCCGGACGTTCATGGAATTCCGTAAGCATATTGATGTGGAAGGTTTTATGCTTCCCATCAATATCGACAATATAGTCGACATCGGAAATTTTCGATATTATATCGTACGGACCTTTCCAAGAAATAAGTAGTCTGTTTTCCCTACAAGGTAGTAATACAAATGCTTTGTCACCAGGACAAAGTTGTCGTAAGCATCTCTTCTTATTGGCAAATTGCCTTGCCTTCTGTTTCGCAAATTCAGAAGAAGAAGTTGCTAATTTGCATGCTTCGATAATTTTTTGTCTCAACGCGATGACATATTCGTAGGATGACTTTGTGTCATCGTCAATATTGTCAGATGTTATGAGATCGTGAAGCAACGACATAGGGCCACGCGGACGCGCGCCAAAGACGAGTTCAAAGGGAGAAAATCCTGTATGTTCATTGGGTACCTCTCTGTAAGCGAAGAGGGCCGCAGGTAAAACTCTGTCCCAGTCTTGAGGATGATCCTCAGTTATCTTCCCTAGTAAGTTTTTAAGTGTTCTATTAAGGCGTTCGACCATACCATTAGACATTGGATGGTAGATACTACTTAAAGATCTATCTATCTGCAGAGTAGACATTACTTGAGACATGGTATCTGATATTAGTTGGGTGCCATGGTCTGACAATATCTCTCCGGGGAACCCCAGACGAGAAAATATAAGCCAAAGAGCATCTGCAATATCAGCAGTAGTAATGCTCTTCAGAGGAATAGCCTCTGGCCAACGTGTGCACATATCAACACACGTCAAGATAAACTGATGTCCTCTGGCAGACTTGATCTTAAATGGACCAATAATGTCTATGGCCATTTTTTGGAACGGCCGAATAGGAATGTCCGCCGCCTGAATGGGTGCAGCATGCCGTGGACCTTTGGATTTAACTTCCTGACATACTTTACAAGATCGACAATAAATCCGTATGTCCTTGTTTACCAATGGCCAAAAGAAAGCCGCAAGGACTCTTGACTTAGTACGGGAAAAACCCATGTGTCCAGCACACTGAGAGTCGTGAGCGTGCTGCAAAATTTTAACTCTCAAATTCTTGGGAACCAGGATTTGAGAATGACTTGACGTAATGGAGTCTTGAACCATACGTACAAGTACGCCATTCTTCTTTGTAATCCACGATTTACGACTTGTGTCTTTATTCGGATCACCTTTAGTTGCAAGAATGAAGAATTTCTTCAGAGTGGGATCATCTTCTTGCTGTTTTATAAACGAGTCACGAGAAATTACCAAGGGATCATCTTGGTTATGCACTTCATTATCTTCAGTAGATGAAGTTTTAGGCATATTAAGAGCCTGAGCTCTAGTGACTACAGCGTTAGCAATCTGCATGTTTTGCCTTTCCCACGCGGAAATTTGTTGCGGAGTGCATTCTTTGACTCCATGAATGCGACCGATGATGAGGTCAGCGATCGGATTCGGAAGAAGACATGCGTGTACATCTCCTGTAAAGAAAGGAGTAGCAATCCTAATGATAGCAGTAGAGTATTTCTCTAATGTGCCGCCAAATGTTACACATTTGACTACTTGTCCAGTGGCACGGGAAGGATCTACGAGTGACTGCCTAACACCAATTGTGGTGCATCCAGAATCAAATAGCACAGAGACTGGATTGTTATTCACTAAACCCTTATGTAAGACAAGAGAACCTCTTCCATCATGCGCGACTGATGCCGGAAGAGCAGGAAGAGGATGGCCACAGCTTAAAGTAGACACTGTGGTTGGCTCAAATAATGTTTTGCATTGGGGGCACTGAGATGCTCTCCCAAAATCAAAAGCGGCACATGCCATATTACTAGCATCATTATTATCTTTACTCTGTTTATAGGCTTCATGGGACTCTTGTTGTGCAGAGTTTGCCTGAAAATGTGGTTTATGTCTTTTGTTTTGAGATCTACCTCGGTTATTATCACCTCTGTAGTTATTGTTACCTCTATTGTAACCCCTATTTGGGTTTGAGTCATAGTTCCCTTGGTTACCATTATCATATTCATTATAATGAGTATCTCTGTAATTATGATCTTGTTGACTCCAAGACGGATAACCCGGATAGTTTCTATAATTACTTCCTCTACGGAAATTCCTATAATTATGACCACCCCTGTGTCGAGAGCTATCAGCTCGTCTCCAGTTCTTTGAAGAAGAACCCTGAAATGATTGGTTACCTTGGTTTTGATAACTATTATGGTTACCTTTTTTATCAAATCTGTTTTGAGGTCCCTGAAATCTGTGTGAATAATTGGGATTGTATGGTGTTGCTGAAGCAACTGGCATACTCTCCTTAATCTTAGTGTTGCCAAAAGTCACGTCGGGGTGTGCAGTGACATATTGGGAACAATATTCTTCCATTTCTTTTAGAGATTTGGGTTTACGCTCATGTATAAATTCAAGGAATGGTTTGTTAACACATGACATAATCTTATCTCTGAGCAACAAATCCATAAGTCCTTCATACGTTTTTTCTGTTTTGGAAAGCTCAATCCAACGATCAACTGTGAGACGTGCCTTTGCAGTGAATTCTGAGAATTCTACACCTGTCTCAGGCACCATCGTCTTAAACAAAAGGCGATAGCCTTCCTCACTTAGCTGGTATTTTTTTTATCAAAGCCGCCCTAATGACATCATAATTATCCTTATCTGCTTCTCCTACAAGGCATAATCTAGTCAAAGATTCACCTTTCAAGTTTTCTGCTAATTGATTAGCGTATTGTGATTTATCCACATTATGTGTACGACAAGAACGTTCAAATCTATCCAGCCAGAATGTAATATCGTCACTGGACTGATTGAACGGTGGAACCTTAACCTTGTAAGTAGAAGGTTTACCATTACCACTAGATGCCTGATTAACATTACTCATACTTGTCAATCTCAATTTCTCTAACTCAAATTCATGTTCTCTTATTGCTTTTTTTTCTTCAGCCTCTCTGTCTAATCTTTTTTGTTCAGCTTCCCTGTCTAATCTTTTTTGTTCAGCATCACTGTCTAATCTTTTTTGTTCAGCAGCAGCTTCTCTTTTTTGTTCTAATGTTTTTTTGTTCAGCTTCAAATCTCCTTTGCTCAGCCTGCAATCTGCAATTTCTTTTGTTCAGCAGCAGCCTCAGCTTCTCTTTCTAATCTTTTCTCTTCAGCCAGAGCTTTTCTCTCTTCTGCAGCAGCTTTTTTCTCTTCTGCAGCTAATGCTTTGTCATATTGAGCAACTGCCCATTCTTCTAATTGTTGACCAGTCTTATCAAGGGATTTCCCTTGTGTAATGAAGTATTCTAATGTAGACATGATGTCTAACAATAATACTAATCACTTGAACCAATAATAATACCACAAGTTCTTAATGACTTGATTAATCAGTACACTATCCCAATATCTGTGGGTCACAAGCCTTAATAAGGTCTTGTATAACAGTAATAATAATCAAGTACTGGTTTATACCATAATCCAAGTGCAGTGCACAGGCAATAGTGTCTTATGAAATATACCTATATAAAACATATGTCAACCAACAGAATACATAAAGTACAAATAGGACTGACAATACGAAAACGTTTGCAGAAATCAAAATAAATCAAATAGGGAAATCAATGAAAATAATCACTGAATCTGCAAGGGATAACAACACAAATGACGTCACAGTATATGAATATAAATTGTGAATAGAACTGAAAGATAGAAAAGGGTAGACCAACAAATTACAAACAACTCAAAACAAAACTAAAGAACAAAGAAATATTACAAAAATAACAATAATTACAGTCTTCACAGCTAACACAAAAGCAACAGTTGTCGCAGCAAATTTTCAATCAAGAAAATTGCACCTATAGAAAACGCCCACAACGGACCCTCTATGACGTGGGATATTCTGTTGTGAGGACTCCGCCCAACCTAAACATAACCCGCTGACATAGAAACTAACATACTATACAAACAAATAACATGTAAACATAAATATATAAATTATGTGTATGATAGTATGTGTTGCAAAATAAGCTCAGTTTTACAGTAATGGCAAAGTTATTCTTATGAAAATAAACAAACTGCCACTTTATTCAATTAAACATTCTGGCCTTAAATATTAAAGTTCATATATAGAAAACAAGAAGATCCATCGATGAAAATAGGACTTCTTAGTTCAATAATACTGTCTTCCTGTTAATATTGACAAGAATTGATCCAACTGTTCTGTGAAACTCTGTATTGTCTAATGTAAAAATGTCAACAACGCTGACCTACATACTGCATTCACTTGACAGGTCACGTGACGAAGTGTTGACAAAGAGCAAACCAATACTGCAAGTGTGTCGTATCAGCCACAGGAAACGGTCTGGTATCGGTAGTCTGTTGACTTCTGAACTTCTGCGAGGTCAAACCCAGAAAGCTGGTCCACCAAATGATAAATACTGGTGGAAGACAGTTGTAACAAATGCCGATATGTCCTCGCAAGGTGGATGGAAGCAGACATCTAACGACTGTGTACCTTTACTACAGTTTAATTGGACGTACACACTCGACAGCACAGATAGGGACAAATCACAGGTTGGCATAATACATCATGGTACAGTGGATAAATGGTCTTGCAATGTTACATGGGCACTCATGTAGAATAATAGTATAATGGACTGTCAGTAGTCAAGCACTCAGTATTGCCCATATATATATATATCATCTGAGTTTACTGACAAAGCACGTCAGATTATAAACAATATCCAAGATGGCTTCTAGACCTAACCTCGTCTAGCGAAGATTCCTTAACATAATGTCCAGCACAGATTTTTCCATATAATAATATTGAACCGCTAACAATGGGTTCTCATGTGTAGCAGTGATCTCTGGACTAATCAAGCGATAATACGGGCATCCCTTTTCTCTTCTTGAAAGTCACTACATGTTTGGTTACAAGATGGCTTCTCTCGTGAGCTGACACTCACGTTTGGATACAGATAATGAATCTGTCTTAAAGTTAGTCGTTCATTAAATGTTCTCATTACTCTGTAGATTTTATCATGAACAATTGACTGCATTCTACAGGATATAGTGCTGCTAGGAATCAGAGTCGTTTTTCATCTAGTTAAATGTATCCTCTCAGACGTACAAATCGTACCTATCGAAAAACGGTGGCTTCGTACGAGAGTTCAAAAGAGTGTCTTTTATTACCTTGGTATCAGAAATATGATTCTGCCATTCCTTGGCAATAAGAATAAACACTGGGGTAAAGCATACACGATAGGTCTAGACGACTATCACTTTCCCCACAAATACTGAGATCACTTTTTCCGGCGACAAGCCGACATAGAAAAATCACAGCCCATCATCAGGGCGAAGCCAAAACACACCTCTCTAGCGACACATCCGCCGAACAGCCTTTGACCTCTCTAGAGACAAAAGAACATATAGTTCGACTTAGATATGTAAAGATATACAGATATAAGACAGACTCGTCCTACTCAGACAAACAATACACATAAATTCAGGCCATAGATATTCTGAAGCAAGAACAATCTATTACTACCCAAACAAAGAATAAATCGCAGTAAAACTGGATTCATCCGCGGAGTTCGATCGAAAGAGACGACACAACTTTCAAGGGAAGTAACTCAATAATGACTTTTCCTTAAGCACTAAAAAGTATCTATTTTGTTTACAAAATATTTGCGAACATAACAAGTATACCAAAGTATAATATTGTAAGATATCAAAGACTGCACGTAACACTGGGTAGATCGGATCATCCATTATGGCCGCTTTAATAACTCCTCTGACAAAGTCAGAGTGTATTTCTACCAGTGCGATAGGAAGCGTCCTGGGTGCGTCACTCCTGAAAATTCCACTAAGTTTGACGGTTTCCTCTGTCTCCTGACCTGGTTTGACTAGGTGTCTAGCAACAATACAACTAAAACTTAATCCAGTGTCAAAGAGACAAGTAGTAGAGGTACCGTTCAAAATTACAGTTCCTCGAGTTGAGGGTCGGTCCCCCTCAGGTTGAGAATCACTGACATTGACTCTACCTTTCGAGGCTGTATGCAAACATCCAATGCGGTTTGCACCGGTTTATTTGCCCTGATCAGACGTTCCTGGTGTAGGGGTCTTCCCTTTTCCTTGACCTTGGTGGCCGCGCTGCCACGTAGGCTTGTTGGGTTGATCAGAATTGTTGTTGGGGGGAGGGGTAATCGGGTTTTGTAGAATTTCGATTTTTCCTGGGGAGGTTTCTGGGTATTGTTATCTCGTTGGTTATAATGTTGAGAGGAAGTGGAAGAATAGGATGCCTGCTCTAGATTCTGTTTTCGAGATGGCTCATCGGTGGGTTTACGTTAAGTGCTGGGAAGTTCGGCCATTGCATTGCTATAGCGTTCGGCTTTATTGAGTATGTCTTCAAGCCTGACTGCCCCCTGTTCAGCCAAAAATCTACGAGTTTCATTCGACAAAGTGGATTTTATCTGCTCCACAAGAACAAGTTCGAGGAGTCCCTCATATGAAAGAGGTAGGTCAGATAATTCAATGCACTTTGTCAGATAACCCGTGAGACGTGAAGAGAACTGGGGAAATGTTTCCGTGCTCTCTTTTCGGCTGTTTCTGAACAACTGCAGAAACTTTCGGGCAGTCATCTCAAACTGCTGTAGTAAGGCCTTCTTCAACAGGTCATAATCATGTTGATTCGGTCCCAGCTTTGTGTACACGTCATAAGCATTGCCTTTCAGTGACGTTGAAAGTTTGAGCGCCCAGCGGGTACTCTCTAACCCATAAAGATTCGCGAGTCTCTCGAATTTTTCTAGGTAGCTGTCATATTTTTCGTTAGGGCTAGGAAAAGATTCTAAAGAAAACGACATAGCAGTTAATTGGGCAGACTGAGTGCTGGAGAGATCCATTGTTTGAGACTGGGGCGAAGACGGCTCTCCATTATTTGAAGTAGAGGCACTCCGACTCTCTAGAGCCTTGAGCGCTAATTCATGCTGTCTTTCCTTGTCTCTCTCTTCGCGTTGTCTCTCCTTCTCTCTTTCCCTGCGGGCGTCCATCTCTGCCTCAATTTTCTTCTGCTCCAATTGACGATCGTCCGCTTCTTTCTTCCTAGCTTCTGCCCTCTCTTCCTCCGCGTCATACCTTTGAAGTTCCTGGTTGATAAACAGATTCGCAGCTTCTGTGTCTAGTCCTGAGTCCTTGGCCTCTTGCCTCAAAAGGGATCTTATCCTAATTCTCTCTGCCATTGTCAAAGAACTGGATGCTTCTAAGACTAGAGAATAGTAAGATGGAACAAGAAGGGGAAAACTCAAAGCCGCTACGAAAAAAACCAAAGTAAAAAAAATTTACTTGAGTTACCTCCTACCTGTACTGTGCAAACTTATCGCTGCTATTATCTGGCAATTAAGGCTCTAAACGCAAGCGACTATGCCACTAAATGGTAAGTTACACTGGAAAAGAATCTACTTTTACTAACAGTAGAGAAAAATTTAAATTAAACAATTTAAAAGGAAAAAACAATTTTTTTTTTTTCCTAAATTTTAAATCTCTGACAACAAACTCCGTCCCTAAAGTCAATTATTGAGATGAGACGTTGTTAACTTAATTTTAAAAAATCAGAACAATCCGTCTTTAGCTAAGCTCAACTCTTTTTAACTTCAAAAACCTTAGTGACTGTAAAACAATCACGCAATCCCAGCAACTCTTATAAAGAAAGAAATAAAATTATCTCCGCCAGAGGATAATTAAAATAGCAAATATTTTTGTTTATCTGTACTTTCTACTGCTGTGGAGAGAAAACAACCTGTAAATATGCTGTGTGGACAACCCAAATACTTAAAGAACGTTTGTCTAGGGGTGTAATTATTTATTTATTTCCCTAATTCACAAGACAAATCATTCACACTCTACCTAGTTAGACCCAGACTAAATCAGACTCAAAATATCTTTAACCCGGCTATACGATTGCCTCAAATGTAGCTCAAGATCCCAGAACCAGCCCACAAATATGTGTGCCTCAAATGTATCTCAAAATAATCCCGGCGAGCCAGCCAAATATTGTCGTAAATTTATTTTGAGAGAAAAGAGTCGTAGAAATAGTGGTCCGGTTTAGAGTGGAAAATGATGATGGAAAGCTCAGTGATAGAAAATGTAGATATTAAATAGTTGCTTCACAGCGTGCTGGAGGAGAGTAAAGACAGACTTATTTACGACAAATCGCTTCTCTCAATCTTCTCTTCCGCTCTCCTGGTCAAACAATTAATTGCCAGTTTTCCAGACTCGCATCTGCGCGCACACCGATTTGGTGTTTTTCACACACACAGACGATGTAGATACAAACTATATTAAACGAATAGGGGAAATGTTGGGTTTTGGGTATATCCAACACACAGAACTAAATGAGTTTATGTGATTTTATTCACTTTAAACATCAATCACTAACAAATATCAGGTATTACATAAATTATCATAAGTACACAAATGCAAATAACAAATTTGGGAGGGGTGAAGAAGATTGGTATCGACTAAGCCCTTCCCGCTTATTAGACAAAGATAAACCCAGTCCAGAGATAGATAATATCAGGAACATAGGTACGTTAACCTAACAGTGACGTTAATTACTCTGAAAGAGGTGTTACAAAGTTAGGTATAGGTGGTAGAAAAAAAAAACTGTTCTTCCCAATTGTTCTTCCCTTTACTAAGCAAATGGAAAGGAGGGGGGGGGGGGTTTAAACAGAGTTAACCAATTATCAACTCCCCCTTAAAGGAACAATGCAGGGAATACAGAAAAATTATATTACTAGGCAAGAAAGTTAACAACAGGTTTACAAAAGAAAAACGATTAAATTTCCTGTCATTCATACACACGCGTGAGGATCCACACTCATATACTCACACACTTACCGAATGCAGCCTCAGACGATCCATAAAAAGTATATAAAAACAGCAAGTACTCTTTTGACATATGAACTGTCTAGTCCTTTGATGTCCCGCCCCAGATGTTTGCGAGGGTTTTTGGTAACAAATATTCTCACTTATCGCAAGACTTGAAGACTAAGAGTTCTCGTGTTTTTATTATATATATAAAAAGGAGTCTATGGGATGGCACTAACACAGTTCGGCACAGGGGTGAAAATGAAGTGGTCTCTTTTAATCCTCCGCTATGGTAAAGTTCCTTCAATGCGTGATGATAGTTTTATTAAATCCAGTTGAGGAAAAAACTAGGCTCAGTCACAGTCAGGAAAATATGTACTCTCTCACAGTAAACAGTAAATATGATATCGCTACTGGCGATGATTACCTTCCAGTTTATCTTACAGGTTTGTAAGGGTAATTTGATGATTATTCTTTAAAAATGTTCTTGGGTGGGCTTTATTTCATTTAATTCTGACAGCTAGGTCGCAAGGACCGCCACAAGATTATATTTTAAAAGAAATGTTTCTTCAATATGACTGGAAGTTTATAGGATGATTTCTTTATTTCTTTCTTTATTTAGCTGGGACCGCAGGTACGATCACTCTGTGTGAAAGAAAAAAGACATGTAACATACCGAAAAATCAAGCGCGATAAATTTCCCGTTAAGCCTATAATACACTCGAGTATTTAATTATGTATTTAATAAACACTGCGCGAATTCTAGTGGTTAAAACACACATCTATAAAACTAGGACTTAACTGAATTTATTAATTATAAATTCCTTCGCGATTTTAAAAGTTAATTTAAGCATCTATTATCTTTTGAAATAATATAATAGATAGATCATTATATTTACAACTGGAACTATTGAGATTGTTTAATTTAATACATTTAAATTAACACAAACTCCATTGAAATAGAATGACTGAACTAGACCACTGATCACTTTACACAATATATATTACCGCTTTGCACAGAATAGAAATCACTGCAAATCTATATATAAAATCCAGGGGAAAATCTATAACAAGATTTCAATAAAGCTAGTGCTTCTGTAAAGGTCTGGCCAGCGAGTGATAACGTGTCTAGTCTTCATGGTCTATTTAGCTAAAATGGAATGTAAGTTGAGTGGGACATGATAAACTTGACAGCTTATTTGATCTCACGAACTTTTGGGGATCTGACCGCCAAATCAAGAGAAGAAGCCGCCCCCTGGTCTTCGTATCCGCTCGCTGCTGCCGGTTTCGCTTTCCCCGTTCGCTCGGTTCTGCGATTGACACCGAGACGCGAAAATAGCGGCAAGCAACTGCGTCTCGTAGCAGGGACCACTACTGTCTTTGATAACGCCGATAGTCTCCCCTGAAATCCCTCAGTCTGTCTCTTTGATCTCGTGCCGCATACTAGATGAGTACAGGTGGAATGAGTTCTGGCAAACGAAAAGTTACAACCAATGTTCAGGGGTTCTAATGTTATGAAAAGCTAAAAGTCCCTTTAAATCATCCATCATATCAGGGAGAATTCACTTGTCAAACTAGACGTACGTCACAGTTGGTGATGGTATTCAGCCAAAAGATTCGGATAATTTTTCTTAGGCATGTTGTGTGAAAAGAGGACAATTTCGACATTTCCTTCTCTTAACTCTCCAGCATTCCGCACCATAGAGAAGCGCAGAAAGCACACAGCTCTGATATAATCTTAATTTTGTGCTTGTGCTGTACTGAGAGGACTTCCAGATGTTGTTTAGACTAAAAAAAGGCTGTTCTTGCTTTGTTCATTCTGTTGTTGATGTCTTTGCTTGCTCCGCCGTCTGGTGTTACTATGCACCCCAGGTATGTGAAGGTGTCTGTCTGTTCCAGTTGCTGATTCCTTACTGATATGGGCTCAGGATTGCTCACATTGAGCGTCATGACCTCTGTCTTCTTTAGATTGATGTTCAAGCCCACCTGCTGGCTATACTTATTAAGTCTATCCGTTTTTTCCTGAATGTGTTGATGTGAATGTGCTAGTAGTGCAATGTCATCTGCATATTCCAGATCTTCCAATGTAGAAAATATAGTAACATTTATAACACATAAGGAAGGGAAACCCGAGGCCTGTAAACAGTAAATAAATATTAGACAAACATAAAGGTATTTTTTGCAGGCACTCGTAAGAAATAAAGAAGTAGAACACTAGACAACAGAAAAACAACAGACTTGAGTGGCTTACCCAGGACTCGAACCCAGGACCTTCCGTGCGACAACCCCGCCGCCTAGCTATGCAGGCGAATCACACTATCCTCCCTGCCATCTAGGCATCACCAAAAAATGATGCTTCGATGACGGGTCAATAGTGATGATAAGTCACTTGCTAAGTTTAAAATGTTTATTTCCTATTTTGCATGAATTGAATATACATGAAACAAATGCCAGAACAAGGAACAATAAATGCCATTTGAGTTTTACGTTATTTAATTAATTATTTATGTTATTTTAATAAACAAAATAAAATTTATAGTAGCCAATAAAGTGACATGACAAGAGACAGCAAAATAGTGCTTCACGTTGTAAAATCACGGATTGAACAAACCGGATCTCATGCTGGGGCGTCATGTTAATGTGGCATAGCATTTTACGTAATACAATGTCAGTTAATTGTCTTTATTTTGGCGTTTGTTTCACATAAATTAGTTGGATAGGAGTGAAGAAAATAATAATAGAAGTGGACCTTTCAAGCACCCTGTAGTTACCATGGAAGTCTTTTAGCTATTCTCTTCTAATATCTAGTTTCTACATTGTCTATATGGTTTTTTTTTTCTTTTTTAGAAACTAGGGGGGCACTTTCTTGAGAGCCTTAAAGGGGTCTAACGGGGTAACTTTTTACGAGGAATCTAATGGTGTTGTTTAAAGTTTTCTGAAGTGGCGCCCCCTGGTAGCCAAAAGTAGAGTTAAAGCTTTTTTTGTGCTTAATAAACGACCATAACCGGTCATAGGAATGTGACCGGATAAGGAACTCAAACTTTTTGTCTTTGCCAAGGGAAATGACCAGACCATAGTAACACTAATGAATATATGTAGTTAGCAACCACAGTTTTCTTTATTTTACAGTATTGTTAAAAATCATCAAGCGAGTAGTTTTGGGTCATAGAAAAGTTTTTCTTAGAGCAATAATATTATAGTTGCATAATCCTGAAGCAGTTAATTTCAAACCGCGGGTTCTGGCTGTGACACAAATATATCAGTATCTGATCTAATTTATATTGCTGAAAGTGTCTGCCTATCTGTATGTCTGTTTGTTCTATAGGGCTTAATTATGATGCAGTGATATAAAATGTTAACGCAGTACATGAGCAGAATAGAATAGAATGTTCCAGAATAGTTTTGAATACTAGCTGCATTAAATGTTATGCAATGGCATAAATGGGCGCAGAATCCTCTGCTCTTCCTCATTTGCTTCTTGACACTCGAGAAGGACACATCTTCAATGACCAAAAAATAAAACCTGTAATTCAGTAAGCATCCCACCCAAAAGATCTCTTGTGGAAAGTCGCCTGATGCTAGGGTAGCAGAGACGGAAGACTAACGCCATCAAATACTTCAAGCACATCCGCTATCTGTTAAACATTGTCGTGAGTTCTCGAGTCAGATATTGAGAATGAAATATCTGCAGTTCTAATAATCAGCACAGTCACCTAGCCAAGTATACGTGTGTGTTTCAAATAAGATATGAAGAACAGAGACACTAGAAAGTTACATATTACGATTTGCTGGTGATGTGTAGTAATAATAACTCCTTAGGCACAGTTTAGCACCCACTGGGACACCGAGAACAATAGGTTGGGAAACACTGGTTTAGAATTGAGTATTCTCACGACAGCTTGCATTATTCAGTAGTTTACTGTCACTCTTTTTATTTTTACCCCAGAATGAAACCCACCAGAAACGAAAATGTGCCGCCGCAATTCCTGAAAGTCAAGATAAATCAAGTCCAACACAAAAATACGAATCTCGTTGGTGTTGATTTCTGTTTAATTTTACATTTTAAGTTTCTTGATGGTTTATGTGAATGGATCCATCTGTTCCTTAACGCCTGTTGAAATCATTACTTGATAGCATTACTAGGCAGTCCTTATTATAGAATGTCATAGTCAAGAGAAGTCGAGGCAAACAGAAGAACACATGGAAAAGACAAATGGACACTCAAATGAAAATGACGCGGAAGACACGGAAAAACCCCGTATTTACATATCTGGCAAGAGTAACCTTGAGCAAAGGGTTATCTTCGGAAAAACCCATCCTTTTACTCGAATGTTTGGTCATTTGTGGACCACTACTGCACAGCAAGGAAGACAACTCGTGACAAATGTGAAACAAAGTTAAACAGTCAATCAATCAATACCATTAAGATTCTCATGAAGCGCAGGCTTTCATAATCATATGAGAAGTCCCAGGGTCACGTGTTATCGTGTTATCACGTGTTATTATATATATATATAAATACAGTAGAACCTCTATAAGTTGATCACCCAAGGGACTGTAGCAAACCGGTCAACATACGGAGGTGGTCAACATACGGAACGAGGCCTATTGTTCTGATACTTTACTTCTTTAAACAGCTTATATTGGAGTATACAGTATCATACGAAATCATATATAATCACAACATCAAATCATCAACATCTGTTTTATCATGGTTTAATCATTCTTTCTGAAAAAATGTGGCCGGGTAGGGTAGAGGGGGTTGCTGTTTAAATCGAGAGTATTAGATTTTGATGACTAGCTAGCCTGCTAGAGGTGATGATTGCTCTCTACAGTCTTACAGGACTTAACCAGGTTCGGGGATAATCCTCTATGATGTTTTATTTTTAGAGCAGATGGTTATTATTTGTGTTGCACCTGCAGCGATTAGCTTTGGTATGATACCTTAATAAATTGTATGATGGCCAACTGCAAACATATGATTCGTCAACAGCATTTGTGTTCAATGAAACAAATGTTTATTCAATTTTCAACAAGAACTGGGTTAAGTCAAATGGTAACCACACCAAATTTGCATAATAGCATGTTGACATTTAATAAACAAGCATAAAAAGTCAATGCATTATTTTAATGATGCAATTTTCCTTATTGCATCTCGTGATCTTTTCAACTTGCAAAAACATGGCGTGGCTCCTCTATCCTTCTAGTGTTCCTTCGTTTATTTGTTAATGTGGTCTAGATTTCACGACGCTTTTCTTATCTCTTCATTTCAATGAAGAGCCAAACTTTCTCTTATTCATTAGTATTCCTTAGTTTGACGTTCTCTCAGCTTAAGGACCTTCATCCTTGGTAAAAGGTTGAGATATATGCCTGGGTTTACAATTCTTTACCCAGTTTTCGAGCGTAGCTCTGTTTCAGTTATGACTGTGGGCTCTAACAGTTATTGCATGCAATTCTTAGCACTACTTACGGTTCTCGTGAATTCACAAAACATAACATTCTACATTTCGAAGTTACACAGTTGCATTAATTGTGCGAAGTCAATCTCCTCTATTAGAATATCACTGAGCAAGAAGAATTATGTCTTCTCTCGACCGCTCTAAATTCATGACTGCCCAAAAAATGGCCTCGTCTCTCGTTCATTCCGGGGAAAAGAAGGACTGAGCCTAACCATTGGTTGGAAATCACGTGACCAACGCAACTATACAAGCGAAGCTTAGCCTAAATAAATGCGTGGCGTTTCGAAGCTAAACTGGCCTAATTAAACATCTGCATCAAGATTTTTTAATCTTCTGTTTCTATAAAAATTTATTTTATATGTTAATATAGTCTGTATCTGAAGACTCACGGTATACGCGGTTACAAAAAGGAGTCAATCTTGGTCTGTGTCTTTGTCATGAAATATTCTAATCCACATATATAAATTATTAGGTAAATATGAAGCCTAACAAATAAAATTAATAAAGAGAAGAGCAATGGTAAAATAACAGTGCTGTCACAAAGAATGTACTCGAAATCCCCCTTGTTTTCTGCTTCGTCTGCAAATTGTAACGCTTTCACGTTGATATAAAAGCTTACTGTATTATTACCCGCCTTCTTCAATGAAACGTGTGCTGCATTTCTAAGAAAAAACATTGAGACGTACTGCGTAATGACCTAAATTAATCCTAACATTAATTATACTGCGTTACCAAAACGAACGAACAGATGGACAAAAGGATAAAGAGAGAGGGGAGGGCTGAAAATCAGGAACGCATGCATCACGCGTGTAAGTCTACATGCACTAATTTTTTTTCAGACGGACAGTGATAAAATACACTACCCTTTCCCAGAGTTAGGTTTATACATCATAAAAAACTCTTATTAGAAAAGATAACATTAGATGGGTTTACGGTTGAGAACATAACAGTACCCAGACAGCACATCTTCGAAACAGGAGGTAGAAGAAATTGCATATTTTGAACGCAGCCACGTAGCTCCTTTAAATTTGTATTTTTGGGTTCCTTAGGGCTTGCTGACAAATAATATGTAAAACGTTACGCAAATAGTCCAGGAATTAATAAATTATACCCAAAATAAAATATTGGGGGTGCCTGACAGCATAAAATCATTTCTGCTCATAAGATTTTTTTTTAACGTGTTTGAAAAAAATTTACGTTACAGAAATAGCCTACCATGTAAACTCCAAATTGATTGGAGCGCAACAAATGAAAGCCTAACCACGATTGGTCGGGCTATAAATACTATCTTGGTTGTTAGGGGAAACGGGGAAAGGTAACATTTTTTCAAACACTTGTCGAAACGGGGCTCATTGGTCAGACTCGCTGATATACACACTTGGGAGCGTTAGTTCGAAACCACTTGTTTAAAATAGCTTGATAAAGCATCAGTGCGTTGAAGTCAGCATATATTTTGCTAAATAAAAGCCTGGAAGATAAGCAGATGGGAATTTGTGCCAGTTTGTGCCAGAATTCATTGCTAATCAACGTATCTGTGTTTATTCGTATGAATTGTGGTAAGCTTGAACCATTCAATATCTTTTAATGAAAATTGAATGTGAATTGTTGATTTATGCCTGTATATATATGTGTAGTTCAGTGGCCAACGTGAGGTAAAGCCTGTAATGCTCCAGCCTGAACAGAGGGTGTCGGAGAGAAGTAAAACGGCATGGAATGGCCAAACAGTACACTGACACCTGGATGATTGACTAGAAAGAAATAATGCTGGAAGTGCAGAGGCGTAGTAACCATTAAGAAGGGTAATACTGGAATAAAGTATTTCAAATGAAGCTGACAGTTGGCCTAATGCTCTGAACCAATGTTTGTGCTGTGTTGTGATCAATGTAACAAGAGAGTTTAAGTTAGTTATGAAGTAGAAGGTACATCCTTCTTGATTTCAGGGACAGTGGTCTTGATGGTACTGAGCAGCACCTGGTCAGAGCTTTGCTGAATCCAGTGTCGGACAGCATACTCCTTGGTCCTTTTAGCTATCAGTGAGGTGTCTCCAGAGCCCAGAGGAGAATTCGAGCAGAGGAGTCCTTTCCTGCCGCCATCACGCCAGATAAGCTAACTTGGCCAGCTGAGCTCAACATTATGTCCCCTCATCTTGAACGGACTTTGTAAAATTAACATTAAGAGGGGAATTTACTTGTCTTAAAATCAGGAACTGTGAACATCTCCAATACTAGTCCCTAAAGACAAACTATTGAAGTCATGATGACAAATACCAACAGAGCTTGAACAAAACAAAACCAGTATTACCTCATTTTACTACTACACAACTGACACACATAGAACATTTGTAATAATATATGTCACTACAATATTCATATTAAATACATTCTGTACATAACTTGTAATTTAAATTGATTGTGATTCCTGGTTCCCTTGTAGTTGAATCAGGACACATATTCATTCATGCCAGTAATGAATACATATTGTTATTTGAAAGTTTATCAGTGACTCTTTTAAGATATCTTTGTAGAGTGTTATATGTATGTGAGTGTCACAGTGTTGTCAAGAGTAGTGGATTAAATTAAATTGTTTATCTGTCTGTTGTTGTGACTTACACTTCATCATACACATACCCTAGACACATAACGTAGCATCACACTATTCCAGAATAATTCTGACTGAGATATATAGATATGTGGTAGCAAGTAAGGTTATCTATAATACACTACTCTTAATAGATATAGATACCTTCACAGCTGATCTCAGTCAGTACACTAAGTTCCCTATAAGTATTTATAACATCCCACTTCACCACATATATTGGGGTCTCGCTCTTGGGATTTTGAATCTTTAACTATTAAAAATATTGGGGGTAATTCACTTCAGGGAATATAAGAATTAAAAGGTATCCTTGGGTGGAATTAAATAAGGTTGAGCTCACGGTGCCTGTGTTGTCCATTAGATATATAGTTAGAAATTGAATTGTTGGGTAGACATTATAAAAATTTACCTGATAGACAATGGCGGACCTGGCCAAATTTCGATCTGCTGCGGTTCAGACTGCAAAAGAGTTAGGATTAGATGGGCAAGTTATGGTTGCCTATGTCACAACGGAATGTGACAAATTTATTGAACGCGAAGAAAGAAGATTAGAAAAAGAAGCCGAAAGAAGGTTAGAGGCTGAAAGGGAAATTAAGAAGTTACAATTTGAAGCTGAGGCTGAGACTAAGAGGTTGCAAGCTGAGGCTGAGACTAAGAGGTTGCAGATTGAGGCTGACAAAGAGGCTAAGAAATTGGAAGCAGAAAGAGAAGACAAAAGATTAGCTGCAGAAAGAGAAGAGAAGAAATTAGCTGCAGAAAGAGAAGAGAAGAAATTAGCTGCAGAAAGAGAAGAGAAGAAATTAGCTGCAGAAAGAGAAGAGAAGAGATTAGCTGCAGAGAGGGAAGCAGAAAAGGAGGAGAAGAGATTACAAAGGGAACATGAGTTACGACTAAGGGAGTTTGAGTTTCAAGGCCATGCTCCTGAAAATGGTGCCAGTCCCTTTGCCTCTGATGCTACGGTTACTCAGGGAGCCTCGACCTCAGCTATGAACTTTCATTTAGATCATTTTGTTGAGAAAGACGATGATATTGAGAGCTATATAAATAGGTACGAACTATTAGCTACCACGTATGGGTTAGAGAGAGAAAGGTGGAGCTTAAAGTTATCTCAGGGACTTCGTGGGGCAGCTTATGAAGTTTTTGCAAAAATGAGCAGAGGTGATCAGGAAAATTATGACATGCTAAAGCAGGCTCTTTTGTTAAGGTATGAAAAGAATGCAGAGTTTTACAGGAAAAAATTTAG
This sequence comes from Oreohelix idahoensis, assembly GCA_024509875.1. NCBI lineage: Eukaryota > Metazoa > Mollusca > Gastropoda > Stylommatophora > Oreohelicidae > Oreohelix > Oreohelix idahoensis. The sequence continues at coordinate 139,235 of JAMPIV010005389.1, read as the reverse complement.
GAATGCTAAACTACTGTCAGGTGAAACCTATCACCAGTTCTCTGCACGAATCGAGACATACTTGGAGAAATGGACTTCTCTGGGGAAAACCCAAGATCTTAAGGAAATGGTCCTTATAGAGCAACTAAGAGAGTCCATGGCTCCAGACCTGAGAAAGTTTCTCATGGAACAAGGTGCAGAGAGGCTGGGTGAGTTGCTAAATGTTGCTGAAAGGTATCAAGCAGCTCAAGCAGAGGTAACAGGTAATAAAAAAAAACAGGTGGATAACTTTAGGGCACCACAGAACTTTAATAAATTTGATCCTAGGGATCAAAATAAAGGTAAGCACCAATTTGATAGGCCACGGTATGACAATAAAAATAAATTCCCACAATTCGATGAAAGGAAATATAATGAAAGAAAATCTTTCAACCAAGGAAAAAGGTGGTGTAAGAATTGTCAGATGGACAATCATGACACTGACCGTTGCAGAAGGAAACCTGTGTATATGGCAACCCTTCAGGTCAGGTCGACCTCAAGACAGGAGGAGGATATTATGTTAGATACCACTCCAGAAGAGATGAGGAAGGCACAGGCTGGGGATAAAACACTCAAGCCTTGTTTCAGAAAATTGTCAACTTGTCATACAACTCCAGGCAAGGGAGATTTTTACATGAAAAAACAAGTTGATGTATAGGAAGACTGGAACTAGATCCCATGGTCACGGACAGCTGGTTCTTCCAAAAAGATACAGGACAGAATTAATAAGGAGCCTACATGTGAAACCAGATGGGGACCATGAGAAGATAGGTACCATCATTCAAAAGGTGGCTCACAATTATTATTGGCCCAAAGCAAGATGGGACATTGAGAATTTTGTAGAAAGGTGTAGCATAGCACATGAGGGAACACCCACAAGTGGGAACATGGATCAGGACCTGGACACGCCCCGGAGCAAAATTAGGCCTGATAATAAAAAGAAAAATAGATTTGATAAAGTGGACCAAATGGAATGGGAAGCCCCTTTTCACGGACAAGCTTCACTTAACTGTTTTACAATGGCCACTATGCGGAGAGTGCAAAAAGATGTCTTACCCCAGGATAAGCCGACAATCCCTCAATCGGACTTAAACAAACTGGAGGAAGAGGATGTAGAGAGGAAATCTCTCATCAAGAATTTTAAGTGGGGAGAAAGCCCCAAAAGAAAAATTGGTAGCGGTCGTTTTGTGAATGATAATTCTGGGAGGAAAAATCATCACTATAAAGCTTCGAGTGGAAGAGACCATACCGGTGCATGGACAAATAGGTCCACACAATTAAAGGTCCATATGTAGCTATGTTAAGAACGTGGACTGATGAAAAGGCAGAGGAAAACATTACATCTTCATACCAGTATGTGAATGAGCTGACCACTCGGTTGAAAAACTGGCTGGAAACTTGCCAATGAAAATTTGAAACAAGCCAGGAAGAAACATGCTGCCTATTATAACAGGAAGGCGAAAGACAGAAATTTGGCTGTGGGAGAGAAAGTACTGCTTCTTTTGCCCGGGAGTCAGAATAAGTTACAAATTGGATGGCAGGGTCCATATACAGTTCTAGAGAAGGTGTCTAGAACAAATTATAAGATAGATAAGAAGGGGAAAGAAAAAATCTATCATGTGAATCTCCTGAAGAAATATTTGGAAAGAGAACATCAGGAAGAGACACACTTGTTGACCTTGTCCATCGCCATGGAGATGAAAAAGGAACCACTTTCATCATTTGAATATCCATTACACCCCTGTGAGACAGCAGCACAGGTGAAAATCAGTACACATTTAACGAAAACTCAGAAAGAGAGAGTGCAACAGGTTCTAAATAATCATGCAGAGGTGTTAACAGACCGACCAGGGCATACAAACCTATTGGAATATGATATGAAACTCATAGACTCCACACCTGTCTGTATGAAACCATATTCGATTCCGTTTGCTAAGGAAAAAGCTTTGAAGGAAGAGATAGACTATCTGTTGAAGGAAGGAATTATTTCGCACAGTGAGTCTTCGTATAGTTCCGGGGTGGTACTCTTAAGGAAGCCCTCTGGAGAACATAGACTCTGTATAGATTACAGGAGACTGAATGCTATTACAGAAGGACAGGTGGATCCATTGCCGGATACAAATCAGCTGTTTGCCAGACTAAATAAAGCTAAATATTTCTCAAAAGTGGATCTGAGTAAAGGATACTATCAGATTCCAGTAAAGCCTGAGGTTAGACCATACCTAGCTTTTAGTACCTCAGAAGGACACTATGAGTTTAATAGATTGCCATTTGGATTGAAGAATGCGCCTAGTGTCTTCTCTAGAATGATGAGAAAATTATTGGATCCTCTGAATAATCCCTGTATAACAAATTTTATGGATGATATCCTTATAGCAACAGAAACATTTGAGGAACACATTGACTCTCTGAACATGCTGTTTACTCGACTTAGGGAGGCAAATTTAACAGCCCGACCAACCAAATGTTGCGTTGGATGTAAAGAATTGGAATTTTTGGGACACACAGTTTATCAGGGAAACATGACCCCTGACCCAAAGAACTTAGAGAAACTACAGAAAGCCCCGAGACCACAAACCAAGAAGGACGTGAGATCCTTTGTCTCATTATGTGGTTTCTACCAGAAGTATATCAAAAACTTTAATTCCATATGTGCACCGTTAACTGAATTGACACGTAAAGGACATCCAGATCGCATTACATGGACACCACAATGTGAAATGACTTACCAAGAATTGAAGGAAAAGCTCACAAGTAAACCCATTTTGAAATTACCTGACTTAAGTCAAGAATTCATAGTAAGGACGGATGCAAGTAATATTGGGCTAGGTGCAACTCTACTACAGAAATCAGATGCATTGGATGGGGAATTAAGCCCAGTGGCATATGCTAGCAGAAAGTTGAATAAAGCTGAAATCAACTACTCAACTAGCGAAAAAGAATGTCTTGCAGTAATATGGGCAATAAAGAAATTCAATATTTATCTATATGGGAAGGCATTTAAGTTGCAAACAGATCACAAACCTTTATCGTTTTTAGCACAGGCTAAGCATGAGAACTCTAGGTTACTCCGATGGTCTTTGCTTCTGGCTCCATATAATTTTAGCATTGAGTATATATCTGGAAAAACCAATTTGGGAGCTGATTTTTTAAGCCGCCATCCGTGTGATGAGAATCACCGTAAACCCCAGAAATAATAATAAATTTCTCTATGTGTATATAGAATAAAGGACTGACATATAATGTCTGTTTTAAGAGGGGAGGTGTCATGAAATATTCTAATCCACATATATAAATTATTAGGTAAATATGAAGCCTAACAAATAAAATTAATAAAGAGAAGAGCAATGGTAAAATAACAGTGCTGTCACAAAGAATGTACTCGAAATCCCCCTTGTTTTCTGCTTCGTCTGCAAATTGTAACGCTTTCACGTTGATATAAAAGCTTACTGTATTATTACCCGCCTTCTTCAATGAAACGTGTGCTGCATTTCTAAGAAAAACATTGAGACGTACTGCGTAATGACCTAAATTAATCCTAACATTAATTATACTGCGTTACCAAAACGAACGAACAGATGGACAAAAGGATAAAGAGAGAGGGGAGGGCTGAAAATCAGGAACGCATGCATCACGCGTGTAAGTCTACATGCACTAATTTTTTTTTCAGACGGACAGTGATAAAATACACTACCCTTTCCCAGAGTTAGGTTTATATAAATCATAAAAAAACTCTTATTAGAAAAGATAACATTAGATGGGTTTACGGTTGAGAACATAACAGTACCCAGACAGCACATCTTCGAAACAGGAGGTAGAAGAAATTGCATATTTTGAATGCAGCCACGTAGCTCCTTTAAATTTGTATTTTTGGGTTCCTTAGGGCTTGCTGACAAATAATATGTAAAACGTTACGCAAATAGTCCAGGAATTAATAAATTATACCCAAAATAAAATATTGGGGGTGCCTGACAGCATAAAATCATTTCTGCTCATAAGATTTTTTTTTTAACGTGTTTGAAAAAAAAATTTACGTTACAGAAATAGCCTACCATGTAAACTCCAAATTGATTGGAGCGCAACAAATGAAAGCCTAACCACGATTGGTCGGGCTATAAATACTATCTTGGTTGTTAGGGGAAACGGGGAAAGGTAACATTTTTTCAAACACTTGTCGAAACGGGGCTCATTGGTCAGACTCGCTGATATACACACTTGGGAGCGTTAGTTCGAAACCACTTGTTTAAAATAGCTTGATAAAGCATCAGTGCGTTGAAGCCAGCATATATTTTGCTAAATAAAAGCCTGGAAGATAAGCAGATGGGAATTTGTGCCAGTTTGTGCCAGAATTCATTGCTAATCAACGTATCTGTGTTTATTCGTATGAATTGTGGTAAGCTTGAACCATTCAATATCTTTTAATGAAAATTGAATGTGAATTGTTGATTTATGCCTGTATATATATGTGTAGTTCAGTGGCCAACGTGAGGTAAAGCCTGTAATGCTCCAGCCTGAACAGAGGGTGTCGGAGAGAAGTAAAACGGCATGGAATGGCCAAACAGTACACTGACACCTGGATGATTGACTAGAAAGAAATAATGCTGGAAGTGCAGAGGCGTAGTAACCATTAAGAAGGGTAATACTGGAATAAAGTATTTCAAATGAAGCTGACAGTTGGCCTAATGCTCTGAACTCAATGTTTGTGCTGTGTTGTGATCAATGTAACAAGAGAGTTTAAGTTAGTTATGAAGTAGAAGGTACATCCTTCTTGATTTCAGGGACAGTGGTCTTGATGGTACTGAGCAGCACCTGGTCAGAGCTTTGCTGAATCCAGTGTCGGACAGCATACTCCTTGGTCCTTTTAGCTATCAGTGAGGTGTCTCCAGAGCCCAGAGGAGAATTCGAGCAGAGGAGTCCTTTCCTGCCGCCATCACGCCAGATAAGCTAACTTGGCCAGCTGAGCTCAACATTATGTCCCCTCATCTTGAACTGACTTTGTAAAATTAACATTAAGAGGGGAATTTACTTGTCTTAAAATCAGGAACTGTGAACATCTCCAATACTAGTCCCTAAAGACAAACTATTGAAGTCATGATGACAAATACCAACAGAGCTTGAACAAAACAAAACCAGTATTACCTCATTTTACTACTACACAACTGACACACATAGAACATTTGTAATAATATATGTCACTACAATATTCATATTAAATACATTCTGTACATAACTTGTAATTTAAATTGATTGTGATTCCTGGTTCCCTTGTAGTTGAATCAGGACACATATTCATTCATGCCAGTAATGAATACATATTGTTATTTGAAAGTTTATCAGTGACTCTTTTAAGATATCTTTGTAGAGTGTTATATGTATGTGAGTGTCACAGTGTTGTCAAGAGTAGTGGATTAAATTAAATTGTTTATCTGTCTGTTGTTGTGACTTACACTTCATCATACACATACCCTAGACACATAACGTAGCATCACACTATTCCAGAATAATTCTGACTGAGATATATAGATATGTGGTAGCAAGTAAGGTTATCTATAATACACTACTCTTAATAGATATAGATACCTTCACAGCTGATCTCAGTCAGTACACTAAGTTCCCTATAAGTATTTATAACATCCCACTTCACCACATATATTGGGGTCTCGCTCTTGGGATTTTGAATCTTTAACTATTAAAAATATTGGGGGTAATTCACTTCAGGGAATATAAGAATTAAAAGGTATCCTTGGGTGGAATTAAATAAGGTTGAGCTCACGGTGCCTGTGTTGTCCATTAGATATATAGTTAGAAATTGAATTGTTGGGTAGACATTATAAAAAATTTACCTGATAGACAATGGCGGACCTGGCCAAATTTCGATCTGCTGCGGTTCAGACTGCAAAAGAGTTAGGATTAGATGGGCAAGTTATGGTTGCCTATGTCACAACGGAATGTGACAAATTTATTGAACGCGAAGAAAGAAGATTAGAAAAAGAAGCCGAAAGAAGGTTAGAGGCTGAAAGGGAAATTAAGAAGTTACAATTTGAAGCTGAGGCTGAGACTAAGAGGTTGCAAGCTGAGGCTGAGACTAAGAGGTTGCAGATTGAGGCTGACAAAGAGGCTAAGAAATTGGAAGCAGAAAGAGAAGACAAAAGATTAGCTGCAGAAAGAGAAGAGAAGAAATTAGCTGCAGAAAGAGAAGAGAAGAAATTAGCTGCAGAAAGAGAAGAGAAGAAATTAGCTGCAGAAAGAGAAGAGAAGAGATTAGCTGCAGAGAGGGAAGCAGAAAAGGAGGAGAAGAGATTACAAAGGGAACATGAGTTACGACTAAGGGAGTTTGAGTTTCAAGGCCATGCTCCTGAAAATGGTGCCAGTCCCTTTGCCTCTGATGCTACGGTTACTCAGGGAGCCTCGACCTCAGCTATGAACTTTCATTTAGATCATTTTGTTGAGAAAGACGATGATATTGAGAGCTATATAAATAGGTACGAACTATTAGCTACCACGTATGGGTTAGAGAGAGAAAGGTGGAGCTTAAAGTTATCTCAGGGACTTCGTGGGGCAGCTTATGAAGTTTTTGCAAAAATGAGCAGAGGTGATCAGGAAAATTATGACATGCTAAAGCAGGCTCTTTTGTTAAGGTATGAAAAGAATGCAGAGTTTTACAGGAAAAAATTTAGGAATGCTAAACTACTGTCAGGTGAAACCTATCACCAGTTCTCTGCACGAATCGAGACATACTTGGAGAAATGGACTTCTCTGGGGAAAACCCAAGATCTTAAGGAAATGGTCCTTATAGAGCAACTAAGAGAGTCCATGGCTCCAGACCTGAGAAAGTTTCTCATGGAACAAGGTGCAGAGAGGCTGGGTGAGTTGCTAAATGTTGCTGAAAGGTATCAAGCAGCTCAAGCAGAGGTAACAGGTAATAAAAAGAAACAGGTGGATAACTTTAGGGCACCACAGAACTTTAATAAATTTGATCCTAGGGATCAAAATAAAGGTAAGCACCAATTTGATAGGCCACGGTATGACAATAAAAATAAATTCCCACAATTCGATGAAAGGAAATATAATGAAAGAAAATCTTTCAACCAAGGAAAAAGGTGGTGTAAGAATTGTCAGATGGACAATCATGACACTGACCGTTGCAGAAGGAAACCTGTGTATATGGCAACCCTTCAGGTCAGGTCGACCTCAAGACAGGAGGAGGATATTATGTTAGATACCACTCCAGAAGAGATGAGGAAGGCACAGGCTGGGGATAAAACACTCAAGCCTTGTTTCAGAAAATTGTCAACTTGTCATACAACTCCAGGCAAGGGAGATTTTTACATGAAAAACAAGTTGATGTATAGGAAGGCCGGAACTAGATCCCATGGTCACGGACAGCTGGTTCTTCCAAAAAGATACAGGACAGAATTAATAAGGAGCCTACATGTGAAACCAGATGGGGACCATGAGAAGATAGGTACCATCATTCAAAAGGTGGCTCACAATTATTATTGGCCCAAAGCAAGATGGGACATTGAGAATTTTGTAGAAAGGTGTAGCATAGCACATGAGGGAACACCCACAAGTGGGAACATGGATCAGGACCTGGACACGCCCCGGAGCAAAATTAGGCCTGATAATAAAAAGAAATATAGATTTGATAAAGTGGACCAAATGGAATGGGAAGCCCCTTTTCACGGACAAGCTTCACTTAACTGTTTTACAATGGCCACTATGCGGAGAGTGCAAAAAGATGTCTTACCCCAGGATAAGCCGAAAATCCCTCAATCGGACTTAAACAAAACTGGAGGAAGAGGATGTAGAGAGGAAATCTCTCATCAAGAATTTTAAGTGGGGAGAAAGCCCCAAAAGAAAAATTGGTAGCGGTCGTTTTGTGAATGATAATTCTGGGAGGAAAAATCATCACTATAAAGATTCAAGTGGAAGAGACCATACCGGTGCATGGACAAATAGGTCCACACAATTAAAGGTCCATATGTAGCTATGTTAAGAACGTGGACTGATGAAAAGGCAGAGGAAAACATTACATCTTCATACCAGTATGTGAATGAGCTGACCACTCGGTTGAAAACTGGCTGGAAACTTGCCAATGAAAATTTGAAACAAGCCAGGAAGAAACATGCTGCCTATTATAACAGGAAGGCGAAAGACAGAAATTTGGCTGTGGGAGAGAAAGTACTGCTTCTTTTGCCCGGGAGTCAGAATAAGTTACAAATTGGATGGCAGGGTCCATATACAGTTCTAGAGAAGGTGTCTAGAACAAATTATAAGATAGATAAGAAGGGGAAAGAAAAAATCTATCATGTGAATCTCCTGAAGAAATATTTGGAAAGAGAACATCAGGAAGAGACACACTTGTTGACCTTGTCCATCGCCATGGAGATGAAAAAGGAACCACTTTCATCATTTGAATATCCATTACACCCCTGTGAGACAGCAGCACAGGTGAAAATCAGTACACATTTAACGAAAACTCAGAAAGAGAGAGTGCAACAGGTTCTAAATAATCATGCAGAGGTGTTAACAGACCGACCAGGGCATACAAACCTATTGGAATATGATATGAAACTCATAGACTCCACACCTGTCTGTATGAAACCATATTCGATTCCGTTTGCTAAGGAAAAAGCTTTGAAGGAAGAGATAGACTATCTGTTGAAGGAAGGAATTATTTCGCACAGTGAGTCTTCGTATAGTTCCGGGGTGGTACTCTTAAGGAAGCCCTCTGGAGAACATAGACTCTGTATAGATTACAGGAGACTGAATGCTATTACAGAAGGACAGGTGGATCCATTGCCGGATACAAATCAGCTGTTTGCCAGACTAAATAAAGCTAAATATTTCTCAAAAGTGGATCTGAGTAAAGGATACTATCAGATTCCAGTAAAGCCTGAGGTTAGACCATACCTAGCTTTTAGTACCTCAGAAGGACACTATGAGTTTAATAGATTGCCATTTGGATTGAAGAATGCGCCTAGTGTCTTCTCTAGAATGATGAGAAAATTATTGGATCCTCTGAATAATCCCTGTATAACAAATTTTATGGATGATATCCTTATAGCAACAGAAACATTTGAGGAACACATTGACTCTCTGAACATGCTGTTTACTCGACTTAGGGAGGCAAATTTAACAGCCCGACCAACCAAATGTTGCGTTGGATGTAAAGAATTGGAATTTTTGGGACACACAGTTTATCAGGGAAACATGACCCCTGACCCAAAGAACTTAGAGAAACTACAGAAAGCCCCGAGACCACAAACCAAGAAGGACGTGAGATCCTTTGTCTCATTATGTGGTTTCTACCAGAAGTATATCAAAAACTTTAATTCCATATGTGCACCGTTAACTGAATTGACACGTAAAGGACATCCAGATCGCATTACATGGACACCACAATGTGAAATGACTTACCAAGAATTGAAGGAAAAGCTCACAAGTAAACCCATTTTGAAATTACCTGACTTAAGTCAAGAATTCATAGTAAGGACGGATGCAAGTAATATTGGGCTGGGTGCAACTCTTCTACAGAAATCAGATGCATTGGATGGGGAATTAAGCCCAGTGGCATATGCTAGCAGAAAGTTGAATAAAGCTGAAATCAACTACTCAACTAGCGAAAAAGAATGTCTTGCAGTAATATGGGCAATAAAGAAATTCAATATTTATCTATATGGGAAGGCATTTAAGTTGCAAACAGATCACAAACCTTTATCGTTTTTAGCACAGGCTAAGCATGAGAACTCTAGGTTACTCCGATGGTCTTTGCTTCTGGCTCCATATAATTTTAGCATTGAGTATATATCTGGAAAAACCAATTTGGGAGCTGATTTTTTAAGCGGCCATCCGTGTGATGAGAAACACCGTAAACCCCAGAAATAATAATAAATTTCTCTATGTGTATATAGAATAAAGGACTGACATATAATGTCTGTTTTAAGAGGGGAGGTGTCATGAAATATTCTAATCCACATATATAAATTATTAGGTAAATATGAAGCCTAACAAATAAAATTAATAAAGAGAAGAGCAATGGTAAAATAACAGTGCTGTCACAAAGAATGTACTCGAAATCCCCCTTGTTTTCTGCTTCGTCTGCAAATTGTAACGCTTTCACGTTGATATAAAAGCTTACTGTATTATTACCCGCCTTCTTCAATGAAACGTGTGCTGCATTTCTAAGAAAAACATTGAGACGTACTGCGTAATGACCTAAATTAATCCTAACATTAATTATACTGCGTTACCAAAACGAACGAACAGATGGACAAAAGGATAAAGAGAGAGGGGAGGGCTGAAAATCAGGAACGCATGCATCACGCGTGTAAGTCTACATGCACTAATTTTTTTTCAGACGGACAGTGATAAAATACACTACCCTTTCCCAGAGTTAGGTTTATACATCATAAAAAAACTCTTATTAGAAAAGATAACATTAGATGGGTTTACGGTTGAGAACATAACAGTACCCAGACAGCACATCTTCGAAACAGGAGGTAGAAGAAATTGCATATTTTGAACGCAGCCACGTAGCTCCTTTAAATTTGTATTTTTGGGTTCCTTAGGGCTTGCTGACAAATAATATGTAAAACGTTACGCAAATAGTCCAGGAATTAATAAATTATACCCAAAATAAAATATTGGGGGTGCCTGACAGCATAAAATCATTTCTGCTCATAAGATTTTTTTTTTTAACGTGTTTGAAAAAAATTTACGTTACAGAAATAGCCTACCATGTAAACTCCAAATTGATTGGAGCGCAACAAATGAAAGCCTAACCACGATTGGTCGGGCTATAAATACTATCTTGGTTGTTAGGGGAAACGGGGAAAGGTAACATTTTTTCAAACACTTGTCGAAACGGGGCTCATTGGTCAGACTCGCTGATATACACACTTGGGAGCGTTAGTTCGAAACCACTTGTTTAAAATAGCTTGATAAAGCATCAGTGCGTTGAAGTCAGCATATATTTTGCTAAATAAAAGCCTGGAAGATAAGCAGATGGGAATTTGTGCCAGTTTGTGCCAGAATTCATTGCTAATCAACGTATCTGTGTTTATTCGTATGAATTGTGGTAAGCTTGAACCATTCAATATCTTTTAATGAAAATTGAATGTGAATTGTTGATTTATGCCTGTATATATATGTGTAGTTCAGTGGCCAACGTGAGGTAAAGCCTGTAATGCTCCAGCCTGAACAGAGGGTGTCGGAGAGAAGTAAAACGGCATGGAATGGCCAAACAGTACACTGACACCTGGATGATTGACTAGAAAGAAATAATGCTGGAAGTGCAGAGGCGTAGTAACCATTAAGAAGGGTAATACTGGAATAAAGTATTTCAAATGAAGCTGACAGTTGGCCAAATGCTCTGAACCCAATGTTTGTGCTGTGTTGTGATCAATGTAACAAGAGAGTTTAAGTTAGTTATGAAGTAGAAGGTACATCCTTCTTGATTTCAGGGACAGTGGTCTTGATGGTACTGAGCAGCACCTGGTCAGAGCTTTGCTGAATCCAATGTCGGACAGCATACTCCTTGGTCCTTTTAGCTATCAGTGAGGTGTCTCCAGAGCCCAGAGGAGAATTCGAGCAGAGGAGTCCTTTCCTGCCGCCATCACGCCAGATAAGCTAACTTGGCCAGCTGAGCTCAACATTATGTCCCCTCATCTTGAACGGACTTTGTAAAATTAACATTAAGAGGGGAATTTACTTGTCTTAAAATCAGGAACTGTGAACATCTCAAATACTAGTCCCTAAAGACAAACTATTGAAGTCATGATGACAAATACCAACAGAGCTTGAACAAAACAAAACCAGTATTACCTCATTTTACTACTACACAACTGACACACATAGAACATTTGTAATAATATATGTCACTACAATATTCATATTAAATACATTCTGTACATAACTTGTAATTTAAATTGATTGTGATTCCTGGTTCCCTTGTAGTTGAATCAGGACACATATTCATTCATGCCAGTAATGAATACATATTGTTATTTGAAAGTTTATCAGTGACTCTTTTAAGATATCTTTGTAGAGTGTTATATGTATGTGAGTGTCACAGTGTTGTCAAGAGTAGTGGATTAAATTAAATTGTTTATCTGTCTGTTGTTGTGACTTACACTTCATCATACACATACCCTAGACACATAACGTAGCATCACACTATTCCAGAATAATTCTGACTGAGATATATAGATATGTGGTAGCAAGTAAGGTTATCTATAATACACTACTCTTAATAGATATAGATACCTTCACAGCTGATCTCAGTCAGTACACTAAGTTCCCTATAAGTATTTATAACATCCCACTTCACCACAGTCTTATTCTTATTTACAAACATAAGTGGAGAAAGCACTCTCAACGCTGGCTATACCACTCAACATACCTGGGCATTTTTCCACAGCAAATGACTTCAACTGCATTATTAGATGCCTGACAGCCTCTTCTTTTGGAGTCTCTGCAATTTCTGTGTCATCGTCACTTGCTTCTTCAACTTCACCAGCTGCTTCATGCACTGTTATGCTTGTCTGTACTTCGGCCAATATCGCTTGGAAAATCCCTTCTGGGTCAGGTTCATTACAGGTTGCCACCTCATCATCCATTGCAACAAAACCTTCAAAATCTACTCCTTCGAATTCTGCCATTGGCGATGGACTGTCCGATGGGGCTAAAACGTCATGCTCTTGGGTTGTGACAAATCCACAATTCTTGAAACACTTCTGTATCGTTTCCGGCTGAACTTTATTCCAAGCAGAACTGATCCAGAGGACAGCATCCAGAGCGTTAACTGATGCAGCGGATGAAGTTGCTTCCACAGGCGGACCACAGATCTGTGTTTTAGTAATGACCCACTGCAGGAGCTGGGCCCGGTAGTGCATTTTAAATGTTTTGATGATGCCTTGGTCAAGAGCTTGGGTTTTTGAGGTCGTGTTTGGAGGCAGAAATTTTAGTGTCACGTTTGTGAGATGTTCCACTTGTGGGTGGCCAGGACAGTTGTCTACTGTCAGTAGAATAGACAGTTTCTTCTTCTTCATTACTCGGTCGATGCCCCTTACCCACTCCTCAAATAGGGCGCCAGTCATCCACGAGGATTTGTTTGATCTCCAAGTGACGGGGAGGTCTTCGGGCTTCAGGTTCTTTAATGCGCGTGGCTTTGCCGATTTACCTATCACCAAGGGCTTTAGTTTCTCTCCGGTTGAGCTAGCGCAAAGCATAACTGTGAAACGTTCTTTGGAAAGTTTTCCGCTCTTACGGTTGTCACCCTTCATGGCGAGGCTCCTGTCAGGCATCGCCTTGAAAAAGAGTCCACACTCGTCAGCATTAAAGATGTCTTTAAAGCCTTTGGCGAAGTAAGGAAAGTTTTTGATGAACTTTTCCAAAGCTTCTACTGGAACTTCATTGGATTCACCACACAACACTTTCTGGGAGATCGCGTGTCGCAGTTTAAATTTCTCGAACCAACCACTTGATGCTTGGAAATCTTCTGCCACCCCGAATTCCCTTGCAAATTTTTTAGCAACTTCTTGAATCAACGGCCCGGAGATTCGGGCGTTAACTGCCCTCATTTGTTTGAACCAGTTGTAGTGAAATTGACAGAGATACAACGGTAAAATTCCTCCAAGGATAACATTTAAGGATAAAAACATAATGCGTAGGCTGCTGATGTACATGATCGCCTAGACCGCGGGTCATCACCCTCCATAAATTTGACTTGCTAGACCGGAGGGGAACGGAGGATCAAAAAGGAAAAAAATATGACTGGAAAGGCTAAAGAGACGCAATTGGGGGGGGGGGGGGGGGGAATGGATGAAAGTAAAAAATTCAAGTCCCCCAAATTGACACGAGGTACGGAATTGGACGTTTTGCGATACCAAGCGCTTGATTTGAATTTGAGCGGAAGAACGCAGATGTCTGAAAAAAATTACAAAAAAATTAAAAAGTAAATTTTTCTTAATATTAATGTTAGGAATATAAAAATTAGCTGGCCAGATGGCCTATTCTGAGCAGTGAACTAATATGGTTTTAATTTTACAGACGGATAGATAATATTGAAAATAATGACAAAAGACAGTGTAGTTTACATCAGCCACAGACTGCATTGAATCTAACATATCGTTATTTGCACACAAAAACACGACCTTGGGGACGCAGGTGTTCAAATTTACTTGGCATAGAAGTGAAGGGACATTGGTGGTAGCTGTGTCTAAATATAACTTTTTACAACAAAAATTTGAAGGGGAGAGAACGGTTGGGTCAAAAATCGAGCACAATTTTGTAGAAACACAAGTAGAGACGGACAGACTAACAGATAACCATCCATACGTGACTGAAGCTTGACTGAAATGACTTTAGTGAGGAAATTTGAAATTAAAAATAAACCTCGGCAGTGATTGGCCACAGACAATCATATCATTAGCGCTCAGAGCGCATTTGGGGTCATTCTTCAATAATTGTTCAGTGTTAGACACAGATTTTAAAGTGTGGTGTTTTCCCATATGAAAGACAGTGAGTTAAATTTAGGGACGCCATCCTATAGCCAGCAGCTCAGCTGAGTTTTGCTAGCACTTCTGTGTTAATTATTCATAATCTGGTAAGATTGAAATTATTTCTTTATATATTTTGAATATTGTTTCATGTTCGAGTGATTTGATACTGCCATATCATAATCTAGCCTTACAAACAAGTAGGGATTTTGCTCTAGACCCCCCGCCCAAGTCAGGGTCTAGGGACTAACAATGTACCTAAACACCAGCAAGGATTATGCAAGACCGATCAAGAGTTGAGAATAAGGAAACATATTACCTATCCTCTTTTAGGGTAGAAAACTAATAATTATTTTTCAGAATCTATAGTCTGGGAGGATCTATCGGATGTAAACCCACCATGGTAACTGTGCTGTTTGGTCAGAGAGATCTGACCTGTCTGTATAATGTGGTTGTTGTGTCAGTGTGGTGTCCAGACGTGGGTAGAGAATAGATTTTGACACATGGCCCATACTTTGATTGCAGAGCTGCGAGTTTCTGTCGTCCACGAAGAAGTATCTATTCGGGTGGTGATTTAAACAAGTGTATCTGTGCAGTCCTCGTGACAGAGACCACCATTAGTGCCCGCCAGCACGGAGAGGTGGGACCGCCTGAATTCAGCACCAGAGCTACAAATACCAGATGAGTGAGCCTCTGGTCTGCTGGATATTCACCAACCCCATTTAGTTGCAGATACCCCATAAAAATTCCCACCATTTTCTGGACACTGTGTAGTCAATATAGACAGGTGTGATGAGACCACCCCAACAGCACAGACAATAAATATCCTCCCTAGTAGCTGACTACCAGAACATTTTAATAAAACTAACTATTCTAGTACTTAAATATGTTCACTTTTGCATTTATTATGTAACATTCCATGCATAATTTTTATAAATTTTAAATCCTTCTTTTAAAACAAGTTCTGGTCAAAATAAAACTTGATCCAGAACAAATAAATGTAATATAATTATATCAAAAACTTTACACACGTGAGTTAGTTCAGTGTATTTTAACACTTGTTAATCTAATTAGTCTTGTTAAATATCTATGGGTATATTATAACTATCACACCACAGTACACATCATAACCCTAGACACTTTACGTAGCTACATTCAATAAAAAAAAAATTAAGTGTGAGGTCGTAGTGGTAGCAAGAAAGGCCTTCTGACAATTCTCAATTACATTTTATCTCAGGAGCCTTCACAGCTGGCCTCATACAATTTACATGTAGTACCATCATCATCATACAATACCATCAATACCACTACATATATTGGGGGCTCGTCCGGGATAATTAGCCCAACAGTAATATTAAGATCTCCTGGTGGGAGAAATAAAAGTAGGGAAATAAATTGTAAAATTTCCTTTAAAAGTAAAAGTGTCCCTGCAGATAAAAGTTGGTGAATCTTCACAGCCAGTAATAATTAATTAGTTAACTGGTTAGTTAGAATTAGTTAGATTATAGTCATAAGAAGTACTTAGCTTGTATATTATTATATTGTCTGAAAAGTATGGCTGAGCTAGCAAAGTTTAGATCAGCTGCTGTGCTCACTGCGAAGGAGATGGGGATGGATGGTCAAATTTTAATTCAATACGTAACGACTGAATGTGATAAATATATTGAAAGGGAAGATAGAAAGGTAGCTGAAGAGAAGAGGTTACAAATTGAGGCTGATAGAGAAATTAAGAGGCTGCAGATTGAGGCAGAAGAAAAACGACAGCAAAGGGAGGCAGAAGAAAAAACGACAGCAAAGGGAGGCAGAAGAAAAAAGGTTGACTGCCGAAAGGGAGGCTGAAGATAGAAGGTTGCAGAGGGAGCACGAATTACGACTAAGGGAGCTGGAATTACAAGGCCCGGCCCCTGAAAATGGTGCCAGCCCTTTTGCCTCAGATGCTACGCCCAGTATGGGAGCCTCAAACTCAGCTATGGGGTTTCATTTAGACCATTTTGTTGAGAAAGACGATGACATAGAGGGGTACCTGGGACGTTTTGAGTTATTAGCTACTACATATGGGTTAGAGAGAGAGAGGTGGAGTTTAAAGCTATCACAGGGATTGAGGGGTGCTTCTTATGAAGTATTTGCCAAAATGAACAGGGAAGACCAAGACAATTATGACATGTTAAAGCAGGCTTTGTTATTAAGGTACGAGAAGAATGGTGAATTTTATCGTAAGAGATTTAGAAATGCCAAACTGTTGTCTGGGGAGACATACCACCAATTCTCTGCCAGACTAGAAACCTATTTGGAGAAATGGACGGCTCTGGGGAAGACCCAAGATCTTAAAGAAATGATCATGATTGAGCAATTGAGAGAGTCCATGGCTCCAGACATGAGAAAATTTCTCATGGAACAAGGTGCAGAGAAGTTGGGGGAAATTTTAAATGTTGCTGAGAGGTATCAGGCAGCCCAGGCAGAGGTAAGTGGTGCTAAGAAGAAGCACATAGACAATTTTAAAGCTCCACAGCAATTTAATAAATTTGATAATAGAGAGCAGGGAAATAAGGGTAGGACAAATTTTGAGCGGCCAAGAAATGACTATCGCGACAGAAACTCACAGTTCAATGACCAAAAGTTCAATGAAAGAAAACCGTTGAACCAAGGAAAAAGATGGTGTAAATGGTGCAAGAAGGATAACCATAACACCGAATTTTGTAGAAGGAAACCTTCAAACATTGCTGCAATGAAGTCGGGGACGCAAAGATTAAAGGTTAATCCTAAGGGACAACAGGAACCTTATCACCCCCCAGTTTGTGAGGATGTTATTTGTAATGGGGTCACCATAAGGTGCCTTTATGATACAGGTTTGGATTATGATTCAGTTGTGAAGTCTAGCCTAGTGGACCCAAGTCAGTATACCACAGAAACAGTGGAAATACAAGGGGCGACTAAGGACATACCACTCATGACACTTCCCATCGCAAGGATAACGGTGAAAACTCGCTATGTGGAAGGAGAAATCAGAGCAGCAGTGATAGATGAACCAATCTACCCTCTGATATTGGGGTGTAGATACGTCTTCTTGGGGAATCCCGAGAAACCTGTGATCATGGCGACAGTGCAGACCAGGTCACAGAAGAAGGAGGAAGAAGGTGAACCTATAAACGCTCATCCAGAGGAGATGAGGAAGGCGCAGGCTGAGGATAGGACACGCAAGCCCTGTTTTAAAAAATTGCCCAAATGCCACACACCTCCGAGCAAGGGGGAATATTTCATGAAGAATAGATTATTATACAGGAAGACAGGAACTAGATCCACTGGTCACGGACAGTTAGTTCTTCCCAAGAGATATAGGGCAAATTTGATAAGGAGCTTACATGTTGGAAAAGATGGTGACCATGAGAAAGTCGGTACCATCTGCCAAAAGATTGCTCTAAAATACTATTGGCCCGACGTAAATGTCGATGTTGAAAACTTTGTAGAAGCATGTGGCGTATTTCATGAGGGAACACCCACAAAGGGAAAATATGTGCAGGACCTAGAACCGCCACGGGGCAACTTTAGGCCTGAAAGGAAAACTAATTATACACGGGTAGACAAAGTGGAATGGGAGCCCCCTTTTCACACCCAGTCTTCACTTGAATGGATTAACATGGCCGCTATGCGAAGAGTACAAAGAAGAAATTTAACCCAGGATAGGATGACAATCCCTCGGTCAGACTTATATAAACTGGAGGAACAGACAAGAGAGCGAAGATCTCTCATAAACAATCTTAAGTGGGGAGACAAACCCCAGAGAAAAATTGGTAGTGGTCGATTTGTGAGTGATGATTCTAGGAAGAAAAGTCCTCATTATAAAGCTTCTAATGGACGGGACCAGATGAGTTCCATGAAAAATAAGTATGATAAATTAAAGATCCAGATGTAACTTTATTAAGGACCTGGACAGATGAGAAGGCGGAAGAGACTGTTACCTCATCGTATCAATATGTGAACGAACTGACCACTCGTTTGAAAGCTGGATGGAAACTGGCAAATGATAATTTGAAACAAGCCAGGAAGAAACATGCAGCATATTTTAATAGGAAGGCAAAGGACAGGGAACTGGCAGTCGGAGAGAAGGTGCTGCTTCTACTACCGGGAAGCCAGAATAAATTACAAATTGGTTGGCAAGGTCCATATACGGTTCTAGAGAAGGTGTCTAGAACAAACTATAAAATTGACAAAAAGGGGAAGGAAAAAGTTTATCATGTAAACCTGTTAAAGAAGTATCTGGACAGACCACTCCAGGAAAGCACCCCCTTATTGACCTTGGCTATTGCAACCCAGATGCAAAAAGAACCACTCACCTCACATGAATACCCATTACATCCTTGTGAAACAGCAGCACAGGTAAAAGTCAGTAAGCACCTGACTAAAAACCAGAGGGAGAGAGTTCAACAAGTTCTGGAGGAACATACAGATGTATTAACAGATAAACCAGGCCATACAAATTTGCTACAGTATGACATGAAACTGGTAGACTCAAACCCAATCTGTATGAGAGCCTATTCTATTCCGTTCGCGAAGGAGAAGGCATTAAAGGAAGAAATAGATTATTTATTGAAGGAGGGGATTATTTCGCACAGTGAATCATCTTTTAGTTCTAGTGTCGTTTTGTTGAGGAAACCGTCTGGGGAACACAGACTGTGCATAGATTACAGGAAACTGAATGCTGTCACAGAAGGACAAGTGGATCCATTACCAGACACAAAACAGCTATTTGCCAGACTGAACAAGGCAAAATACTTTTCAAAAGTGGATCTTAGTAAAGGCTATTACCAGATCCCAGTGAAGCCTGAAGTGAGACCTTATTTGGCTTTTAGCACTTCGGATGGACATTATGAATTCAATATGCTACCATTCGGACTGAAAAATGCTCCGAGTGTGTTTTCAAGGATGATGCGAAAATTGTTGGACCCCCTGAATAACCCATGTATCACAAATTTCATGGATGATATTCTCGTCGCCACCGAGACATTTGAAGAACACATTGAAGCTCTGGAGATGTTGTTTGATAGACTTCGGGAGGCGAACTTAACTGCTAGGCCAACAAAATGTTGTATTGGATGCAAAGAGTTGGAATTCTTGGGGCACACTGTATATCAGGGTAATATGACCCCTGATCCTAAGAACTTGGAAAAACTGCAGAGAGCACCTAGGCCGCAAACCAAAAAGGACGTGCGATCATTCGTGTCGTTATGCGGATTTTATCAGAAATACATCAAAAATTTTAACGCCATTTGTGCTCCTCTGACTGATCTGACTCGCAAGGGACTTCCAGATAAAATTATTTGGACTGCACAATGTGAATTAGCGTTCCAAGAGTTAAAGGAAAAACTCACTAGCAAGCCTATTCTCAAACTGCCTGATTTGACACAGGACTTTGTCTTAAGAACCGATGCAAGTAATGTGGGACTAGGAGGGGCTTTGTTGCAAAGATCATCTTCACCTGATGGGGAACTTAAACCAGTCGCTTATGCAAGCCGCAAATTGAATAAGGCGGAACAAGGATACTCCACAAGCGAAAAAGAATGTTTAGCATTAATCTGGGCAATAAAGAAGTTTCAAATCTATCTGTATGGTAGGACATTTGTGGTGGAGACGGATCATCAGCCTCTCGTGTTCTTGTCTCAGGCTAAGCATGAAAACGCAAGATTGCTGAGGTGGTCTTTATTGCTTCAACCTTATCAGTTTAGTATCCAATATATCCCAGGCAAATTGAATGTCGGTGCAGATTTCCTCAGTCGGCACCCCTGTGATCAAAATTAGAGTAATGGCAGACGGGAGGAGTAATTTTACCTATGTGTATCGCTGGTTTTGGAACTTGCCATAGGCATGTTTTCAGGTGGGGAGATGTGTAGTGAAATTGACAGAGATACAACGGTAAAATTCCTCCAAGGATAACATTTAAGGATAAAAACATAATGCGTAGGCTGCTGATGTACATGATCGCCTAGACCGCGGGTCATCACCCTCCATAAATTTGACTTGCTAGACCGGAGGGGAACGGAGGATCAAAAAGGAAAAAAATATGACTGGAAAGGCTAAAGAGACGCAATTGGGGGGGAGGGGGGGGGGGGGGGGGGGGGGGGGGGGGGGGGATGGATGAAAGTAAAAAAAATTCAAGTCCCCCAAATTGACACGAGGTACGGAATTGGACGTTTTGCGATACCAAGCGCTTGATTTGAATTTGAGCGGAAGAACGCAGATGTCTGAAAAAAAATTACAAAAAAATTAAAAAGTAAATTTTTCTTAATATTAATGTTAGGAATATAAAAATTAGCTGGCCAGATGGCCTATTCTGAGCAGTGAACGAATATGGTTTTAATTTTACAGACGGATAGATAATATTGAAAATAATGACAAAAGACAGTGTAGTTTACATCAGCCACAGACTGCATTGAATCTAACATATCGTTATTTGCACACAAAAACACGACCTTGGGGACGCAGGTGTTCAAATTTACTTGGCATAGAAGTGAAGGGACATTGGTGGTAGCTGTGTCTAAATATAACTTTTTACAACAAAAATTTGAAGGGGAGAGAACGGTTGGGTCAAAAATCGAGCACAATTTTGTAGAAACACAAGTAGAGACGGACAGACTAACAGATAACCATCCATACGTGACTGAAGCTTGACTGAAATGACTTTAGTGAGGAAATTTGAAATTAAAAATAAACCTCGGCAGTGATTGGCCACAGACAATCATATCATTAGCGCTCAGAGCGCATTTGGGGTCATTCTTCAATAATTGTTCAGTGTTAGACACAGATTTTAAAGTGTGGTGTTTTCCCATATGAAAGACAGTGAGTTAAATTTAGGGACGCCATCCTATAGCCAGCAGCTCAGCTGAGTTTTGCTAGCACTTCTGTGTTAATTATTCATAATCTGGTAAGATTGAAATTATTTCTTTATATATTTTGAATATTGTTTCATGTTCGAGTGATTTGATACTGCCATATCATAATCTAGCCTTACAAACAAGTAGGGATTTTGCTCTAGACCCCCCGCCCAAGTCAGGGTCTAGGGACTAACAATGTACCTAAACACCAGCAAGGATTATGCAAGACCGATCAAGAGTTGAGAATAAGGAAACATATTACCTATCCTCTTTTAGGGTAGAAAACTAATAATTATTTTTCAGAATCTATAGTCTGGGAGGATCTATCGGATGTAAACCCACCATGGTAACTGTGCTGTTTGGTCAGAGAGATCTGACCTGTCTGTATAATGTGGTTGTTGTGTCAGTGTGGTGTCCAGACGTGGGTAGAGAATAGATTTTGACACATGGCCCATACTTTGATTGCAGAGCTGCGAGTTTCTGTCGTCCACGAAGAAGTATCTATTCGGGTGGTGATTTACACAAGTGTATCTGTGCAGTCCTCGTGACAGAGACCACCATTAGTGCCCGCCAGCACGGAGAGGTGGGACCGCCTGAATTCAGCACCAGAGCTACAAATACCAGATGAGTGAGCCTCTGGTCTGCTGGATATTCACCAACCCCATTTAGTTGCAGATACCCCATAAAAATTCCCACCATTTTCTGGACACTGTGTAGTCAATATAGACAGGTGTGATGAGACCACCCCAACAGCACAGACAATAAATATCCTCCCTAGTAGCTGACTACCAGAACATTTTAATAAATATAACTATCACACCACAGTACACATCATAACCCTAGACACTTTACGTAGCTACATTCAATAAAAAAAAAATTAAGTGTGAGGTCGTAGTGGTAGCAAGAAAGGCCTTCTGACAATTCTCAATTACATTTTATCTCAGGAGCCTTCACAGCTGGCCTCATACAATTTACATGTAGTACCATCATCATCATACAATACCATCAATACCACTACACCAGTTTAATGTGGCTTCATTGACTTCATCTAGGGGAGTTTTCCTCCTTTTCCGCTCTAGATCTCCGCTTTCCTTACCACATCTCTCCAAGTACTCATGTTTATGTTTTTGGATGTTGCTAACTGTGGTCTTGCTAACCCTAAAATGTTCTGCCGTCTTTCTTTGGCTGCTGCTTTCCAGAAAATGTAGAAGATCAACCTTTTCCTTCATTGTCAGCTTCTTGAGTTCTTTCCTTTGGGCCATCAAAAAGGTTAGGTTAATTTTGTCAACGATAAAGTGTATAAAACACAGTCTGAGAACGAACTTACAGTTTAGTAGTTGAATTACTATCAACCGGCAAGGCAGTCATAGCAAGAATGAAGATTTTGCTTAAAAGTTTTTTTTTTTTTTTTATACTGCATGTTTGCGAAAAAATCAAAGAGGTTAGGTTAATTTTCTTTGTCGGCAAGCATCATTCGAAAAGCGGTCAGAAAGCCTGTGCCGACAAAATTCAAAGACACTGATTTTTTTTAAACTGGTCAAGTAATAGAGGGTAAATTACTATTGTGTGTCATAGTTCAAGTGGTCAATGTGGTGGATTTGATGTTATGAATTGTTGTAGGTATTATTATATTTGTATTAAATGAGATTAGCTATGAAGGTCCCTGAATTTACCCAATAGTATTGTGAACTTTTCAGGGTACCTTTCCGCTACCACCCCTTTTATCTCATTCAAAATGTATTTATTATTATATTAATTGACTTCGTTTAGTGTCTAGGGTTATGAATGTAGAGTGTAATGTACAATAATTCACAAACATACAAACAAATAGTTTATTATTCACAACAGCACACAGTACTACCACAATAACATACAAACGACACTCTAAAAGGCTTTCTTATTTAAGACTGTGGTTGAATTTTGTGTAAATATGATTTTTACAATTTTATTATCCTGATTCTATTTTATTTGGAATCAGGATTGACAATTTAAAAGTGAAATCAAAATAATCATTTACATCAGTCAAATAGCACAATAGATCCTCTGTTCATACATAAAATATTTTTCTAATATACGTCTGTAGTGTTCTCCTACTTTAAGGTAATACTGGTAGTACCACTAGGTTGTTGTTTGAAATCATACCCTTTTAGTAATGTTTGTTTCTATCTGTCACTTGTGGAACTATAAATTATTTGTCCCAGTTTTATTCACTGTCACTTTTTATATTTCTTCTTTAATTCTGTAGTTGAGTTCTCAGGTGCCGAACGAGAACTTATCTTGGCAGTAGAATACAGGTTGAACCTTTCCTCTGCTCGCTTGACAATCTGTTCCCTGTTTGATAGGCAATGACCACTAGCATGGGCTCGCAGTAAACAGGCAGAGTCCTGAATCAATCAGTTTTCAAGCGTTTGGTACCACATTAACGTCAGAAACCAGGACCTCTGAAATGTGAAGGTATGCATCCTTCTTAATACCTAGCATACACTAATAGTCCACATTCTAGGACAGGTACATTACAAACAATCAAAAAGGGTCATATCCTTATACAAACCTATGCCACCATTTTCTTTTGATGTGACAATGTACACCAGTATTCCTTTCCCTACTAGTTACAACGCCACTGCAATTCCAGCTGTAATCTCTTCTATATAATAGGATAGGTGTTATGCTCCTTTATGACAATCATACATATTCTTGTAGTTTTACACCTCTCTGACAGTCTATCACATGGTGGATCAATCTTTAGGCTTTGCCTCATGTTCGCTATAGACCCACTCATGTCCAGACATATATTATTATTTCACATTCAATTTATGTATAAATACAGATTAATAAATGTCAATCTTACCACAATTTGTTCAATGAAATACACAGAGACGATGACTGACACAGTTTCGATCTGTTTTGTTGTCCAGGCTGCCCAGAAATTGTATTTAAAAGTACAGCCTGATCTCATCTATCACTGGTGAAACTTTTTCTAGTAATAGCGTCCCCCCTAACGCTTATTCTGACAATATCGATTCAGTTAGCCAATCACTCTTAATTTTACAAGGGTAAACAGTCTTTCAAAAAATATCATTCAAACCTTTCTACGTTACTAGGCTATTTATGTTTATTCAAAGGTCAGCCAATAATATTTCATCTCACTTCAAATGCCACTCAATCGGATTCACTGTACTATCTGAGCCTATCTGTCACCTACTTTTTTTCCCAAAAAATATGCGATCCAATCTAAGCAGATATGACTTGACCTGACAGTATCTCTGATCTCTATGTATGGTTTTATCAATAGTTGATTAGTTAAGGGACTATTTATATAACTAACACCATATTCTTGGTCAGCAAGTCTCCAGGTACACGAATCTACGATTTTTAAGGGGCTATGTGGTTTGGTTCAAAATTCTATCTTTTTTTCTATGTTAGTTGTTTATTTTTAAACTACCTCTCGTTCACTCTTTTTCCATGTAATATCAAGCGAAATACGAGAGCTTAGGTCATTCATAATAAGAGCTTAACATGTTTACTTGACCGTAGTGTCCACAATTCTAACTTTTTCATCGTATTTGGGGAAACCCCTAAGGCAAGGCTTGCCACTGTGCTACAGTTGGCTTTTAGTTTAAAATCAATGCGAAACGAATTAGCATTTCATCTATCCTTGCTCCTCTTCGTTCCACAATGCATTTTAGGCAAATATTTTCTTAGAACTAGGAAAAGTGGTTGTTTATGTCAAGGACGAATTTGAAAAATTGGGTACCGTTTTGTTCGGCTATTCGTTAGCAAATAATAATCTGAAGGCGTAGGCGACACCAACCATTCTAGCAGAAAATTCTTTTGTACTTTCTTATCTTTGCCTTTATGCCCTATACTGTTATATATTAATTTAGATATTGTATTTAGAAATCACTACAGTCAAGATACAACTTACAGAAGTGGTCAACTTATAGAGGTCGTCTTCCATTGAGTACATGCGGTGCGTGTCCGGTCTATGAAAATGTGGTCAACTTCGGGAGGTGGTCAATGTAGGGAGGTGGTCAACTATGGAGGTTCTACTGTATATATATATACATAGAGCGGTAGCATTTTCCCATAAATGGTTTCTTGAATTTTTAGCAGACCTGATCCCCAAGCGGACGAACCAGCGGTCTTCTTGTTCTTTTTTCCATTTCATGCTATAAGCGTGTACTAGCCGATGAAACTGTATGACTAAAAACTATACTACTGGACTTACCGAAATCCAGGATATTATTTTTATCAGCCAACAGTGGCGTATACATAAAACATTATTATTATTTTCCCCAACACCTGACAGTTGTAATCCAAGTGGAATACTAATCTATACACTGTGCAGGACTGGCGATCTGGCAAAGAGCCGGCCGATAGAAAATCCATCATCATAATTTTTAACATTTGTAGCAACCGGATTTTTCCAGATTTTCTAGAAGTATTCCCCTCTCCTAAAAGGTAAACACCAAGGATTCTCACACTATTCAATATTTGTAGTAACCCTATATCCAGATAGAAGTTCCAGCCCGAGTGGGAAACAAGACTGTTTTTCCCCGCCCAAACACTGCAAGAGTTGTCGCAACGAAAATATTCAGTTGTAGTTCCTGTATCTAGACTCATATTCCCCTGTGCACCCATCGGAGGAACAGTGCTAGTTTTCTTAGAACAGTGAAGATAACCCTTTATGATTCATATCGTCACCAGGATTCATCGTGGAATTTAACTTATTCGGCGTTCACCTCATTAGTTTTTTTGGGGGGATGAACTAGGGCCAATTTGTATAATCGATTGCTGGGGTGATACATTAGTCAACAGTTCAATAGGGATTATGTACGTGGAATTACTAAGGGATACCACAGACCCAACAAATGGGTGATGTCGGAATTAGCTGACGTAGTGGACTGAAGCAAAAATGGTCGCAGAAAAAGAAAATTTTGACTGAAGTCACAACATTACACTGTTCTTTACCTATAATGTATGTACCAGTTTGGTTTGTGTATAAAATTCGTTACACTGAAATAAAAACAGATATAAGACCAGATTACTTATTATATTCTAAACCAGTTGGGGGAAGGAAGGGGGGGGGAGAGAGTGTACATAAAATGACACATAATTACATACGCTCATGGGTATTTTTATAGCATGGTTGTTTCCCTTGTCAAGTGAAAGTGAAAGAAAAAAAAAACGTCATTGAGACGGGGAATGCAGAACACCAATTCTTTTTTACAGCTGTACAAATATTCACTGAGATTTTTAGTTTCACCTTAGCTAGAAATTATACGAATTTAAAAACAATGTAAAAGAACAGAGTTGTTAGTTTACATTGACTTTTTAAAGCGCATTAAACGATAAATGTTTGCATACCCAGCAAAGGATTTTTTATATGGTAAATTACATTTTTTAAAAGAAATTTTGGAACTCAGAAATAAACAACATTTTCATAATTCATTTGTAAAATCTTGTACAGGTTCTGTCAAGATATAATTTGTCGAGCAAAGCACTGAATATGACAGTCAGTGTTCACGAAGAAAGTGCTAGCGCTAGACAGATTTTCTTTTCAAAATACGGGTAGATGTTCCGTCAAATGTAATTCACCACGTAATATCCTTTTCTGAACACTTAGTGTGTAAAATATATTTCTTGTCTTTGTTTCCGGTTTATAAATGCGGCTGACGAATAGTAATCTCCAAACACCGCATGTTTCAAGAGTATTATAAATTTTTACAAATGATTGCACTACTATGTTGTTGTTGTTTTTTTAACTTTCCTTTATCAATTTTACAGCAGCCGCTTCATTATTAATTTTTTTAGCATAAAGGGCGAAAGACGCAGCCGAAATGTATTTAGTAGTTTTATAATACCCAAGGCAGCTAATTCCTCATGTTAGAATGAAGCAGTTCAATTTCTTTGCGCATGTTACGAGAAGAGGAACGCTGGACTATATCGTAACACCAGAAACGATTGAAGAAAAAAGATGTAAAGGACGACAAAGAGAGAAGATACTTGGCAGTTTACATGATGGCATGGACAGATGTCAACAACAGAATTGTTAAATAGTACCGGAGACAGGAAGTTATGGATAAACATCGTCGCCTACGCCACTATGTGTGGTACTTGAAGAAGTTTCATAAACACAGACCCCCATATTTGGCAGACGTGGCTGACACGGCAGTTAAGGTTACCCGGACGTAACTTTGTCGATTACCAGATACGGCTATCAGGATTTGCAACGACGAACGTTATGGACAATAACATGTTTGTCACACAGTTCTATGTCTTGCCAACCTGGTTAAGGGGAAAAACCTCAAACACCAGCCGAGACAGCGGTCAATAAACAGATCTGATCTAATCCAATATGTGCCGGTGGGTAATGGAAGAACAGCCATGAATCTCCGACACTGATGGATGGAAACGGTCAGAGCCCGGTTTATTGTTGGTAGTATGGGAGCTGGTTTAATCTAGTGAAAACACTGTTTAACCAACCCCCCCCCCCCCCCCTTTCCCCGAACGTGCTATCCGGGCCGGGTATTGGGATCGAATCAGTAGTCTCTACGCCATACTAAGCGTGTCGTAATAGGCGAAAGTAAGGAAGGTTGTGCTTAGGGCTAGCGACATGGCTATGTAAACTAAATGCTTCAGGAACTAAAACTGCGACAGCACATGAAGTCTTTTTTCCTCCGCGGGCTTCTTGCTAGACATCCAGAAGCAGTAGTGGCTCAGTGCTGAAAGAGCTGAAAAAAGAGGCAGAAAGGAGAGAAGATAGTTCATTCTCCTCCAAACCATGTTTAATGGGAAAAAAAAAACACACAAATAGTAATACGTCTTACAAGGAGAAAGGACAAGAAAAACCTACGTTGCGGCCACAAGGCCTTCGTCAGGGACAGACAAACAAGAGACAGGAGGGAAAGAAAATGAGAATTAAGTAGAGAACATGAAACTATAAAAATAAGAGAAAAAGATACTCCCTTATGTCCAGTCACATGTAGCAAGATGGCTGCCACTAAACCGGAAAGCGGAAGTCGATAGTGCCATGTTTAAGGTAGTCCCGTAGCAGATACTACTATAGGGGAGTGACGTGTTATAGACTTCACTATGCCTGGTCTCAGCTTTAAGAGGTGGGGGTGACCGGTTCGTTTTCTCGTTGATCGTGCCTTCTCTAACCGAATAGCAGAGCCCAATTACAGCTGTGCATGGCTGTGTGTATGGAGAACTACAAACAAGAGCGACCAAGAAGTTAGAGACTGTCATAGATGGGTAAAAGGTAAAGGGAGTCCCATAGCAGATACTGCCGGAGGGGAGTGAAGTGTTAGAGGCTTCACCATACTGTGTCCAGCATCGACTGGGTGACCAGTTCCCTCCATCGCTACCTTTTCCTTTGTGACATGGTGAGAAAAAATGTAGGACTTCTGTTGTAAAGTCGTTTTGTGACAGCGTGAAGAAATGAGGTGCTTCTGTTGTAAACTGGCTATCGCCAGAGGTGGTGGTTACAGAAGAGATGTGTAATAAACCCAGGTAGTTGATGTAGACTCGTCTGTGTTGGTGTGTGGCTGTGTGATCGTAAGAATGAAGTACTCTGTTGCTGATAGTCAAATGTCAACAATGTAACTTCCAACTTGTGTTCAAGAAGTCTAACTTCGACTTAACTAAACAATACCTTTTATTCAGTGGTTGCATTCGCTAACCATTCCATGCTGGTTCATAGAATATATTCATTAAAGGTGTACAAACCAACAATCCATACGAATCAAAACATAAATGGGACCTGCTCGATGGAAAACAGCCGCCGCTCGTCTCGTGCTGAAAACAACTCACTCTCCTCTCCCCTTAAAAAAATCACTTCCGTTTCTTTACTTGTATCGCTACTACACAAGCTTTGATGACGTCATTTCATGTACACCATGAACGAATGACCGTCCTAGGTTTGGGACTAAGGTTAATTAACTAACTAGTCACGTTCAAATACTTAGTGTTTAAAATCTTGCTAAAGTATTCTTACCCTAACTCTAATAAGTGGTAGCACCTTAGTGCTAAAACGACGTAGTGGACCTTACGGTCACACCTTCCCTAACTCAGTCTGGTACCCATTAACAGTTGAGTAGACTGGAGCATGTCGGTACCGTGATTCGATGGGTACTTGCATAGAGTAGACAGATTTAAATGGTATGAAAAGGTCACTAATGTGGAACCGGGACAAGAACCAGACAGGTGCCAGTGGAATAAGAGATGAGAAAACGACGCTGGCGATGGATTGGACACACATTGAGGAAACATTTTAATAGCATTACCAGATAGTCCTTGTTCTGGGGACACAGGGTAAGAGAAGTGGATCGAACAACGTATGGAGAAGAGAACTGGAAACAGAAGTGAAAATGACGCGGAAGACTTGTAAAGAACCTGAGTTGATCACACGCAACAGGAGGACTCGGCATAAGGTTGTTGAAGCCCTATGCATTTTTTTGGGGGGTAGCTGAATTGTACAGATTTGTTGATTTAATCCATTAAATTATGTGTTCAATGTAGTTATTGTTATCATCATTCTCATCGTTATTTTCCTGTTCGCTCCTTGTGGAGCATGGAGCCACTTCTGCGGCCCGTCCCAGGAGGCCTGCACCAAACTTCCACATGCTCTTGCAGAAATTAATGTCACATGATGAGGTAATGAGTCTTATAGGTGGAGGTATGTGCAGTAAGAAGGGACTGTCTTGTAAGCTTCGACTAGTTGTTTGTAATATTTCTCTACGGTAAATAAGTAAATGATATAAATCATTGTTGATGCAGGTCAATGTTGGGTTGCCCCGTGTCGCTGACAGACGTCTCTGAGGAGACACATAAAGAATACAACTATAGACGCTTTAGGCATGTCGAACAATGTGACTAATACGAGGTAATGCATGGCTGTGTGACTAATACGAGGTAATGCATGTCTGTATGACTAATATGAGGTAATGCATAGCTGTGTGACTAATATGAGGTGTCGTACAGATAGGTTGTGCGTTATTTTTGGCCCGTCTGAGTAGAGTGGAGGGTGATAGGTACGTGAGAAAGGTGTGAGAAATAGATTTCACGGGGTTTAGCTTAAGAAAAAAGATATGTCTCTGGAATGAGTAAGTTTCTCTATTCCAGTCTATCTATACGACTGTAATTTAGTACAAGAGAACCTTGCCCTCCTCATACATATAAGTTTAGCTACACACACAGAGCTATGTGACAACAAGACACACAAACGTGAAAAACTATGGTTAATTGGGTATGGGTCTGACCAACACACACAGTTAAGTTTCTTTGTTGTTTATTATCATTAAACTTGACAACACCAATATCTAAAGAAAAGATCAAACAAATCAGATTTACATACATATGAAATAACAAAATAGATGCGCCCTCCCCCTATGGAGAAAAGAACCCAAAGTTAATAACCCAAAGGTCGAAGGTTAGCACTATGATACAGAGTAGACAGTAGAGTAAACAAAGTCTGACTTTGTAAGTACAGTAAAGTAAACAAATTAGGCAAATCCAGAGTTGGTAAAATCTCTGTAACAAAGAAAAATATTCACTCTCTCTTGCAAACCGTGGCCACTGTCTCTCACTCTTACCTCCTAGGAGATATTCCTCGGCGTACACTATCCTGTTCAATTCCCACATTGGCCCCAGTTCATCCTCTAACAACAACTTTTGAGGGGAACGCCAAATCTCGTAGTTTTTCTAGCTAACAAATGTTACTGTGAATAGTCGATGTAGGAAAGTGCTCTTGTGGTTCACAATTTAAAAAAGAGGCAAATACTTCCAGTATCGGAATACGTCTGGTTGCGCACAACATGTTACAATGATAAATGATGATAATCCTATCGGCTGACTCTATGTTAGAGTGCCGATTCTGAAACAGCGTAAATTTCTGGATGCTTCGCTTGAATACGACTGTCAGAAGTCGGGAATAAATGTTATCTTTTGTACACCCCAGTGGGCTGATAAAATTGAAAAAAATATTGCTGGGTTTGGTAAGTCCAGTGAAAATTATACATTAAAATGTTTCTCATGTATCTTTGGCGAACACTCGCTCACAAATGAAATTGGTGACACACAAGCCAAGAAAAAGAGACAACATTAACCAATCAGAAAAAAACCGCTGGACACCCTCGTGATCAGGTCTGCAAAGAATACAAGAAACAATATATATAAAAATTATGCTAATCCTATATTTACACACACAGACGGGGACAAGACGATCTCTCCTCCACTCCATCAGTCCTGATTAAATTTAAAAGGCACACTGTGTTTCCCTTTACGCCTACACGGTCAGCCTTCTTTAGTACTGAGTTTTAGGTCAGATGGAGTTATGCAACTCTTCCCCCCTCCACCCCCTCCCCCCCCCCGCTCGCGCCGGCAGTCAGCGTACAATGTTAATTATTATTTAATTAGTCCTATGCGCACTTACACAAAGTATTGCCTGTCGTTAATAGCTATTAAATTGTCGGCGTCTGTTAGTCATCGTATGGTATTAAATTAATAGGCACTTATAGTAAATACGCACAACGAAATAAAGTGTGAATTCTTTTCTGTCACTATCAGTCGCGCCTAGCTTATAAACCAGTCAGCTAAAACCGCGTCTTCTTGTATGAGAAAGCGTGTGGTGAAAATTAACATTAAAACTGAACATCTGGTATGAAATAGCTACGCGTTATTTTATTTCACTAGGTGTTAACAGCAAGAAAAATCTAAGTGCATTATAATGGTAAAAGCCAACACTTTTAATTGGTAAAAACTAACACTTTTAAACACGTGAGCACTAATTTCTATTACCAGAAATCAGAATGAAAAATCCCCACGTATTGCTAATAACACATTTAACAAAATGGTTCTAGAACTGCGTGCTTAGACTATCCAAAAATTCTGAATGACAACTTATAGCAAGTTGAAGAAAACACAGTTTATATATCATTATATTTCTCTGATCTATAGATGTTGTTAATTTTCGCACTACGGTGTGTAACGGAGAATCAGAAACAGAGTTACAAGATAAAGGCTTACAGGTCGCTCTGTCGGGCGTTGCTAATCGACATCAGAAGAATTCTTACGTCTAACGCGTCTCTCGAAGATTTTGCCCGTGAGTCTACTTCAAAGCGTACTCGGGTAACCCTGGATTTCCCTTCGGAGACTTCAAAAAATTCTGTGTTTTTCACGTGCTCTTCACTTCAGGTATCGTATGATTGACAGATAAGTTCGCGTGAGAAGACGAGGTAAACAAACCTGATTCTCGCTACCTGTTATGACGGGCAGGTCACGAAAGTTTGTAAACACTTCGTTTGCTTATGTTCAAAGAAAAGAGGCGGGACAAAAAAGTACGCTTGTGTAAGTAAACACATGCAGTAAATGCATGGTTTTAGCTAGCAAATCATAGAGCGCTACTAGATTACAAAGACTGTCAGATTACTGTAGGCTCTTTTTCCATTATACGTCACATGAGGTAATGCATGGCTGTGTGACTAATATGAGGTAATGCACGTCGATCAATGTGACTAATATGAGGTAATGCATGGCTGTGTGACTAATATGAGGTAAGGCATGGCTGTGTGACTAATATGAGGTAATACATTGATGTGTGACTAATATGAGGTAATGCATGTATGTGTGACTAATATGAGGTAATACATGGCTGTGTGACTAATATGAGGTAATGCATGGCTGTGTGACTAATATGAGGTAATACATGGCTGTGTGACTAATATGAGGTAATACATGGCTGTGTGACTAATATGAGGTAATGCATGGCTGTGTGACTAATATGAGGTAATACATGGCTGTGTGACTAATATGAGGTAATACATGGCTGTGTGACTAATATGAGGTAATACATGGCTGTGTGACTTATATGAGGTAATACATGGCTGTGTGACTAATATGTGGTAATACATGGCTGTGTGACTAATATGTGGTAATACATGGCTGTGTGACTAATATGTGGTAATGTGTGACTAATATGAGGTAATACATGGCTGTGTGACTAATATGAGGTAATACATGGCTGTGTGACTAATATGAGGTAATACATGGCTGTGTGACTAATATGAGGTAATACATAGCTGTGTGACTAATATGTGGTAATACATAGCTGTGTGACTAATATGAGGTAATACATGGATGTGTGACTAATATGAGGTAATACATGGATGTGTGACTAATATGAGGTAACGCATGGATGTGTGACTAGTATGAGGTAATACATAGCTGTGTGACTAATATGTGGTAATACATAGCTGTGTGACTAATATGTGGTAATACATAGCTGTGTGACTAATATGTGGTAATACATAGCTGTGTGACTAATATGAGGTAATACATGGATATGTGACTAATATGAGGTAATACATGGATGTGTGACTAATATGAGGTAATACATGGATGTGTGACTAATATGAGGTAATACATGGATGTGTGACTAATAGGAGGTAATACATAGCTGTGTGACTAATATGTGGTAATACATAGCTGTGTGACTAATATGAGGTAATATATGGATGTGTGACTAATATGAGGTAACGCATGGATGTGTGACTAATATGAGGTAATACATGGATGTGTGACTAATATGAGGTAATGCATGGCTGTGTGACTAATATGAGGTAATACATGGATGTGTGACTAATATGTGGTAATACATGGATGTGTGACTAATATGAGGTAATGCATGGCTGTGTGACTAATATGAGGTAATGCATGGCTGTGTGACTAATATGAGGTAATACATGGCTGTGTGACTAATATGAGGTAATACATGGCTGTGTGACTAATATGAGGTAATACATGGATGTGTGACTAATATGAGGTAATACATGGATGTGTGACTAATATGAGGTAATACATGGCTGTGTGACTAATATGAGGTAATACATGGCTGTGTGACTAATATGAGGTAATACATGGATGTGTGACTAATATGAGGTAATACATGGCTGTGTGACTAATATGAGGTAATACATGGATGTGTGACTAATATGAGGTAATACATGGATGTGTGACTAATATGAGGTAATACATGGCTGTGTGACTAATATGAGGTAATACATGGATGTGTGACTAATATGAGGTAATACATGGATGTGTGACTAATATGAGGTAATACATGGATGTGTGACTAATATGAGGTAATACATGGATGTGTGACTAATATGAGGTAATGCATGGCTGTGTGACTAATATGAGGTAATACATGGCTGTGTGACTAATATGAGGTAATACATGGCTGTGTGACTAATATGAGGTAATACATGGCTGTGTGACTAATATGAGGTAATACATGGATGTGTGACTAATATGAGGTAATACATGGATGTGTGACTAATATGAGGTAATGCATGGCTGGCAGCCTCATTATGTAAAATAAATTGCTGCAGAAGTTTGTGCTGTGATGCTGGCTTCCTGCTGCAAGGTCAGCCTCCAATTATGGCTACAAACGCCGAAAGAAGCAAACGCAGAGGTGGGGGTAAACATCTCTTGGGTTTAAATATTGAAGGATGTTCTTATTGATTTCAAGCAGTATTTTATTGGTAATCTGCGTGTCATGCAACTTTAGGTGGGGGTTTTTTTCCCCCTCTCACAGACTTCCTCTACCATGCAGAATTTCCGCAATTTAAATTTGTACCCCACGGTCGTCTAACCTCGTCGTATCCATCTCTCTTTCTGTCTATCTCTCTCTCTCTCCCTCCCTCCTCCCTCCCTTCCTTTCACGCTGTGTCCACCCTATTCTCCAGCTGTGATAAAGTCAGCACCGCTAGACGTTACACTTTCCGTCATCCGGGTGTTGAAGCAGAATTTTCCGTGATATTCAGTTTTGTCCAGGGAACCCAATCTGATCGTATCCCCCCCTGTTGCAGGGGCGGCCACCAGTTTTTACAGGCGGTTCGGTAAAATTAGCCCAACGGATTTGTTGAGAGCTTGATAGTCAATCGTGTAATCTGGGTTTACAGTTCATCTTCTTTAGAGCTTCGTGCCTTTGATGTTAAGTATGCGAATGTGGGTTTAAATTACCTTGAGACCATGATAATGATGATTGAATTCCCAAATGTTCATCGACTGGATAAGTCATGGCTAGAGTCCAAACAAACAATTTATTATACATTCTGTAGACATCGTACGTTGATCATGAATTACATCACAAATATAAATTAGAATCCTATGTTGAATTAGCTATCTTGCATATCAGTCCTTTGTCTCGTAATCTGAATTACTGTAGGCAGAACGACATAACTATATGCACGCGTGGTTGGAAAATCCAACGACCGACAGTGAGATTATGCATCTGGCACTAGTATAACTAAAATGGACTGTTAATTCATCTCGACAAGGAATAGTCAATTACTAACCTGTAACTTCATCTTTCTTCATCATAACAGTGGACTGACCCATGTCCATGAGAAAATACAATATAACCGTGTGGCCTTCCATGCCCGACACTATAAGAATATAAAGACACGTCTTCTCCGTTTGACGGTCATTTGAAAAAGGGTCCCGTCTCTTGGTCACCGTGCGTGACTACCAACGCTGAAACGTCACAGCGTTCACTAGGCTAATAATGCTTTTTACATTACATTAAACGTTGTAACCCCTAAAATCGCATGCTGCTAACCTCTAGCAGACAATGCCAATTAATCTACCGTAACAATTCCCTGTCCACCGGGGGAAAAAAAATCTATTAGATAGATTTTTTTTCTTCAAAAACCTATCTGAATGAATATCAAAAAATTTAACAATATCAAAAAATTTAACAAAAAATGTGGCATATGGCCTACGATATTCTGTCTAGAACAAACGTCGTGGTCATGTCGACTAACTAACAGTCATCTAATATATTAATGATCATATTATACATAAATGTTATACATAAATTTTATATGAACTAAAAGAGAATGGCTAATGTTGATATCTAATTAAATAAATATAATTAATTAACTTAAAGTATGTCGCAATGAAATGTCATGTCAGACTAATCTAAAGAGTTAAAATTAAACTAATTAATTATATTGAGTGTGGAATAAGAATAAAGTTGTTGAAAATCTAATGTAAGAAAAACGAAAGGATATGTTAAAGAGAGAAATAAATAAATAAAGAATAAAGTAGAGAAAAAAGTAATGTATAAATTTAACTTAGTTATGTGTGTTGGAAATTAATTAAGTTTAGTATTAAGTTGTTAATACCTATCTAAATTAACCAATTTAAACAATAATGTAGTATGTGATGTATCCACATAATTATTAACTATATAATATAATAGTTACATACAATAACATTATCTAAGAATCATGTGAGTTCTTATTTTGTTTTCTTCTTTAATTTTTTTCCAAATTTCATTTTTTTCTCAATATTTATCTCACTTTCATTTTAATTTCCATTATTTTAACGACTTAATTAAAATTAATTAAAGTTGGATAAGATGATCCATACGTAGGCTTGATCCTTGTGAATTCCAATTAACAAACAAATGTTTAAGTGTTTCAGTTCATAAGTATCGACGTTATTGACAATAGTTCATGTCGCATACTGAGTTACTTTGATAGTGTTTTCTATTATGTTCACTTGATGCACGGAAATGTGTCCAATAGTTTTATCATTAAAGGATATCAAGCAAAGTCCTGGCGTAAATACGAACATAGAGTCAATTGATTTCATTCATTTCGTATATAAAGTCTTTAGTAAGCAGATACTTGTATTGTAGGCAATAGTTCATGT
This sequence comes from Oreohelix idahoensis, assembly GCA_024509875.1. NCBI lineage: Eukaryota > Metazoa > Mollusca > Gastropoda > Stylommatophora > Oreohelicidae > Oreohelix > Oreohelix idahoensis. The sequence goes on along the minus strand of JAMPIV010005389.1, from coordinate 102,124 downwards.
CTATATAGAACAGCCATTATAGTGCTATAGACAATGACATACGTACTATGTGTAGAGAAGCAAAAGAACGGTGGATAGAAACAAAATGTAAGGAAATAGAAGACTTGGAAGCGAAGCACATGACAAGAGATATGCATGAAGAAATAAAGAAATTATCAAATCGGTCGCGGTTTGCACAAGGAGGAAGCTGTATCAAGAACAAAAATGGTGTAATATTACTTGATGAGAAAGACATATCAAACAGATGGGCAGAATACGTAAAAGAACTATTCGAGGACAACAGAGGTAAAAAACCATCACCAGATTCTAATGAAGGCCCACACATTCTCAGATCAGAAGTAGAGAATGCCATTCATATGATACAAAAAGGAAGATCAGCAGGCATGGATAACATAAACATTGAAATGATAGAAGCTCTGGAGAGCTTTGGTATAGATACAATCACAGAAATATGCAATGATATATACAATACAGGATATTTACCACACGACATGAAGACATCAGTTTTTATAACATTGCCCAAAAAACCAAATGCAACAGAATGTTCAGACTTCAGAACAATCAGCCTGATGAGTCATGCAATTAAGATACTGCTCAAAATCATACAGGAAAGAATAAAAAGTAAAGTAGACAGCGAAATCCAAGAAGAACAGTTTGGTTTTAGACGGAACAGTGGAACAAGAGAGGCAATATTTTGCCTAAGAAGATTAGCAGAAAAAATATACAGAGGTCCAAAAAAGTATGTATATGTGCTTCATTGACTATAAGAAGGCTTTTGACAGAATCCATCATGAGAAAATAATTGAATGCCTCAAAGACATAGGTATTGATGGAAAAGATATAAGAATACTCAGTAACCTTTATTGGGAGCAAACTGCCACAGTAAGATCGGGAAGGAATTATTCACCATACATAGACATAAAAGAGGTGTCAGACAAGGTTGTGTGCTGTCCCCCTGCCTATTTAATTTATACACCGAAAAAATTTTCAAACAGATACAGGAAATACCAGGACTGAACATCAGTGGAAGATCAATAAACAACCTTAGATATGCAGATGATACCGTGTTGTTAGCTGAAAGCGAACAGGAGTTACAAGAACTAGTGAAGCAAGTGAACAGTATAAGTCATGAATATGGACTCGACATTAATATTGAGAAAACTAAAACTATGATAATTAGCAAAACAGACGATAAACCCACATTAAAGATAAGCGTAAATGGGAAAATCCTGGAACAAGTCAAGAGCTACGTATATCTTGGTCATATAATAACAGAAGATGGCAGATGTGAAACAGAAACCAAGAAGAGAATAGGAATGGCCAAAGCTACATTCAACAACATGAAACATATACTGACATCCAAACAGTTATCTCATAAATTAAAACTGAGAATCATAAAGTGTTATATATATTCTGCATTTCTGTATGGTGCAGAAACATGGACGATGAATAAGCATTTGGAAGAAAGAATTGAGGCTCTTGAAATGTGGATATATAGAAGAATGGGGCGTATCTCATGGAAAGAGATGAAAACAAATAAGGAGGTCCTAGAAAATCTAGGTATGAAAAGAGAACTAATGAGAGAGGTCAAAGTTCGGCAGCTAAAATACTTTGGCCACATAAAAAGGCATAACACCTTGCAGAAGACCATAACAGAAGGGAGAGTTGAAGGTAAACGTGCAAGGGGAAGACAGCGCTATAAGTGGGAAGATAACATCAAGAGATGGACGGGAAAGAGTCTATCAGAGTGTACCACCAAGACAAGAGACAGAAGACGTTGGAGATCCATTACAGCCAACCTCCGTTGTGGAGATGGCAACTGATGATGATGATGATTATAGTGCTATTTATTTTGAGTAAGTATCTGCGACGTTAATATAGTTCAGGACTCGACATCAGTAGGATTTCGAGATAGAGTATCTGCCAAGACGTTATCTGCTCCTGTGATGTACTCGATTGAGAAGTCAAAAGGTTGAAGGAGAATAGCGAATCTGGTGAGCTTTGGACTTTTATGATTCGCCCGTCGTAGTGATGCTACGGCTTTCTGGTCTGTCTGTACTACGAACGGGGCTCCCAGCAGGAACTTTTCCAACTTCGTTATTGCCCACACCACTGCTAAAAGTTCGCGGTCGACAGTGGAGTATTTGACTTCTGGTGGTTTCAGTTTCCGTGAGACGTACAAGTTTGGATGGAGGATGTCGTCATGATATTGGAGCAAACATGCGCCAATTCCGTAGTTACTCGCATCTGTGCGGAGAATAAACTTTTTGGAAGCATCAGTTAGTCTCAAGATTGGTGGGTTTGAAAATATGTTAATAATATTAAGGAATACGTTATTACACTCACTAGTCCATGTCGCCTTCACTGGCATGTCCTTCTTTAATAATGAGGACAAGACAGCCGTGATAGATGACAAGTTAGGTACGAATCTACTGTAATATTGGACTAGACCTAACAAGCTTCTAACCTGTTTCTTCGTTTGAGGAACGGAAATGTTTAAAATTTTAGAAACCGTACTGGGTAGTGTTCGGATATATCCTGCTCCAATAATGTGACCCAAAAAAGTTATTTCATGAAATGCTACTTGTAATTTTGTGGGTTTAGCAGTTAAATTGTTCCTTCTTAATGTTTTCAAAAACGTTTTCAAGACCCAAAAAATGTTCCTCAAAAGATGAACTAAATAAGCATATGTCGTCTATGTATGTAATAATGTCTGGTCTACCTGAAAAAATGTGTCGCATCATGCGAACAAAGGTAGCTGGAGCGTTAACAAGCCCAAAAGGCATAACATTCCACTGGTATAGACCTTGCGGAGTGGAAAACGCTGTGTAGTATTTAGCTTTTTCGGTTAGTGGTATCTGCCAATAACCTTTAGTTAAGTCTATCTTAGTGAATATAGTTGCGGTCGATAGACGTGGCAGTAAGTCGTCGAGAAGTGGATGTGGTTCGCTATCAACTATCGTTTGTGCATTTAATTTTCTATAGTCGACGCATAGTCTAATGTTATTGTCCTTCTTTCGGACAATAACTAATGGAGAAGAAAATGGGGAATTACTAGTTTCAATAATTCCTAAAGATAACATCTGTTCAAGTTCCTTAGTAGTTTTAGTAAGAAAGTGTAGAGGAACAGAATATGGATGTACCCGAATTGGAGTATCATCGTTAAGAGTGATGTCATGACTAATGACTGATGTGCGACCTGGAACGTCGGTCAACACATCTGGATAAGATTGTAGAAGTTCAGCAATCTGTTGATGCTGTTGCGGTGTAACCGACGAAGAGATGGTTACGTCCCGCCAAGATTCACTAGGCTGTACTACAGGTACAGGTAAAGCTAACTGTACCTCAGGAAAAGAAGATTCTTCTTCCTGGATAACAGACAAATTAGAATAGTGACATCTAGGTACGACAGTGTCATCTAGTTCATGAAATATAGCTTGTAGATGTTCAGGTCGAGTATGAAATTGTTTGAGCTTATTTATGTGGAATATTTTATGATGTCCCTTAATGTCCAGGACATAATCAACATCAGAAATCTTATTGATAACCTGGTATGGACCGTTCCACGAGATGAGTAGTTTATTATTGTTATGTGGCAATAACACATAAGCTTGATCTCCTGGAAATAATTGACGTAATCGTCTACTACTGTTTTGGAAAGTTCTAGCTTTCGCTTTAGCAGCCTCAGATGACGCTGTTGCCATTTTGCAGGCATCAATAATGTTATTCCGGAGATTAATTACGTATTCATAGGATGACTGGGTATCCTGAGTCATCTCGGAGTCAATCAATAAGTCTTTTATTAGTCCCATAGGACCTCTTGGTGGAGCGCCAAAGACTAATTGAAACGGAGAGAAGCCAGTTTGTTCATGTGGCACCTCTCGATAAGCGAATAACACCGCTGGGAGTACTCTGTCCCAGTCCTGTGGATGGTTAACTGTAACTTTATGTAACATTTGTTTGAGTGTGCGGTTAAGTCTTTCTACAGCACCATTACTCATTGGGTGATAAATGCTGCTGAGATTTCTATCGATATTCCAAGTCTTCATTACTTCTGTCATAGTCTCAGAAATAAATTGAGATCCATGATCTGACAAAAGTTTACTAGGAAAACCTACTCTAGAGAAGATCAGGTGTAGTGCATCAGCTACATCTGTGGTGGTAGTTATTTTCAATGGAATGGCTTCTGGCCATCGTGTGCATAAATCGATGCACGTGAGAATAAATCTATGTCCTCTGGCTGATGGTAAAAGTGGGCCAATAATATCAATGGCCATCTTGTCAAAGGGTCTCACAGATATGTCACAAGCCTGAATAGGCGCCGTGTGAAAGGCTCCTCGTGCTTTCACTTCTTGGCATATCGTACAGGAGCGTACGTACTGTGAAATATCACGTGACACTCACCTGGCCAAAAAAAAGAAGATAATACTCGAGAACGTGTCCGAGTATATCCCATGTGACCTGCGCACTTAGAATCATGTGCGTGTTGAAGTATGTACCGTCTAAAAGCAAAAGGTACCATGACCTGTTGTCTTACATGAGTTTTATCCATAAAACATCTTAGTAGAATGTCATTTTTAATAATAAACCAATGACTATTATTATTGTTCATAGCAAGATTGCCAACTTTGTCTACCAGTGCAAAAAATTTTGTTAATGACCTGTCTTCCTTCTGTTTTGCAGCAAAGGATACTCGGTCAATAGCAGAATGAACCTCGATACTTTCATGTTTGTCTGTTTCCTTGTTTTCAGTGTCCATAGTCTCTAATTGTTTCGTATGTGCTCTGGTTATTACTGCATTTCCGATGCATAGATTATTTTTTTCCCATTCAATAATCTCTTCTGGTGTGCAATCTTTACTTCCGTGTATGCATCCCACCATAAGGTCGGCAATTGGGTTTCTTAACATGCATGCTTTAACGTTGCCTGTGAAAAAAGGTGTATCAATATGTATAATAGCAGTTGGATAACATTCTATGGTTCCACCAAAGGTCATGCACCTGACATGTTCTCCAGTTGCACAATTTGGATGAACAAGTGACTGACGGATTCCGATCGTTGTCGATCCCGAATCTCTTAAAACTGAGACGACGGATCCATTAACTTTTCCTCTGTTGAAGATCAGCGAGCCTGTTCCGTCATTGACTGCTAGACTGACTTCTGGTAGAATGTGTCCGCAGTTCAGAACTGTCTCTTTTGCCTTCTGAAATATAAGATTACATTTTGGGCAACTATTTGCCACGTTATAATTCATTGCAAAACAAGTAGACGAGGACTGTATTTTGTTATTAGTAGGTGAACTCTGAACCCCAGGGGTTGTAGCAGTAGTAACGGCTGCCCCTGTATTATGATTATAATTTGTCGATCTACGAGAATGAGAACGATGACGAGAATAATCAGTTGAATTATTCCGTTGTCCTCTATTGTAACTGTTATCTCGATGTCTCGAGTTATAATTATCGCTGTTGTTCCAATTGTTACCGTTATTATCATTATATGAACGATTATAACTTGAGTTACGTGGATTACTGTTGTATCTGGACTGAGGTGAATAATTTCTGTTTTGTGGTCTTCCTCTATTAAAGTTATTGTTAAAGCTATTACGTCCCTTATGAAAATTAATGTCATAGTTTCCCTTGAACCTACCTCTGTCCACACTGTGTGTTCTAGGTTTGTTATTACTATGATATGCCATATTGGAGGCTACAGGAAGAGGTTCTCTTATTAACGAGCCAGAAATGTTAGCATTCGGATGAGCGGTGCAGTAATTTAAAGAAATTTTTTCTAACTCATCAATAGTTTCTGGTTTCCGTTCTTGCAGATAAGCAAAGAACGGTGGGCTGACAGAAGATAACACTTTATCCCTCAATAACAAATCGACTAACTTGTCGTAAGATTTGTTGACACCTGCTAGTTCAACCCATCTGTTAAAAGTATTGCGTATGTTAGCAATAAAACCTGTAAAGTCTTTATTATTATCTGGCAACAAACTTTTGAAACGTAATCTACATGCCTCTTCGTTCAAATGGAACCGACGTAATAACAAAGTCTTAATGGCCTCATAGTCTGTGGCTAATGTCGGATCAATATTTTGTGCTGCACTTGCAGGTTCGCCATCCAGAAATTCCTTGAGTTTAAGTGCCCATGCTGTTTTGTCAAGGTTATTGACCTTACATATATCCTCAAAGCGCGCCAGCCATGATGACAAATCGTCCACGTGTAACTTGAACGGTGGTAGCTTAAAGTAATAATTGCCCTTAAGTCGGTTGGAAGAAGATCCCGATTGAGCATTATCATTTTGGCTTGCTGCAGCACCCTGCGAATTAAGTTTTGCTGTTTCCAATTTAAGCCGTTGCAATTCCATTTCTTGCTGCAGTATGATTTCCTGTCGTTTCAATTTATTTTCTTCTTCAATCCGTAGGATTTCATCTCTTGCCATCTTTCTTTCTTCTTCTTGTCTTAATTCTTCTTTCTCTGCCTTAGCAATAGCTTTCTTTTCAGCCTCTTTTCTTTCAAGTTCTTCCATCTCTGCCTTAGCAATAGCTTTCCTTTCAGCCTCTTTTCTTTCAAGTTCTTCCATCTCTGCCTTATATTTCGCAAGTTGTTGTTCCGCAAATTCCAGGAGTGCATCTCCCTTTTTGTTACAATCTTTTCCAATTTTAATGAAATGATCCAAGGTAAGCATTCTTGAAGTTGAATTATTTAAGTATTCAATTACTTATGTCTAGTAATCACCACTAGAATCTATGTCGATAATTCTAATTACTCAACGAATGAATAATCAATATAAGAAATTGCAATATTCCTGTACTGTTATTTATAAGTTCCACAAATCTATAATATTTTGTAAAAATATTATATATATCAACTAATATCTATCATAAATAGTTATGATAGTTAGTTATATAAGGTGCTGAAATTATATCATGCACTTAATATTAGTATTCAATAATTATGGGTATTATCCCTAAACAATTAGGTTATTTAATCTTAATAGTTATTAAGTTTACACTGTAGTAATGAGAAAATGTACTAATTAACATTTAATATGTCTTAATATGTTATAAAGTTATAATAATTAATCATGGTATATTATGCCATAATCATGAGCTATAAAGTGCATTGCCCATTTCTTGGACCACCACTGCAAATAGGTGCAAAGTCCCTAATTCCTCCTTAAAACTCATAAAAATTTAATCATATTCATCTACACTATTATTAATGAATAAATTATAGCATTAATATTAAATTATAAAAGGATGAAATGAAGACAAACAATACAATGTGTTAACCAAGGATTACAGAACAGTATTACCATACGACAAGACATTTTCACAATAAAAAATGCATTTATAACTAAGTGGTATAAAACGGAAGTGAGAGATTAAGAATGAACTGAATAGAAAACTAACCTGCGTACACAAAAATTAGTGACGTATACATGGACTCATTAACGGTTGTACAAAAAATATAAACTGAATGATAGTAAGGTCAGAAAAAACACGATAGGTTACAAACATTGTTACAAAACTGAATAAAAATTAGAACTAAATACACTAGAATACCCCAGTTGTAACATGACTAGACACCTAACATATAAGGTGAATTAATGCAAGTCCGAACGAAACAATCACCGGTAATGTCTTCGACGCGTTATTCGCGAAATGCGATTAATTCACAGCCCAAAGAACAATTAAAATCAAATCGTGGCATCCAAGGAGCCATAGAATTGATTTCAATCCGCTGCCCATCCATACCCACGAATAAGGGACAACATCAACGGAAAAAAACAGATATAACATAGATATATAATAAATAGCGAGGACATGCCTGCACAGCGAAATGGACTTAGTAATGTGCTTTATGAAGGACAATCGTCCTAAGTCTAAACTTATCTTTAAAAGGCTCCGGCGATGTCAAGTTCATCAACGGACTAGATCAATGCCTAGTACTGTTTGCTCTTGATTGGTTCATAACCGTATTCAATCGTCTGGTCTTCTTGATCATGTAAATCTTCATCAAACTTGGAATGCATTGACGGTTGTACTTTCAGAGCGCGGCATCTACGCATGATGTAGTGACGTCAGATTGGCATTTCGTAGTCATGCGTTGAACGTCGTTTTTATGCATCATGTGACTTTCTTGTAATGGTAAACAGTTTGTAAAAGTATGTAAACAAGAAAAATTTTCCTTTTTTTCTTTCGTTCAGCGATGGCCAACTAATTCCTTCTTTCGTTCCCCACACTGGCCACCAGTTGTTGCAGGGGCGGCCACCAGTTTTTACAGGCGGTTCGGTAAAATTAGCCCAACGGATTGTTGAGAGCTTGATAGTCAATCGTGTAATCTGGGTTTACAGTTCATCTTCTTTAGAGCTTCGTGCCTTTGATGTTAAGTACGCGAATGTGGGTTTAAATTACCTTGAGACCATGATAATGATGATTGAATTCCCAAATGTTCATAGACTGGATAAGTCATGGCTAGAGTCCAAACAAACAATTTATTATACATTCTGTAGACATCGTACGTTGATCATGAATTACATCACAAATATAAATTAGAATCCTATGTTGAATTAGCTATCTTGCATATCAGTCCTTTGTCTCGTAATCTGAATTACTGTAGGCAGAACGACATAACTATATGCACGCGTGGTTGGAAAATCCAACGACCGACAGTGAGATTATGCGTCTGGCACTAGTATAACTAAAACGGACTGTTAATTCATCTCGACAAGGTTTAGTCAATTACTAACCTGTAACTTCATCTTTCTTCATCATAACAGTGGACTGACCCATGTCCATGAGAAAATACAATATAACCGTGTGGCCTTCCATGCCCGACACTATAAGAATATAAAGACACGTCTTCTCCGTTTGACGGTCATTTGAAAAAGGGTCCCGTCTCTTGGTCACCGTGCGTGACTACCAACGCTGAAACGTCACAGCGTTCACTAGGCTAATAATACTTTTTACATTACATTAAACGTTGTAACCCCTAAAATCGCATGCTGCTAACCTCTAGCAGACAATGCCAATTAATCTACCGTAACCCCCCCCCCCCCCTCTTTCTTTCTCACTATCACTCACTCACATTTTCCAGTGTCTCATTCTTCACTCCTCATTCTGCGTATGTCCTCATCCCCTAACAGCCGTACTCCCTCATGTTTACCGCCATCAGATAGCCGAACCTTAGAAAACAGTTTGTTGAAAGCAATGCTCCATGATTTGTGTGTGTTCCTTACTGTACAGTCTATCGCATAGCCTAGTCTGCACAACTATCGACCATTCCAGCCTGACTATAATAAAAGTGTGTAGTTGAAGGATATTTTAAATTGTATTTATCAACATCATCATCGCTCTTCAGTTCCCTAAGGAGCATAGGTCTTCCACAAATTTATGCCAAACCGACCTGTGCCATCTGTTCTAGGTCTTTCCGTGTCTTCTTTAAACCTTTCATGTCTGTCACCAGTTACCTTACTTCTTGTGTTTGTCTGTCTGTCACCAGTTACCTTACTTCTTGTGTTTGTCGGTCTCCTTCAGCCTCTCAAATCATTATATGATGTCCTCTATAGAGAGTTTGATGACTATTTTCTTTCAACATACTTATTTCTTGATTATATATATTAGCCAACTAGAGAGTTTTCATTGGGAATGCGGAAAAAGTGTATTTGATCCCCGGACATCGCGATTTTAAATGCCGGCGGTAGAGGTGTAGATTGAAATTTCACTAGTTTGAAAAGTTCTTCTCTCCCCCACCCCCACAGTAGCCTAAAAATCTACCAAATCATCCACTGGGATCTACTACCAGTAGATATGGATCGACTGGTTACCGACCCCTAGTCTAAAAACTCCGGTGGTTGATTACCGGTCTCTTCAAACGCGCAATGGAAGAGTAGCGTAATTTATTTGTTTATGTCCGGGTAGCGTTGTCCTAACTACAGTCCTTTTCAACTTAACCGTGCTGGCAGAATGACAATGTTAGTCCTTTACAGGACTTTGTTTCTATGAACACTGTACTTTAATTACCAGAGTTCACTTATTTTTGAATGGCAAATTGCGCTCCGATATAACCAATGGACTTAAGTCTAGGTTCAAAGGAATCTGCCTCGTCACTTCTTCAAGTACCATGCCCAGTGGCGTAGGAGATCATGTCTCTCCACAACTTCCTATCTCCGTTACAGTTTATCAGTTCTGCTATTGACTTCTTTCCATGGCCACGATGTCAAACTGTTCAGTACTTTCTCTTTGTTATCCCCTATCTCGTTTTCCTTCAGTCTTACCTGTTGTATCGATATACTCAACTTTCTTGTTCTCATAACATGATCAACAAAAGTGGATTACTTCTTTCTAGCTTGTGAAATAAATTTTCTTTGCACATTGGTCTCTGTCAGGACATCCTCATTACTCTTTTTGGCGGCCCATGGTATTTTTAACATTCTTCTGTAAAGTCACATAACTGTGGCCTCTAGTGCCTTCCCTACTTGTTTTACTAATTGTTCATGACTCGTCACAATATGGCAAAACCTGCAAGGAAAAAAAAGGCGAAATGCAGCACAGCCAGAACACGCTACTGCTGACTCGGTATGGTTTTGCTGAGAATCGTCGAGTATGCTGAGGAGAAAGTTAATTGGACGCCACAGTGGCATAGACGTGACTGCATACATAATTTAATTATTGTCAGACCCTGATGGGGAGAATTAAAAATCCGTAAGGTTTGTGTTGTTCATGATTTTATTTGCCGCTGCCCGTTGTTGCTTTGTTAGTTATGCTCACTTAATTGCTAGAGGCGATGGTGATATCCGAGAGCAGGCAGGTCAGATGGTACCGAGATGACTTTCAGCGGTGTAAATGTTGTAATTGAAAATACACGGAAAATGTGACCGTGTACTGAAAGAGATGTGCACGGTACCAATTTATCCAATATGTGACCGCGTTATTATATCTTCTTTTTGTTTATATCTTCTTTCCATCCATCAAGTTATTAAGTAGTACTACGAGGGGCGTTCAGAAAGTAATGAACCACATCGTTTTTATCAGCTAATAATGAAGATAGAAGCATGACATTTTGCACACTTCAAATATGGCATGTGCCAATTGTGTGCACCAAATTGCACCGCAACCGGCCAAATAATACGGCTTCCCTAAACCGTTGAAATGGAGCGTGTTAGCAACTTGCGTTATAAGCAGCGAATTGTGATAGAATTTCTCGTTGCAGAGAAGGAAACTTGTGAACATTCACAAGCGTCTATGTGATGTGTATGGAAGTTTTGCAGTCGACAGGAGTACAGTCAGTCGCTGGGTTCAGAGAATCAAAAAATCAGGAAGTGGAGATACGGAGCTGCTTGCTCGGCCGCGCTGTGGACGTCCTGCCACAGCCACCAACGCAGAAATGTTGAAATGCGCTGAGGGCATTATTCTTACTGATAGGCGAATCACTACTCAACGATTGGCCTTACAGCTGTCAGTCAGCATTGGTAGTGCAAATGCAGTTATAAAAACTCTCAGATTTTCTAAGGTTTGCGCAAGATGGTTTCCTCGAAGTCTCACAAATGACCACCGATTGCAAAGGAAAGCAATTTCTTCTGAATTGTTGGAGCGTTTCAATGCTGATGGAGAGAACTTTTTGGCAAAGATCGTTACAGGTGACGAATCCTGGGCACATCATTTTGAACCTGAGACAAAAAGACAGTCAATGGAGTGACATCATCCGCAATCACCACGAAGAAAGAAATTCAAGACAATTCCTTCAGCTGGAAAGGTCATGATCACTGTCATTTGAGACATTGAAGGTGTGATTCTTGTGGGCGTTATGCCAAGAGGAGAGACAATCAGTTCGCAAGCTTACATTAAGACATTGAAAAAACTCAATCAACGTTTTCGCACAGTTCGGCCGCACAAGAATCCAGAAGACCTGCTTCTCCTTCACGACAATGCGCGACCTCACACAAGTCTGGCAACACGGGAAGCAATCACCAAATTGGGTTGGACTGTTCTACCCCATCCACCCTATAGTCCCGATTTGGCACCCTCTGATTTTCATCTATTTGGTCCACTTAAAGATGCACTCCGTGGGACAAGGTTTGAAGATGATGAAGGAGTGATTCATGCAGCGAAGAAATGGCTACATGATCAAGACAAAACCTGGTACGGGCTAGGAATACATGCACTTGTTTTGCGCTGGCATAAAGCCGTACACGTTGATGGGGATTATGTTGTATAATACCGAGGTTTACAGGACATATCCATGTATATTGTGTATAAATTTCATGCTTTTTGAATAAACAGCTCCTGAGAAAAACGATGTGGTGCATTACTTTCTAAACGCCCCTCGTAGCTTCCAGCTAGAGATGTAGATTCATGTGGAAATGTACCAGGTTCGTTCTTCTCTCGATAGATGTTGTTAAGGTGCTATAGTGGTGTACTTCTAACAGTGTTGTAACTTTTCATTCAATTCATTCGACCAATCTGCATAACTCAGCTGAGTCATATAACAAGATTTATTTACAGAAATACATAAATAAACAAATGCAGCTGGAAATCAAATCAATATTCTTTGTTGTGAAGGTAGTTTACTATAAGTGTCCGTATTTACCTTTCTTCTTTCGTAATTGTGTGAGTACCCAAGAATCTCGTGCAGCTCACGATCTGGGTCACATTGACCTTTGTTTGGTCAACTTTTCAGTACAAGTAGTTGCGTCTTTTATCTTCAATATTTACAGTTACTATTTTCTTCAGATGATGAGTCCTCATATACATCTGTGACTGTTTTCTTGGTTTTCTTCATTTAATACAAATCAATTCTATCTGGGGACTGAAAGTAATCGATATGTACTTACATGTGTTACTACTTTACATAGTCTTTCCTCCTAGTACAGAAATATATCTACCGCTTATATTCTGTTGTGAAAAAAGATATCATTAAACTTTACACACAATATGCTTCTTTCTGAAATACTTTAAGAACTTCAACTTAGAACATGTCTTTGTGGTTCCTCGAAATTGAGACAGCTCAAACATGGCTTCTCATCAGCTCACAAGTACAAACACAACCTTCCCCGAGATCGTCTAGATGGAACTGCCCTAATGATAATGTTAACTTTTCGTTAGCTCGACGGTGTTGTGAGTCTTTGTTACCGTCAATGATTTTGATTGGTCCAACTAAACGTATGACCGTATCTCATTGGCACGAATAATGCTGGGGTAACAAGCCTCACTGTCACAAAAAGACAGAAAGTTATGAGAATTAATGCAACAGGTGATAACGGGAGTGCACTGAAATAAACACGCCTGCAAGATGTAGAATCATACATGTATCTTAGCAGAAGTATAGACAAAGTTGGAGGATCCGCTAATAATATCAAAATAAGAATACAAGAGGCCAGTGGAGCTTTCACTGCATTGGAAACTATGGAAATCAAAAGAAATCGTCCAGCACAAAAATCGGAATATTCTGCAGTATTGTATGGCTCTGAAGCACGGAGATCAACAAAAACGATAACCAAGAATTTTCAGACGAGAATAGAAGGATTAAAATGGAATGATAAGTTAATCGATGCGGAGCTGATGACAAGAACCAGACAAATGCCAGTAGAATATGAGATAAGATGATGATGCAGGCACAAGTGGAAGACATTTCTAGATAGCTGTTGCAACTCTTTTTGCACACCATAAAGCATTCTTTGCTTTGGAACTTCGTGGTGCTCAAAAGGATGTTGGTAAGCGCGTTGTTACGCTTGAGTTTGATGACGTAGGTTGTACGGCAACGGCAAGGAGATATTCGCTGTTTAGCCGGCCGGCGTGGTCGTGTTTTAGACTGTTTCAAAGTGATCCGTCTGGATATTAAATACTTGTGGATCTTAGATGTTCTTATGAAGTAGATTATATGCCTCCACTGAGATCTCACGGATTGTGATGTACTAATTATAGGAACCAGACGTTAGATGAAGTCAGAGTTTAACGAACGTACTTATATTGTTGGCCCAATGTATACCCTTCAAAAGAAGTTAAGGACCAGTAGGTGAAAATGACCCAAAAATAATAAAAATTATAAAAATTATATTTCATAAGCAATTATTCTGACATTGATTTTTCTCGAACAACAAACATTCAACACGTGCTGCGTGGGCCACCAGCATACCGTGTGGCTAGTGTTTAGCTCAGCATGCACGCTGAAAAAATGCTGCTGAGACACCAAAATGTGGGTGTTTTTAATGATGTCTGAGCATGAAAAAAATACCTGCTATTCCAAAAATGCGTGATGCATGTGGGAGACTATAGTGTTGGTCTTGAGCTGTACTCATAAAATTGTCTTTATAAGCAACACAAGTGCTGCATAACCATTGCACAACAATATGCCTCAACGACGAAAGCTGAGTGTTGTGGATAAAGGAAGAGCCATTGCGTGGTTGCAGGAAGGTCTTACTGTCCGAAATGTCGCTCAGAGGCTTGCATGAAAATAGTGTTGATTGCCACTGATAAGCTTGTCATGTTATATTTTGAAGTGCTGTGTTTTTATTGTTCATTTTCATTTCACATTGCACCCTTAATAAAAATGGTCCTTAACTTCTTTTGAAGGGTATATATGACCCTATGGATTTGATGTCAGTATGTCATAAATGGACCCTCAGTTGTTCAAGTGGAAAATGTTTAATAAATCGTGCTGTATTCGTGCACTATTAGTTCTCTGACTTTATTCACAAAGTTGCCACTTGGCCGCTTTTGAACACTATTGTTCTAACATTATGCTAACACCTCTAGAAGCATGCAACAATAGATTACCGGGCAGTCCTTGTTCTAGATGTCCAGGTAAGAAAGGCAAAGCGAGACTGAAAAACTCACGAAGAAGAGCCCTTGAGACAGAAATGAAAGGGACAAAGTAGGTATGGACAAACCTACCGCAAGTGGCACATGACATGAGGGCTTTTCGTTGATTTGTTGAAGGCCTATGCTGGTTGGGAAGCTTAAAGGTCATGAATGAATTAACTCTTACAATAGCGTTCATCGTTCTTCTTCTTTGGTCCTTGACCACTGACTGACAAAGCAACCAGTGACCGTCACGTCTGTCGGCGTCTTGTAGGGCAGCAACAAACTGTCTCAACTTTGCTCAGTCGAGAGCCATCCTTCGTTTGGTGTCCCAGCTCTAGTTCATGCTCAGCATCTCTGCCTCCACAGTTCTGCGCCTGGTGGCTTTTGGCCTTCCTTGCTTTCGCTTTCCTTCTGGAGTCCATAGCATGGCCATTCTGGTGATCGTCTCATGGTTTCTTCTGAGGATGTGGCCAACCAGATTCCCAGCGTCAACCCGCTATGACGGTGCGCATGTCTTTTTGGTGGTTATACTGCTAGCAGTCATTGGTTGGTGATGGTGTTCGGCCAGAAAATTCGATGAATTTTCCTTAAGCAGGTTGTGTGGAAAGAGGACAATTAGGACATTTTCTTTTCTGCTACTCTCCATCATTCTGCACCGCACAGAAGTACAGAAATTACGCAGCTTTCATATATTTTTAATTTAGTGTTTGTACTGCACTGGGAAGATTTCCAGATGTTGTTTAGGTTGGCTAAGGCTATTCTAGCCTTATTCATTTAGCAACTGATGTCTTTGCTTGTTACGCCATCTGGTGTTACTGTGCTTCCTAAGTATCTCAATATGTTTTATATTTTCCAGCTCTTGGTCCCTTATTTTTATGGGTGCAAGATTTATTACATTTAGTGTCATGGCTTCTGTCTTCTTGAGATAAATGTTTAGTCCCACCTGTTGGCTATGTTTATTCAGTCTGTCTGTTTTTTCTTGGATGTGTTGATGTGAGTGTGCAAATAGTGCAGAGTCATCTGCGTAGACTAGATCGTCCAATGTAGAGAATGTTGTCCATCTTATTCCTCTAGTTGCATTCGCTGTTTTCTGGCGCAGCACCCATTCTATAACAGTTAAAAACAGAGTGGTTTATAAGGGGCATCCTTGCCGCACTCCTGTTTTCACCTTGAAAGTTAGGCTGCTCTGCCCAACACTGCATGTGAAATTAGCATACAGGCTTTTAATGATGAAGACCATGCAACTAGGAATTACACTAGCCCTCAGCATTTTCCATAGGCTGTCAAATGCCTTTTCAGAGTCAACAAAATTTATGTACAACTGCCTCTGCCATTCTGAACACTGCTCTATTATGTTCCTGAGAGTGAATATATGATCTGCACATTGTCTGTTTCTTCTGAATCCTGCTGGTTCCTTCCTCAGTTTATGGTCTAGTGCTCTTGAAATTCTTCGAATAATTATTAAATAAGAATTGACTGTCTCGGAATTATTATAGTTGAGTGATATGCAATAATGCCCGGTGATGGTGGGTGATCAATCAACAGTGTTACAAAAATACGGCCAAGTACAATATGATCAATAATCCAACTCCTATCTGAGATCACACATAACACACTCGTATTTATTAACACCCATTTTGAATTTTTCACATATAATTTCCTCAATAACATTTTCCTTTACTTATCCATAATATTTGTGATTCATCTACATACCGAACATTCCCATGTTTCTATGTATATAAGTATATTTTATTTATTTCTTCCGTGACAAGTCCACTGGTGAGCATTATTGCATATCACTCAACTATAATGCCCAATGGGCTGATCACCCGTTGGCTTGTCACACCGATTACGGAAACAACGGCAGATGGATCTATTTGTTGTTGCCCTAAAGACGCCGCTAGGCGTGATGGGAAACTACAACAGAGAAAATCAATCTGCTGTTGCCCTTAAGACGCCACAAGGCGTGATGGCCTCTGACTGCTTGGTCGGTCTTTGGCTAAGGACGGAAGAAGAAGAAGACTCAACTATAATAATTCCGATAGTCAATTCTTATTTATATTTCTTTATATCCACGAACATCTCTTAGACGCTTTCTTAATTATAACACTTTGGATTCCCTCATTCATAAGATCAGACACATCTTCAAAACATACGCAGAGTCCTGACGGACACATTCCTTAGAACCCTATCGTTGCTACTAGTGCCCTGTAGTTGCTTCTATAACAATTCCGCGTAATACACGCAACCCCGCATATATACTCGTACATTCACATCAACGCCTTTTTGTGCAGCACATAGTTTTCCAATACAAGACCCTATGTGGTGCGCAAAAAGGGTCGTAACAATGGGTCATCATTAAATGATGATCATTTAACATCGACAATGTTGAACTAATGACCTATATAGCTGTTTATTTTTTCTAACGGCGAGAGCTTTAAACACCAGTAACAGCTTTTAAGTCCAGTAACCTACTGCTCATTACTAACGTTTTCATTTCGCATAATGCTGTGAGGAAGTGCGGTTTCCGCACTTAAGCGAGGAGTTTTTAGCCGTTATTCCATAGTGCTTCTTTAAGGAGATGTGAGGTGAAGACGCTGGCGTTGAGAAGGACACGCATTAACACAACTAGCTGATAGCATTACAAGGCTGTCCCTGTTCTGGACTACCCAGGTGATTAGAAATAGAGGGAATACTCAAAATTAATCAGAATCACACACACACACACGAAGAAGAGAACTGGAGACAGATGTGGAAGGGATTTTAAAAGTCATGGAAGGACTTTGAAAGGATGTGTGACGATATTGCCTACCCTGCTTTGCAGTAGTGGTCCAACAATGGCCAAAACTCAAGAGTATCTAATATTGGCTTCAATGGAGTCTATTTGTACACGAGATTACTCTTGGCAGAAATGTAGATAGAAGAGTAGTAAAGCTTCTATCACATGGGAGTCTTCACAAGAAATTCAGGTAAGCGATAACAATGCTGGCTGTCGCTGAGCACGTTAATTCTGTAACCTGCTGACCACTTTTGTGACGAATTTAAGCACTTATTTATCAGCTCGTTTAAGCCCCCACTCCCGATTTAATCAGCGGAATAATTATTATAATATTTATAGCTCTGTCTAGAGTGTGTGTTTAGTAACTTTGACTGAGACAAACATGTAGTACATTTAAAAGATTAAATGGAAGTTAAATTTGTAACATCACAAGTAACAACATTTAATGATCACTTTAGGTTTAACAGTTTGAAAATAATTTGAATAGTTATGGCTAAAGAAAAGCTATCATCCTCGTATTTGGGGATTGCGAAAAGGGTTAAGAAGTTCAAGTGGCAGCATATGTTTGAACTTAGCTGCCAATGACGGTGACGGTTCTGTCTTTTCACACTGATCACTCGTCTCTGGTCAAGGTTGTTGGGTGAAGCTCGTCTCCCAGAAACTTCAAGGAAAGTCTCCTCAGTGCGTCCTTTGTCTTAAAGCGTAGGCCACTGATCCTGTCTTGTTCCAGAAATAGTTCGTTCTTCTGGTACCACCAATAAGCCAATCCTGGCTACAGACTTGTCGCACAGATGAATAAAAGAAACGAATCGTTCTCTTACAACACATGTCTGGGATTTCTGTTTATTTTACAATAGATTGCCCCTTCTGACCGTGTTTCTTCAATTTCCTAGTCCGGTGTTCCTTATTAAAATTTGAAAGAGATTTCCTGTGCTTTATAAGTCGTATCTGGTTCTCCAATAAAAGGTCCGGATAACAATTAGGACTTATGAATCTAGTTTTCACTGTGGCGAAGTCTGGTGTTGTCTTGGGGAGCGTGCAAATCACAGAAAAATAAAACTGCGATAAAGTCAGCCTATATTCCTCCCAGTGATGTTATGAATCTAATCAGAAAGATCCAATCATTTCAAATCATACAGATAGGGTGTGATATTTCAAAATATTCCCACGTGAAATAAGGTGCGTGCCTGCAAAGGTCACGTATTACCATATATGGACATCTGATGTCTTGCATACACTCTCACCAACACATTTGTAGACTCATATTGTCTAAAATGTAATAAATCCATGATTACTTTTTAACCAAGGACCGGAAGCGATTATATCACATTTGTCTGCCCACATGCACTGGTTATCATGTGTTTCGCCAGACAAACAAATGTGGTTCTATTCAACCTCCTTGAATAACCAAGCCCCGCCGCTTGAAAGTGTGGTCAGACCGATATTGTGATAAAATATTATCGCCGGCCGGGTCACCAAACCTGACGAAGCGTAAATACGTCGGAGGAGTGGTAAACAATAAGAAACGCATTACTCCCGTAGCAATTACTGCCATAGGGGAGTGGCGTGTTAGAGAATTCACTATGCTATGTCCATCATAGAGCAAAGTAGTGAAAATACAAATGAAAAGGCATGATTTATGCCAAATAAAAGCGATGTGTGAGAAAAATGAAGAAAAAGAAAGGATACTGCCGGAGGGCTGAAGGTATGAGAGATCACACAAAAGAGCATGTTCCGACGTGTTGTTACAGGATGGCATACACCAAAAAAAGCGTGGTGTATGTTGTTGAATGATCCACGATGAGCCAAAAGGTTGTGAATGATTCTATATTTCTCTAGGATTTATTTTAACATTATCTGTGCACGTTCGTCTTCGGCGTCCCGACCTAAATATTTTTGATTTTAAAAAAAACCAATAAAGAAAACTTCATGTCGAATGAGACTTGTTGGTGACCCACCGTGTATATAGCACGATCGCATAAACTGATATAGTGAACTGTGTCTGATGAGTAATGTCAACGTCCCAACAACAAAAAAAGACCGTGACTAATCTTTGATTTCACCCGTGTTTTTCCGGGGCCCGAAATGGGAGCAAAGAATAGTAACACTGTGCCCTACCATGCATGTCGTAAAAAGCGACTAAGGAGGGTTGGACATGTGGCTAGTTACCCATTCCCGTAAAAACCTTTTTAACAAAAAACATCAGCAAACGTGGACAAGTCAAATAAAGAATATAAATCAACTCAGCCGCCCAAGACAGAAGAAGGTTCTCTGGAAAGATGGCGCATGATGCAACCCAGAGAAAGCCGAAAATAGTCTGGGTTGCTGACTAAACCTTTTTCGTCTAGGAAAATCTCCAGGATTGGCCCCTGGAATGTTCGCGTCACTATGTGAACAAGGGAAAACTGCACAGGTAGAAGCGGAATTTGCAAATTACAGGATTGATATCCTTGGTCTTTGCGAGACACGGTGGAAGGGCATAGAGAGGAGGAGATTGAACACAGGAGAAATGGTGTTGTCTTCAGGACATGAGGAGGAAGGAGTCCACCACAGTGAAGGGTTCGCTATTATGCTGTCTTTGGAAGCACAGAAGGCACATATAGAATGGGAAGCAATGGGACCCCAAATTATAACAGCAAGGTTGAAATCAGCCAAAAAGAAAGTAAAAATAACCAACAAATGAAACAGAAGAATCTGAGAAAGAAGACTTTTACACCAGACTACAAAATGTCTTGGACAAAAAGAAAAGAAAGGACATCACAATTTTGATGGGGGACCTAAACGCGAAAATAGGAACAGACAACACCGGTTTTGAAGAAATCATGGGAAAGCATGGACTAGGTATGATGAACGAGAATGGGGAACTATTAGCTAACTTCTGTGCTTCATATCAACTAGCTGTAGGAGGAAGCATATTTCCACATAAATGAATATATGAAGCAACATGGATATCACCAGACCACAGAACTGAGAATCAAATTGATCACATATGCATAACTAAGACGTTTAGGTCATCATTGCATGATGTAAACGTATGTAGCGGAGCAGATGTGGTATCAGACCATAATCTTCTATTGGCTAAAACAAAATTAAAACTCAAGAAATTTACAACAGTAAATAGCTATTGACAACAGTATAATGTGGGATATCTAAGAAATCAGGAAATAAGAGAACAATTTTCAATCACAGTATCCAACAATTACCAAGTACTCCGACAGCTGGAAGATGAAGCAGATACGGAAGACCATTGGCAACAAGTAAAAAATATATCGAACGAGACATGTGAAGTAGTACTTAGAAAAAGAGAACATCAGCACAAAAGCATGGATAACAACAGAAACCATTACCAAGATTGAAGACAGGAAAAACAAGAAAGCAGATTTAAAGAGAAGCAAAACCAGAAGCTCCAAAGTCAAGGCTCATGAAGTGTACATAGAAGCAAACAAAGAAGTAAGAAGAAACATCAGAAGAGACAAGATGAAGTATACGGAAGAGTTGGCAAGGGAAGCAGAGGAAGCTGCAACCACAGGAAATATGAGGGACCTGTACAACAACACAAAGAAGCTAACGGGGTAACATAAGCCGCATAAAAGGTAAGAATGGAAAAATTGCTTAGTAATATGCAAGAACAACTGAAGAGATGGACAGAACATTTTGAGAAACTTCTCAATAGATCATCTCCAACTAATCCCCCAGACATCCAGCCAACAGACGAGGAGCTACAAATCAGCTGTGAACGACCAAGTAGAGAAGAAATAAAGAAAGCCATAAAGCTTCTGAAAGATGGAAAAGCAGCTGGTCCAGATGGAATTCCAGCAGAGGCCATCAAAACAGATATTGATTCCTCCACAGAAATATTATACATACTACTTTGCACAAATTATAGAGGAATAATGTTACTATCAGTGCCAGGAAAAGTATTAACAGAATCATCCTTGAGAGATTAAAAGAGTGCATAGACAAGCAACCGCGAGATGAACAAGCAGGTTTTCGACAAAACAGATCCTCTACAGACCAGATAGCCACATTGAGAATAATAGTTGAACAAAGTCTGGAATGGAATTCACCGCTATACATCGGATTCGTGGACTATGAAAAGGCATTTGACAGTGTAGACAGAGAATCACTTTGCAAATTGATGAGGCATATTGGAGTTCCCATGAAGATCATTAACTTAATAAGAAAGACTTATGAAGACATGACATGCAGAGTTCTTCATGAAGGACAATTTACTGAACCGTTTAGGATTAGAACGGGAGTGAGACAGTGATGCCTCTTTTCTCCATTTCTTTTCTTACTAACAATAATAGATTGGGTTATGAGAACATCGACATCACACAATAGAAACGGAATCTAGTGGAATCTGACTATACAGCTTGATGATCTGGATTTTGCAGATGACTAGGCTCTTCTGTCCCATAATCAGATGCAAGAGAAAATGAAAATTCTCGATGAGAGGGCCTGAAAATACACAGGGAAAAGACAAAGATTGTGAGAATAAATGCAAGAAATGATAACAAGGTTGAACTTAAAGAAACACCATTAAAAGATGTAGAATCGTACACATATCTTGGCAGTAATATAGACAAAGTTGGAGGGACAGATACAGATATCAAAATGAGAACACAAAAAGCAAGAGGGGCTTTCATTGCATTGGGAAACATATGGACAACAAGAGAAATGAAGTCCAACACGAAAATAAGAATCTTCAACTCAAATGTCAAGTCAGTCCTATTGTATGGCTCTGAGACACGGAGAGCAACAAAAACAACAAACATAAAGCTACACACTTCTATAAGCGGGTGCTTGTGTAGAATTGAAGGACTGAAATGGTATGACAAAAACACAAATGTGGAATTGATGACAAGAACCAGACAAGTGCCAGTAGAACAAGAGTTGAGAAGAAGACGCTGGCGATGGATAGGACACACATTGAGGAGACCTGTTGATAGCATTACAATTCAATCCTTGTTCTGGAATTCACAGGGAAAGAGAGACAGAGGTAGACCAAAAACACATGGAGAAGAGAACTGGATACAGACTTGAAAATGATGAATAAACATGGAAAGAACTTGAGTGGATGGCTCAGGACAGGAAGATTTGACATATTTTGTTGAGAGCTGTCACGAGTGAGTTATGTAAGATTCTGTGTGATGTCAGAGACAAGACAAAGGTCTGAAAGAGGTCTGAGATGATAGAAGAGAAATGGTGTTGATGGTGGATAGTGTGACTTATAGTTATCGAGGGTGAGAACCTATACTGACTCTCCCCTCGCCATTCAGTGACTTTTGTTCAACTGCTGTCACCCTGCCTCTTGCTCTGCTAGGAGATAAGGTTTATTACACTACAGTGTATCCACATACAACAGTACGAGTACAAGGTAAAGAGTACAGGTGCAGATAGGAAGGGAAATCTAATTGGTAAAATAAGCATGAAAATCTATCACCACATCAAAGAAAACCTCAGTACGATGCAGGTATCAAAGTACGAGACACACAAAAAAGAAGTTTCGTATAAAAATTTGGAACACTCCAGAAAAAACCCAAGTAGGTTCCACACTCCCACAATTATGGGGTAGGGTTAAACTAATAATCCTTTGCTGGAAATCCTGAAATAAAGAGTCCTACCTGTCGCATAGAGATTTATGATCAATAAATTTTTTATATTCTTTTCTTTTCTACCCATGTCCTCTACTTTATTATCGCTCTTTTATCCTTTTCCTGTTTTTCGCATTCGTTCGTTTGCGACTAAATATATTTTCCCATTCTGACTTTGCCGTTTCTTTTCTCATACTAGTAACGCATTTTATTGCGTAATGTCAGTCCCTGGATTGTGAACGAAATAGTGTGAGAAACCGTCTTGTCAGACATAGAGAGCAGACATTTGTCTACATTTTCAAGCTGACACGAGTTTTTCTTCGGAGTTTCTCGGCGTGAGGTTTGAACGGCGCCCTCATGCATAGCTCAGAAATGAGACATCTCGTTGTGGGTGTGAAGATACGTTTTGGCAGTTATGGCCAGCGTCTAAGTGAATGTGAAGTGTTAAGACGGGAAGGGGAGACTAATTTCGGATTTTCGAAATAACGTGGGATCCTTTGTCGGGTTTTCAGATATCTTACCCGGAGTTTAAACTTGACTTCATTCAGTTCTCCAGATTCGCAGTAGACAGGTCGCTCGTGTAAAAGAATAAGCTGTATAGCGAAGTTTCTCAGTTCGTTTCGACAATTTGCCGAGCTTCTAGACTTCAAATATATATCAGCGTATAATTCTAAGTTTGTGCGATCGCCTGTAGTTCTGTGTGGAGTGAAACTGGGGTAGCCCAACTCTACCAGCATTTAATTACATGAGAAATATCTGTGAAGAACAAAAACATTTTTTTCTTAAAGACTTGGGTGTATAAAGCAAAACCTGTCTGAGCATTGCGTTGGCATCCAGAACGACAGAGTACCCATTACATGAACTTTAAGATTTAATGAAGTAACGGGCCTATCGAGCCAGACTTAATTCTTCCTGAGAAAAACCTCAAGTACATTTCAGCCCGTGTGGCAAGTAAAATATTACAATCAATACCCTTTCCGACATTGTTGACAAATTGTGGTGTGACCAAGAATTTTACCTTTGATCGAAGTTACAAATCTGACATTTTTCCTAAGTAGTGGAAACCTCGTGATTCTGACACTGTGAGCCCGCTTAAAACTAATTCTTACCACGTGATTCAAGTGACACTAACCTTAGTCTGAAAAATATTCGCATGAAGAGGACGCTCCCTGGAACATTGGATGAACCCAAAAACTGCAGAGCTGGGATCCGCTTCATTAAAAGAAAGACAGATTAAAGTGTGTGGGTGTCCTAAAGTTTGCACCAGACGGCGAACAACAGCACGATTGCAGGTAAGAATGTATGTCAGGGCCCTGATGAATGAACAGAGAGAAAGCAGGAACGAGTGACTCTTTTATGGTATACCAAATTTTACCCACTTTGTATTTCTTTATGCAAGTTTTTTGTTGCTAACAATAGTTTCCTTAGGATAGATCAGAGTATCAAAGTCGGTTCATACCTTTAAAGGGAAATCTTAGACTACAGCATATGTATCCGTGACTCTTTGGGGCTATCACTTTTCTTCTAACAGGACTGTGGGCTATACATCGAGGGAAAAGATCATACCAATGGGTCTATCATTCTTGTAGCAAATTCATGGACTTTATGGCTATTTGTATGTGCTTGATGTAATTTTTATGTGTTGTGATGGAATTTCCTTCTGATAATTAAAATTCAATTAAACTTAATCAGTGTGTTGGTCAGCTCGTTCCAAATTATCTATATTTTCATTGTCATAGTTTCACGTCTGTGCGTCTATTGTAGTCACTTATGTGTGTGTGTGTGTGTGAGGTATATATAAATTAATATATATTATACTAGACGGTCTGACAAATCTTAATCTGTTGTAGATGATAGGCTGACTGAGAGAAATCATCTCGAGGGTCAGAGGCCGACTCTAATATATTTCCTCCATCTCACTCGTGAAATCTATTTCTACCTATATCTCACTGAGATATCACCTGTTTCTATTGCTATTCAGAAGGGACCAAACTAAGTCTTAATTCACCTATCACAAATCTACGACACTACCTACACAAACTAATTCCGCTGACTTGTCCCTGTCAGTGACACTGCTAATTAATTTCACTAACTGCTCCGGTCCACAGTTTTCTCAAAATCTACCCTCCCCCTTTATAAATTTGAGTGCACTCTCCCCGAATCCTTTTTTTGGCACGCGTGCGTTGATACTCCAGTGAGATCACTGTTAGCCGTTGGAGATATGCTAACCCTCTCTTCTCCAGGGAAATTGCTGACTAATCCGTGTAATAAATGCTTCTTCTTCTTCTTCCGTCCTTAGCCACCGACCGTCAAAGCAGTCAGTGGCCATTACGCCTAGTGGCGTCTTAGGACAACAGTAGATAGGTTTTCTTTGCCATTGTTTCCCATCACGCCTATTGGCGTCTTTAGGGCAACGGCAAATCAATCCATTTGCTGTTGTTTCCGTAATCGAAGTGACTGGCAAACGGGTGATCAGCCCGTTGCTTTGTAATAAATGCACCTGGCTGTAAATCTGGGTACTCGAGAGATGCTATGGGAACACTCACGATACAATAGATGCTGAAGAATAAATCCACGTTCTGTATTGGCCCACTACTAATGTAGCAGCCCTAAATAATAGTGGACGACGTAGCTTGATGGAAAAGAAAACTGGTGCCTATGGAGCGGGAGCTCCTATTACTTGGTGGTGAACGAATTATTTATGTTTTCCGAGCAAGGGCAATCACCAATAGGCCCATAATAGGGTGATGATAATAGGCACTACTATAGTTGGTGTGCAACCCAGCTGTACATGGGTCGATGATTTATCAGGCCTTTCCACGAAGGCAAAGTCAGGCTGATGGCTCAGCGGTTACCGGAGATGACAGGTGTTTGCAAGACTGTCAGAATCTCCCACTCTATAAAGCAGGCAAACTGGCGTTAAGTTTTTTTAACTTCTCACGACAGGAATATTTTAGGACTGTAACAATGAAAGACAGACCAGAACAGAATATATATTGCCCATAAGGTAGCAGGTGTTCAAGCGTTAGTGGGACACCTGCATAGAGGAGCAGACAACAACTCATAATATCTGATTAGAGAATTCTCCTGGGAATGCAACTTAAAGAAGAGTTTGCGTTACATGTTGAAATGGTTATCCTAAATTTCCCAGGCATAAAAAACAGGGGACACCTGCACGCTTCGAGGGACTTTTCCTGCCGTAAATATGGCGTAATAGTGGTCCCTGGAAACATGGAAAAGCGAAGGCCGTCTACAATGTCAAAGAACTAGGAACGTTTTT
Source organism: Oreohelix idahoensis (assembly GCA_024509875.1). Classification (NCBI taxonomy): domain Eukaryota; kingdom Metazoa; phylum Mollusca; class Gastropoda; order Stylommatophora; family Oreohelicidae; genus Oreohelix; species Oreohelix idahoensis. The sequence goes on along the minus strand of JAMPIV010005389.1, from coordinate 75,664 downwards.
ACCGCCCGTGTATCTGCATAATATGATGCCATTCTACGGAGCTCTGAGACGGGGTCCCTGGGACATAAACAGCACTCAAGAAACACCGCCGTGAGTGAATGTAATAGGATTTGCACATGGACAGCGAAAGCGGCTAATCTTCCCAGGTCTCAAAGAAACAATACGGAGAGTTGTAAACGCTTCAAAAGATTTCTCCGACCAACTTAACAGACAAGGGGAGAGAACCTGTCCTAGTAAGAGTGACAGCGAGTACTCCCGCTTTCTTCTACAGAAGATAAAATAGAGGAAAGAAATGCAAGTGATAATAACAGTCAAGAAGAAATGAGGGGTGGGGGTGTCGCTCCACCACGTGCCCAACAGTTTATTACCCAACTTCGTCACAAGGGCCTGTGCTCCTCGGGGAGCTAAAGGGTATATTGATTGAACCTTTGATTTATCTAGCTCGTTTTTTCCTTGGTTATGTATTATTTTCCGTCGTCAGCGACCTTTAAGATTCTTTATATGGCATTTATGGCATTTCTTCATTGTAGCGTGATAATCAAATGCCGTACCCTTCTCTTTTCAAGAAATTCGTAAACCAATCAGAGCAGTGCAAGCTCGCAGATGACACGAACCGGGTTTCTAAATGGCGTCAAACAGAGGAAAGTAAATGTACGTTTTAGTATCATGGAGTTGTATAAATTGCAAAAGAATGGCTGAACGGAAAAGCTTAAGGTAACGTGCATTTTATGCAGACGAAGACCTCATACTTATATTCGAAAGGGAAGACTGCTTTGTGGATTATTTTCGGAGATAATCAAGGTAAAATGGGACATTTTGTCAATTATTAAAATGTAAATGGTCTTTCCAAATTCACTACAAATCGAAGACAAAATCAGTATTGGAAAACCATATACGAAAAGAAAGCCCAGGATCGTCCCTATAAAAAGAGATATAGCTGAAAGTCGTAGGAGAAAGGGTTAAGAAGAACGAGAAGGAATGCTGGATCAATCTAACACACTGGTTCGATTCTGCACGAAAATTCAACAATTCCAGCAGCGCAGGCTAGAGGTTTTACCATCTTTATACCAGTGCAGCCTTAAATACTCCAAGACTTGAGTCTGATTTTGGACTTCACAACTATTCTAGAGGGTATAATAATTAAATTGTGTTATTGCAGATTATTATGATAGAAATATGTATCATGTTCAGACCAGAGGACTAAACTGAAATGAAGTTGCGGATGTATAAAAGAATTCGATGCATACCAATGATTATCATGAATGTCACTAGGAGTGTTCAATTTAAAGTTACTATACTGGCATAATGGACTTGGCACTCCAGAATATAAAAGGCGAAGGTAGCATCATGATTATGTTTAAAATGTATTAGATTTTATTCATGTATTATTTTAGAATGTTTTATGCTGATAAGACACATGTCTTGTCTCGCTATTCTGATCAGAACTAATCCATGTATCATGTATATATACATGCACACATTCTGAACACTTTCTATTCATGGACACGTAGGCTTGTGGAACCTACGACCAAAGGCTAGCCACTTGTCACATATGTCTCCATGTTTATTCGTGTCATACTCCAGCAAGAGGTCTAGAATCTTAGATCAATAGTGCCTTCCTGGACCAAGTCAGGAGCATCATACATTGCTATCTAAGTTCGAGTGCTATGCCCCATCTGTGCTTGGTGGCCTGGTACAAGACCTGCAACTAATACTGCTGTGAAGTATTCCTAAAGGACATTCACAGAACTTAACGATAAGTTAAAAATTCAATCAGCCATTGTGAGTGGTCATAGCAAAATACTATTTTTGTGTCATGATGAACAAACTGTTCTAAGATATCAGGCAAGGCAAGAGACGATTTAGTTAGAAGGAAAAAATGGATGAACATTCTGTTGTAATTTCAAGATTCCAGAAAAGGACTGTGTCTAAGATAATGATTGAAACTCAATATTGAGTAATTGTGTAGTTAACCAGTTATTCATTCAGTTTCTTCAGTTTCATCATTCATAACAAGAAGAAAACAAAAGATAGATGTATATAATAAATAATTCAGTAATTGTATGTCTCTGACTTATCAATTTTATATCGTTGCATTTTGAGTTTTACTGAATTGGTGATTATCATAGGTTTGTTACTAGCAAAGGTGGCATCTTAGGCTCTAACTCTAATCTGAATACCATATTGAGAAGAGACCTTCACAGCCGTGAGTATTATGTGATACCAGTGCTCATCTCTGACACTGGGGCTATATTCTTTTTCCAGACAGAATTCTCTTCTGATCTATCAGTGTCTACTACTGACAACTATAAGCTTAAAAACTTTTTGCTACAATCATCATCATCCCCCCTCCCTTTTCATCTGGATGAAGTATGGAGCCATGACTGCAGCTGGTCCATATAAAGTTTGCACCAAAGTCCTCATGTGCTCTTGCAGCGTTAGTTTCTGTAGCAGCATTTTTGAGATGATGAGGTTGCCTGTCCCCATGCACAGTCTCCTTTAGTTCACCTCTTATCACATGCATGGGGGGGGGGGGGGGTAGTAGTCCCATTCTTTCCATTCTGTTCACAGACCCCCGTGAACTACGCTGGGCTGATGGTATTTGTAGTCTTTTTTTTTTTCTTCTAACCAGCGGCACTCGAGCTTTCCAGCCCTTTTGGCCCAGTGACATGTCATTGCGAGGCTGGGGGGTCAGTGGACTTTCCTTCCAACCCGGTCAGGAGCTTCGCTCCTTCCCATCCACAGAGGGTTTATGTGCAGGAGCCGTTCAGGTTATTCAGTCAAATTCCCGGTCGTAAACATTCCATCAAACGCTGACGCCCGGGCTTGAACCTTGAAAACCTGGTCGCCAGTACAACGTTGTAGCCATTACACCAGCGCGGCTCCCTTTCAGTCTTAAACATCGTCAGCCACCTTTAGCTCAGTTATTATTCTTAGTGAAATGTGCCGCCCTTTGAGATTCAGAAAGATCTTTAGCATTGTTCTAGTAGCCAAAGGAGTGTTGAAAGCTTCTAGAAAATATTTAAATTCATTCTTGTAGTCAGGGAAATGTCTTCTCTCGGTGCTCATAATTTTCTGGAAGATATTTAACGTAATCTTGTAGTCACAGAAATGTGTTCTGTTCGTGTCTGAAGATTTGGGAAGATGTGTAGCGTTGCATTTCTAGTCATGGAAATGTGTTCTGTTCGTGTTTGAAGGTTTGAAAAGATCTGTAGCGTAGTTTTTGGTAATCAAGGAAATGTGTTTTCTGCGCTCTTAAAGATTTGAGAAGATCTTTAGCGTGGTGTTTGTAGCCAGAGAAATGTATTCTCTGCATAATGCTTCTGTAGTCAGAAATCTGTGTTGTTTACATCCTTCATTGTTTCCGAAAAAAAATAAACGTACATATTGTATAGCTTGAGAACGACATCGCTTATGGTAAGTCCTTATTGATTCCGAAAGATCTGTAGGGCAATTCGTGCAGTCAGGGAAATTAATATATTTTTAATAATATTTATATAGTTGGGACTTCAAAGATTTGTTTGCACTCTTTCAAGTGCTCCTTACCGTGAGATGAGTACAGTCATTTGAAACTTGACATGTTCTGGAACATTCCAGAATTTATATCTAGCAGTCAGAGACATGAAAATAATGATGTTTTTGTCTTAATGTCCACTTATCCAAAGAGAATTATGAACGGTTACTGGAAGCTAAAACATTTGTGAATATTTATTTAAAGGGGACCAGTCTAGCTGTTTTAATTGCTGTTTAGTATTATTAAGCAAAAGGCTCGTCAGACGAGGTTTTCAGTCTACAAATATCACGAATCTTCACGAACGTTGAAGCTTTCCGGGCTCCAGTTAGCGCCCTTGAAATTCAGCTTCCATTTGAGTTATTTCCCCTAAGGAATAGCGTGGAGTAGAAATGAGGACTGGCGAAAAGAGCCCTACCCATCGTGGCGTATGACTTTCTGCTTCTAAAGTAGAGGCGAGATCTTAGTGCATTCCATTCATGTGTTGCTGGGAATAACAGAAGCGTCTGCTTGAAAGGGGAAGTTACAGCATGAAAGAGAAACTGAATGGAAGATTGACGACTCTTTGAATTTACTAGCAATTAAATTAGACGTCAAGTAGTTCCTATGCGTAAGTTTACAGTGGTTGTCTAAAACAAGAGAATCTGCATGCTTTATGATGCATTGTTAATTAGATAAGTAGGCTTATTATTATGGCATAATGCTGGCACAGTGGATGTTGATTTTTTTTTTTTTTGTGGTTAAGTCGTCGACGTTTTGATCAGCTTGTCGGATCCAAACAAGTTCACACTGGGGAGGGGGGGGGGGGGCGGGTGGGTCTATCTTTCATAAATATGTCTCCTTCTCTGCAATCGACAAAAAGTTATTTTTTCTGTTACCTCTTCTATCACGTTGATGTTATTTCCTGCAATGTGCATAAAGTGTAATTCTGAACAGAAGAGCTTGAAACTTAGTTCAGAATTATGGCATTGCTCAGTTTTGATATGCCTTGAAAAGTTTTCGTTTTCGAGGTAAGTCCGACATTGTCACGAGAGGAATTGTTATAGATGATAAGTAGATAAATAGGTGTATCAGATGATACAAGGAAATATTTGCCATATAAGAGTTCTGGTCTTAAAAGAAATACCCCAGTCTTAGAAATAATCACTGGTGCATAGTTGTCATAGGAATAGTCAGACTATAATGTTATCTGGCCCAGAAGGTGATAATAATTATCGACATATAGTCGTCTACTCTCAACAACTATCCTATAATGTATTATGTATAGTGTAAACAATGAAAAATGTAACTTCAAACCAAACAGTAATGAGTTACTCAAGTTCTCAGGTACAATTAACTCAATTTATTATGTATATTGATTATTTTATTTCTCTTTTAGAAAATGAATGAACGCCAAATAAAAGGATATTAATATTTACAAATAAAATGTGAAACACACACTATTTAATTATACCCAAAATTAATACAATGTCTCTTTCCTCTAAGGCATGACACTTTATATTCTAATGTCACTTAATTTTACTTTCACTGTTGAATAGACTTGCACAATTAGTTCTTGAAGCACTGTTCTCAAACTTAAATATAGTCATTTTGACTTATGATACTGTCTTTACATGGATACTGACTTTATAACAAATGTTATCTCATCATGTGAGTTTAGGATTATGGTAGTAGCAGCAGCAGCAGCAGGTCTTTCTTAAGATGACTTATCTTGGTTGACTTCACTGTGCTTTAAATCTGGTTTCGACAGTGGCTGGCAGTCCCATGCAATAGGATTTCCATACCGGATCTGTTGTATACTCTTGGTGATTTGAATGCTTCTCTGGCTATCACTGGTATACTAAACAATCTTCTGCAGTGTTGACAGTCATGTACGATTTATCCCTCAGATCATAAATATACACAGGGCATCAGTGGCCTGGCAGGCTGCACACTCATGCAGATGGCAAAAGGCTTGGTGACGAGCTCTGTCCTTTTACTAGCCTATGTGTCTGAAAAATGTTGGCGGTGAGTGCTATTCAAACATTTTCTCTCCGTTTTATACCCCTTTTGTCTTCCGGACGGAAGGCAATGATGTCATCTGTTTTCCGTCCATCTCAATTCTTGGCAAATAGATCAGAGTTTAGCTAAATGTGCTTTTATTCCAACTTCCATTCTATCCTGCTCCTTTAATATTCATCCGATTCTCTCCATCTTGGTCTTGTTAAAACCGGACGATTGAGCTCTGTCGTTCTGTGGAACCTTTCTTCCACTTCAGTCCAATGTATAATTCGCTATAGCTAACGACCATGTGCAAAGGTCTGTACGACTCATGTGTTTCTGCATTCAGCCTCAATTATCTCGGGTTGTACTGCACATTACAAGAACATTTTGGTATCTGGATGAAGCTTAGGCTCTCTAATATCTAAACGTGATGGTCTTATTATTTGTAATCTATTCGTTTTTTTATAACTCCAGTGGAAAGGCAAACACATTTGCACACTTGAACCTTCCATCTTTTGTTACGGATTTTAACCTACTAGACTCGCAGTGTATGGTTCGCGCTGCTGTCACTGGCTGAAACCTTCGCGTTGCGCTGTATCGATTACACTAAGATATTTAGCCCACGCGTAATGCGACAACAACACACTACACACAAAACGGCCCAACAACAACCACCACCACAGGCAGAAACAGAGCAATTCAGCCCAGGGAACGGATAGGCGATTGTGCAAAGTGTGCACAACTGACACACATTTCAAATCGGATTGTAAGAGGTCGAAAACAGGCCCTTATAATGTCGCATGCCTGCTCACGTGGTTAATAGGGAACCATGACCTCCAGGAATATGAACAAAACACCAGTCATCCCCCTATTGGTGAAAAATGAATCACAATCATGTATCAGCAGTTGAACATATTATGTGGAGTAAAATGCACTACATATCCTAATAACCCATCAGAGGTTGAAAAGAAATGTCTACACGATATATTATCCTTTAATCAGAACATCCCAGCAGAAATGGACAGATTGACCGAGAAATTATCATCATCATTTTCTTATTCTTCTTCTTCGTTCACTTTCAGACGTCGACTTGAAATATGTTCAAAGAAAGCAGTGGTCAGCTTGAGGCTGTTGGTGCCTCAGAAGAGCCTTTCCAGGAATGATACTGGTGAGGATCATATGTGCTTTATCTGGTGCTCATATGTTGGGCAGCTTTGGAGCAGATGATCAGCGGTCATTTTATTGCTGCCTCAGTTACATTCATCGGAAGTTCCTATCTTTAACTTGTTGAACAGATAGTATCCAAGTCTGTTGTGGCCTGTGCGAAGTCTGACGATTACCACTTATGTACTTCTGTGTGACGTACGTCTAGTTTGACAAGTGAATTTTCCCTGATATGATGGATGATTAAAGGGACTTTTAGCTTTTCATAACATTAGAACCCCTGAACATTTGTTGTAACTTTTCGTTTCGCCAGAGCGAACCGACCGGGACTCATTTAGATAGTGCGACCACGATCAAAGAGACAGACTGAGGGATTTCAGGGGAGACTATCGGCGCTATCAAAGACAGTAGTGGTCCCTGAAACGATTTCGCATCTCGGTGTTAATCACGGAACCGATCGCAGCCAGAGCGAACGGGGAAAGTTGACGCAAGCAGCGAGCGAAGATACGAAGAGGCCAGGGGCGGCTTCTCTCTTTGGATTTGGCGGTCAGACCCCCCAAAGTTCATGAGATAAAAAAAAAGCTGTCAGAGTTCTCATGTCCCACTCATCTTGCATTCCAGTTGTAGATATACAGATCACGTAGAAATACACTTCATCATTCGCTGGCCAGAACTTGATAGAAGCACTAGCGATATTTGAAATCTTGCTAGATTATCCCATGGATTTTCCTTTATATTTGCAGTGAATTCTATTTCTGTGCAAAGCGGTAATATATATATTGTGTAAAGTGATCAGTGGTCTAGTTCATTCATTATATTTCATTGGATTTTGTGTTAATTTAAACCTATTAAATTAAACCGTCTCAATAGTTCCAGTTGTAAATGTAATGATATACCTGCTATACTATTTCCAAAAAGATAATAGACGTTTAATGCTTAAATTAACTTTTAAAGTCGCGAAGGAATTTATAATTAATAAATTCAGTTAAGTCCTAGATTTATAGATGTGTGATTTAACCACTAGAACTCGCGCAGTGTTTATTAAATATATAATTAAATACTCGAGTGTATAATAGGCTTAACGGGAAATTTATCGCGCGCTTAGAAGATTATTTGTTTTAAAGTATGATTATGTTGTTATGGGTTTTCTATCTTTTTCTCTAGATTGATCACCTTTTGCAATCCCAGCAATAACGAAATCTTTCAGAGTTTCCATACTCGGTTCTTAAACTTCCAGACAGTTTGATGAGACATTTTTTTAAAGTAAATCTTGTGGTGGTCCAGTACGGCCTAGCTAACATAATTACATGAAAGAAAGCCTACCCAAGATCATTTGATTATTATCATCAAATTAAATCTGTAAGATAAACTGGAAGATGAACAGTGCCAGTAGCGATAGTTTATATACTGCTCTATTGTGAGAGATGACCGATTTACCTGAATGTGACCGAGCCTAGTTTTTCCTCACTGGATTAAAAACTTTCCCGGTCAGTGGCTATCATCACGCAGTGAAGGATTATACCATCACCTCATTTTTCACCCCTATGTCGAACCGCGTCAGTGCCATCCCATAGACTCGTTTCTTTATAATAAAACACAAGAACTCTTAGAACTTCAAGTCCGGCGATAAGCGGGAATATTTGCTCTCAGTGAATCCTCGCATTATCTGGGGCGGGACATAGAAGGACTAGACAGTTGTCATACGTCAAGAGTTAATTATTGTGTTTATCATTCTATGGAGTGACTGATGCTGCAAATCGGTAAGTGTGTGGTGTATATGAGTGTGGATCCGCACAGAGTGTATGAATGACAGGAAATTAATTCTTTTGTGTAACCATTTTGTTAACTTGCTTACCTGGTAATATATATCTTTTCTGTATACCCTACATTGTTCCTTTAAGTGGGATAGTTGATAATTTAACTATGTTTAAAACCCCCTCCTTTTCATTTGCTTAGTAAAGGGAAGAACAATTGGGAAGAACAGGATTTTTTTCTATCACCTATAACTAATATTGTAACACCTCTTTCAGAGTAATTAAATTCACTGTTGGGTTAACTTACCTATGCTCCTGATAACTATCTATCTTGAGACTGGGTTTATCTTTATCTAATACAAGCGGGAAGGGCTTAGTCGATACCATTCTTCTTCACCCCCCTCCCTACCTTGATATTTGCATTTTTTTCTGTACTTATGATAAATTTATGTAACACTTGATATTGTTTTTTTGTGATTTGATCTTTACGGTAAATAAACATCATAAACTTAAATCGGACTGTGTTGGAATACCCAAAAATCCAAACATTCCCTGTTTGTTTAATATAGCTGTATCCACGTCGTCTGAGTGCTTGAAGCAACAAATCGGTGGGAGCGCAGACGTGTGTCTGGAAAACTGGCAAATAATTGTTTGACCAGGAGAGTGGAAGAGAAGATTGAGAGAAACGATTTGTCGTAAATAAGTCTGTCTTTACTCTCCTCCAGCACTCTGTGGAGCATCATATTTAATCTCTACATTTCTATCACTGAGTTTTCATCATCAGTCTACACTCTAAACCGGACTACTATTTCTAGACTCTTCCTCTCAAAATAAATTTACGACATTCTGTTAAGCTGGTAATATGTATCATTTTTTATTGAAGGCCTGGATGCTCTGCTTCCCACTTGCTCCTGAATCCGCTGTTGATAAAATCCTTGGCCTCTTCATAAGTTACATCATCATTTTGACATTTTCCTTTTCTCTCCTTGTGGAGATACGTCCTTTTTTCCACCACTTCTTTTTCAATCATTTTATTTCTTCACTCAGCCCTCCACACCAGGCCATAATCGCCAGACAGGTAGACCACTTCTACATTATCAATTTTGCAATGAAGTCTCCAACTACTGTAATCATCTGATGAAATGTGAACCACGTCATAGCCATGCAGACCTTGTTTTTCTTTCCCATAACTGGATCCAAATGAAAGACAAAATGAAAACATTTGATGAGAGGTCACATCAAGTGGGCCTGAACTTACATAGGAAAACGACAAAGATAATGAAAAATTGGGACAAGCTTCCATGCCCGTCCGATATATGGTTCGGGGCTTGCGGTTTTCCAGGGCTTCACCGTGCTAGCTGATAGAAACTTGCAGCCATTTTCAGGACTATGTATTCATCAACGCTGCACATCAGTTGACACAGTTCATTTTTTTAAAGAAAAGCAGTTGAGCTCTTACATAACCGACGGACTTCGATGTAGGTTTAACAGGACGTACCTCGGCAGAAGAAGGAAACTAGTTCAAAGAAACTGAAACCCTCACTCATTTATCCCGAGACGTAAGCGTAGGAATGTGCGACACGGTTTCAAAACTGAATTCAAAGCTTTTAACCTTAGTCGATCCTGCTGAGAGCATGCATTTGATCCTACTAAACATTTGTTTAAACTTTGCGCGATATTTCGTGTTACATGTTATGTAAATAAATATGTGGAACGTCGCTACAACATGAGCCAATAAACTTTGAATGATATTTACTAGAACAAAAGTATTAAAATATTGTTTCGTGGAAATTCCCTGGAACTCTGGACTCAGAAAACCGCAAATTTTAAAGGAATTTCTCCAATATTACACGAAGCATATAAAATGGCCGTAGCGTAAACAGCTCGTACTACCTTAATGTCCTTCCCCTTCAAAGTATTTTTACCCATAGATTTAATATTTCTTTTACGCTTATCTTCGTTTACTTTTTCAGAAGTACAAACATTTCGGTGCACTTGGAAAGGGTTTGGTTTTGTACTTAGAGAGTCAATACCAGTTTTCCCATCCGTTGCATTTAAGAAGTCAGATATTTTAAATTTGGCTGCATGTGTCAACTTTCAGTATTATTAAGCAAGCAATCACCAACGTTTGAGACAAAACCGGCAAAACAAGACCGTTTAAGGCCTGGGAGATAGTTATGTGTGTTAGAATTCGTGGATGATATGTGTAGTCTAGTATTGTTGTATTGGTCAAATAGTCGAAAGTAAGCGTCAGTCCTTAGCCGGTAAATACCGGCAGATAGTATCCTAACGCACCAAGATAAATGGCTGTAATTATGCAAAAGCTCCTGGAATAAGTAAAAGTGTTCTTAAAACGAAATGGAATAGCTAAACAACAGCATTTTTGGATAGCCGTAAAGACAATCACTCCATCGGCGATGTCTTCGAACATATTCGAGTAGTAACTAACCAGATATGCCAGTGACCCTAGATTAATGTTTGAACTCACGTAGAATGTATAATCGCATACAAATAAGGCGCGGCCGATGCTAAAGAAGAGAAGGTATCCAAATTGCGCCATTGACAAAGCAAAGAACGATACAGTGACGCTGTCTGTAACACCAGTTTTTGAAAATATAATCATGTTGACCATGTTTGTACACATACCAAGTGGCAGGATAAGAGACTGGAGTACGAATCCTAAACAGAGACGAATCCAGTAAAGTGACTCGTCGGAGATTAAATCGGATGAGGTAGAAGATCTTGATTGGATGACGAGTATCTGCAATGTTGTAGACGCCATGTTGACCTAATCTGTGTTACTACTGATTAAAGTGGGGCGCACGAGAAATGAGTATCCTTACTTTCCTGTATCATCAAGTTTGTAATGACCGCCGCCCTCTTTTCTTAACGATGTTGTGCTCAGATGTTATGAGAAAATTTAACTCTTACAGTACCAAGCAAAATAAGCCGGAATATCGGCATGTCGTCCCTACAGAACAATTAATGGTGCTGATAAATTGTCCGCTGGTAGTTACATAATTAAAAGACACTTCTGGACTATTCAAGAAGGTCTTGTATTCTTTATATGTTAAATATTTCAGATGTACAACAAAGTCTTTACTTTGATAACCTTCTCAAGTCTGCAGAATGGATAAAACTGGGCGTGAAGAACTAGATTATTAATCGCGAATAAGGTGAAGTGGGTTCAATTCAAAGTGGCAGGCAGGACGGAAAAATAAAACCGGAGGATGACGTTTCTGGAGTCATGATACATATATGAAACGAATTACAGGATCATTATCACGAAAGAATTCCTTATGTTCGTTTAACGAATGGCAACTTTCACTACTACAAATATTTTTACACGCCTGTAACGCGGTTTATTATAAGTTTATCTGTAATGGGAACCAAAATTCTGTAATTCATGTTTATACTGAAACGTAGGGCTACCAGAATTACCGCAAAATCTAATATAAATGAGACTTGTATTTAAAAGCTTGCTGTTTGCTATCAGAGATACCGTATAACCTAATGTAAATGAGACTATTGTGTTTAAACACGCCTAAAATATATCATAATTTACATTATGTAAATTTCACGGAGCATTTCTAAAAGCTTAGTGTCATACAATGATTATAACTATGTTATTAACTAATATAATTTTGGAAGCACATCATAATTTTTTATCGAACTTGAATCGATTTCGAAGGTACATTACGGTGTAGGTAGAAAATAACTATCCAGTCTTTTTTCCCCCCAAGATCGAAATGTATTATGACCCAATTATCCTTTGTGATTATGGAATTTCTTTTTGCGAAACTTGACAAAAGTGGTATGTCATAAATCATAATTGCTAACAATTGAAGTATTTTGACTATCGTTCAGTCTGTGAAGTCTTTTACGGATAATTATTTATTATTTAATTATTACTGTTATCAACTTTTACTACGTTCGTATCAACAGCAGCATTACACTTTACAAGAGAATGTAGCGCCAAGACGTTCGTTTTATATTCATAGGAAATCTATACAGAGAAAACAGTTTTTCAATCATTTCATTTGAATGGAGATTGTATGAAAACTGTAGGCTTATGCATTAGATGATAATAATTGGAAACGCTACACAAAGCATTACAACAGGAGCTAATAGGATCATCAGAAGTAGTTCGCTCGTCATTAAAGCGTTTCGGACTTTTTGTCTTCTTGGCGGTCTAGGCAGGGGTGGGGCGCAAGCCAATTTTTATCATGACTCTAGAAACGTCATCCTCCGGTTTTATTTTTCCTCCTGCCTGCCACTGGGAATTGAACCCACTTCACCGTATTCGCGATTACTAATCTAGTTGTTCACGCCCAGTTTTATCCATTCTGCAGACTTGAGAAGGTTATCAAAGTAAAGACTTTGTTGTACATGTGAAATATTTAACATAAATGGAATATAAGACCTTCTTGAATAGTCCAGAAGTGTCTTTTAATTATGTAACTACCAGCGGACAATTTATCAGCACCATTAATTCTTCTGTAGGGACGACATGCCGATATTCCGGCTTTTTTGCTTGGTACTGTAACAGTTAAATTTTCTCATAACATCTGAACACAACATCGTTAAGAAAAGAGGGCGGCGGTCATTAAAAACTTGATGATACAGGAAAGTAAGGATACTCATTTCTCATGCGCCCCACTTTAATCAGTAGTAACACAGATTAGGTCAACATGGCGTCTACAACATTGCAGAAGCTCGTCATCCAGTCAAGATCTTCTACCTCATCCGATTTAATCTCCGACGAGTCACTTTACTGGATTCGTCTCTGTTTAGGATTCGTACTCCAGTCTCTTATCCTGCCACTTGGTATGTGTACAAACATGGTCAACATGATTATATTTTCAAAAACTGGTGTTACAGACAGCGTCACTGTATCGTTCTTTGCTTTGTCAATAGCGCAGTTTGGATACTTTCTCTTCTTTAGCATCGGCCGCGGCTTATTTGTATGCGATTATACATTCTACGTGAGTTCAAACATTAATCTAGGGTCACTGGCATATCTGGTTAGTTACTACTCGAATATATTCGAAGACATCGCCGATGGAGTGATTGTCTTTACGGCTATCCAAAAATGCTGTTGTGTAGCTATTCCATTTCGTTTTAAGAACACTTTTACTTATTCCAGGAGCGTTTGCATAATTACAGCCATTTATCTGTGTGCGATAGGATACTATCTGCCGGCATTTACTGGCCAAGGACTGACGCCTACGTTCGACTATTTGACCAATAAAACAGTACTATACTACACATATCATCCACGAATTCTAACACACATGACCATCTCCCAGGTCTTAAACGGTCTGGTTTTGCCGGTTTTGTCTCAAACCTTGGTGATTGTTTGCTTAATAATACTGACAGTAAAGTTGAAACATGCGGCCAAATTTAGAATATCTGGCTTCTTAAATGCAATGGATGGGAAAACTGGTATTGACTCTCTAAGTACAAAACCAAACCCTTTCCAAGTGCACCGAAATGTTTGTACTTCTGAAAAAGTAAACGAAGATAAGCGTAAAAGAAATATTAAATCTATGGGTAAAAATACTTTGAAGGGGAAGGACATTAAGGTAGTACGAGCTGTTTACGCTACGGCCATTTTATATGCTTCGTGTAATATTGGAGAAATTCCTTTAAAATTTGCCGGTTTTCTGAGTCCAGAGTTCCAGGGAATGACCACGAAACAATATTGGAATACTTTTGTTCTAGTAAGTATCATTCAAAGTTTATTCGCTCATGTTGGAGCGACGTTCCACATTTTTATTTACATAAAATGTAACACGAAATATCGCGCACAGTTTAAACAAATGTTTAGTAGGATCACATGCATGCTCTCAGCAGGATCGACTAAGGTTCAAAGCTTTGAGTTCAGTATTGAAACCGTGTCGCATATTCCTCCGCTTACGTCTCAGCATAAATAGTGAGAGTTTCTTTGAAGTAGTTGCCTTCTTCTTGCGAGGTACGTCATGTTAAACCTACATCGAAGTCCGTCGGTTATGTAAGAGCCCAACTGCTTTTCTTAAAAACAATTAACTGTGTCAACTGATGTGCAGCGTTGATGAATACATAGTCCTGAAAATGGCTGCAAGTTTCTATCAGCTAGCACGGTGAAGCCCTGGAAAACCGCAAGCCCCGAACCATATATCGGACGGGCATGGAAGCTTGTCCCAATTTTTCATTATCTTTGTCGTTTTCCTATGTAAGTTCAGGCCCACTTGCTGTGGCCTCTCATCAAATGTTTTCATTTTGTCTTTCATTTGGATCCAGTTATGGGAAAGAAAAACAAGGTCTGCATGGCTATGACGTGGTTCACATTTCATCAGATGATTACAGCAGTTGGAGACTTCATTGCAAAATTGATAATGTAGAAGTGGTCTACCTGTCTGGGGATTATGGCGTGGTGTGGAGGGCTGAGTGAAGAAATAAAATGATTGAAAAGGAAGTGGTGGAATAAAGGACGTATCTCCATAATGAGAGAAAAGGAAAATGTCAAAATGATGATGTAACTTATGAAGAGGCTAAGGGTTTTATCAAGAGCAAATTCAGGAGCAAGTGGGAAGCAGAGCATCCAGGCCTCCAATAACAACTGATACATATTACCAGCGTAGCAGAAGTAAACAAGTGGTAATCTTCAGACTTTGCACAGGCCACAGCAGACTGTGGTACCATCTGTTCAACAAGCTAAAGATAGGAACTTCTGATGAATGTAACTGAGGCACCCATAAAATGACCGCTGATCATCTGCTCCAAAGATGCCCAACATATGAGCACCAGATAAAGCACATATGGCCCTCACCAGTATCATTCCTGGTAAAGCTCTTCTGAGGCACCAACAGCCTCAAGCTGACCACTGCTTTCTTTGAACATATTCAAGTCGACGTCTGAAAGTGAACGAAGAAGAAGAATAAGAAAATGATGATGATAATTTCTCGGTCAATCTGTCCATTTCTGCTGGGATGTTCTGATTAAAGGATAATATATCGTGTAGACATTTCTTGTCAACCTCTGATGGGTTATTAGGATATGTAGTGCATTTTACTCCAGATAATATGTTCAACTTCTGATACCTGATTGTGGTTCATTTTTCCCCATTGTTTTTCGTTACCTTGTAGCGACTTCGGTTTGCTGTGGGCCTAGAAGGTAGAGAACCAGGGTTGCCACTCGGAATTTTGAAAAAAAAAAAAAAAAAGCTAGTTGAAACCTAAAAAAAACCTAGATATTGAATTTGTCTCCTGAAACATGTGTATTTTATGATTTACTGGTATGTAATATGGTATTAATTTTTATTGTAAGTAATAGAAATAAGAGTATCCTTACGTATCCAAGGAAATATAACTTAAAATAGCTGGCTGTCCTCGAAATATAGTATGTGTAATGTGCTACTTGTGTAGCAAGTATATGTAAATATACATGGCAGAATATGTACACACACAAAAAAATTCTTCTGAGAACAACAGGGGCAAACAAAAACCTATCAATGTGAGACAAACATAAAGGTATGTTATCAGGCACTCGTAGGAAATAAAGAAGAACACTAGACAACAGAAAAACAACAGACATGAGTGGCTTACCCAAGATTCGAACCCTGGACCTTCCGTGCGACAACCCCCGCCTAGCTATGCAAGCGAATCACACTATCCTCCCTGCCATCTACGCATCACCAAAAAAGGATGCTTTGATGACAGGTTTTTAGTGCGAACCGCAAGACATAACACCGGAAGTTTACCATGGGCAGTTCAGCCTATTAATGACGCAATCACTTCCGTTGTTCCCCTATTATACAGTATAGGCCAGTCCACACAAGACAAAGACCTTAATACTATGTCCAGTAAATGATAGTAGACTTAGAACCGTAAGAACAGGATATAGGGTAGGTTTGGTATTGTATAAACATTTATAACACATACAGAAGGGAAACCCGAGGCCTGTAAACAGTAAATTAATATGAGACAAACATAAAGGTATGTTATCAGGCACTCGTAGGAAATAAAGAAGTAGAACACTAGACAACAGAAAAACAACAGACATGAGTGGCTTACCCAGGATTCGAACCCTGGACCTTCCGTGCAACAACCCCGCCTAGCTATGCAAGCGAATCACACTATCCTCCCTGTCATCTACGCATCACCAAAAAAATTATGCATCGATGACAGGTCATTAGTGCGAACCGCAAGACATAACACCGGAAGTTTACCATGGGCAGTTCAGCCTATTAATAACGCAATCACTTCTGTTGTTCCCCTAATATGCAGTATAGGCCAGTCCACATAAGACAAAGACCTTAATAATGTGTCCAGCAAATGATAGTAGACTTAGAACAGTAAGAACAGGACAGAGGGTAGGTTTGGTATTGTATAAACATTTATAACACATAAGGAAGGGAAACCGGAGGCACGGAAGGTCCAGGGTTCGAATCCTGGGTAAGCCACTCATATGGCCTCGGGTTTCCCTTCCTTATGTGTGATTAAATAAAAACTATCACCACATTCTAATGAAGGAAGATTTTTATTTTTATTGTTTACTTATTCTGCCCAGCTGTTTGATATGTCAATCTCATCCAGTAAGATTTTATCATTCTTGTTTTTGATACAGCCTCCTCCTGGCAAGCCTTGACGAAAAAGAACCTAAAATTATAGACAATATATATCCAAATTATAACACATCCGGGTTTAACAGGATTTTATCATAAATTTTAAAATCATGTCTTATACACAGTTTTCTATCCCTAGTGATGTCAACTTCTGTTGACTTTTTTAAATTCCATGTCATGATATTTGTCGTACGGTAGGTTAATTTGTTTATTGGGCCCGTCTAAGTAAAGAGTGAATGTTGACAGATACACGAGAATGTATAGAAAATAGACGTCACAGGTGGTAGGTTGAGGGAAACATATGACTCTGGAGTGAGTAAGTTTCTCTCCCGTACAACTGTGCTTTGTTTATAAGACAGTCTTTGCCTCCCTATGTAAAATAAAACAAGTTACTTTGGTCTTATAAGAAATACCCTTTTCTCTGAAAAGAGCAAGGGTGTATAGACAATCAAGGTGAGGTCCAGCTATGTAAGTTCCCAGAGTAAGGAATGATGATGATGAAGTTCTCTGGGTCCCTATCTGCTACCTCTTGAGATCTCACCAAGAGTATGTTAACTGTGTGTTGTTATTTGGCAAAGTGTCTAGGGTAATATATTATAACAGTTAAGAATTTCAAAACAGAACTTTAACTTTAATAGAATTAAGCAAGACTGTCTGAAAATAGGTATATGTATAATTTAATATTCCTGTACCTCAATCTTGTTGGGACAGGAATTCTCAAACTCAAGAGTAGGTTATTTACATGCTAAAATAAATATTTTTGGAAACTCTGTCCATTTGTGTACAACAAAAGTCACTGGAATGAATATACCCACAGTTCTTGATATTATCACTAATTCTATACTGTAAGGTCTGTTATTTTCATCACTCCCAGGTGGTATACTTTTATTGGTGAAATTATGTTTTAGGATGAGGTATCAGTGCCTGTATAAAGGATTTATCTGTGAAAGGGTTATTGCAGCTGTTTTGTTGATCTTTTGGCCAAACACCATTAGTAACCAAGAACTACTTATTCGGAGTAACCAGGAGGACATGCACACCATCATAGCTGGCAGACGCTGGAGTTGGGTTGGCCACGTCCTCAGAAGGGACCCTGATACCATCACAAGAACAGTTATGCTGAGGACCCCCGAGGGAAAGCGAAGGAGAGGTCGCCCCAAAAATCACTTGGCGGAGAACTGTGGAAGCCGAGATGCAAAGAATGAACCAGAGTTGGGGCACTGTACGAAGGATGGCCGCCGACCGAGCAAAGTGGAATCAATTTGTTGCTGCCCTACAAGACGCCACTAGGCGTGATGGCCACTGACTGCTTTGACGTTTGGCGGTTATTGATCAAAGAAGAAGACAAATCACAGTCAGCTGGGGTCTCAGAAATACGAGTGAAAATGTATTACTTCACAAAGGTTGATACCTTTGAATGCCCTCATCATTATACTCCATGTTCGGCCATTTTTATCACTACTGCGGAGCATGGGAGATAATACCGTTACAGTAACCTATAATGTGAAATGTACAATTTTTCCTTCAATAGACAATGAAAGGGGTCTATCAAGGACACATGTGTGGAATGTGTCTACCACACTCTGTCCTTTGTCTCGTTCTCTAGAGGCAACACATACAACTGCCAGCTTTCATGAAAGGGAATCAAGAAGACAGTCACCTCGAAAATTTGTAACGATTTAATATTAACATAACATTGAATGTTCAGCAATGAATGTTCCTGGCATACAACATTCGTGGTATAACATGGCTCAGACCCAAAATTCCAGGTCAGGTCAACAATCGTGGCATAACATTCCTCAGACCCCGTATTCCAGTCTATTTCTATAAACTGCCAAATATACACACAGCACTGGTTTCCTCCATATTAGCTTCCTTCCTTTTCTTTCGCACCGCACGGTGCTCTACAAAACTCGGTGACGTCACAGGCATACAAGTTGCGCACCATTTTCACACAAACAACCACTAATATAATTACTATTTAAGATCAAGCTGTAATAAATAAATCAGTCCGTGCAGTCTCATTCATCCATCCATCTGATGCAAACATAATAATAATAAAGCTCCATGTGGAGCACAAGTGTCATAGATGTATAGTTCATACAACACCTAAATTATCATTCTTGACAGGGTCCATAGCCTTCATAGGACAGCCAAAGTGGTCCATGGCACAAAAAGGGTTAAGAAACCCTGCTCTAAACAATTATTTTGAATGATTCTCGTCTGAAATTCACTGAGAAAACCAGAGTGCTATATATGTCAGTTAAACCCAGTATTTTTTTTTATACATTAGAGAGACTGCATGCTAAATGCACAGTTAAAGTGAATGGCTGATACATATATATACGGTATATAGAAGGTGCACATATTGATGCGACACCTTTTTCTAACTAGACCACACGGAGTTGTTACAACCAACCATGGCTGAAACCCCATCCGATGCAAAAGAGACGCATTTCGTAAGACTCTGCATAGTTTTAAATTTTCTCAGAAATGAAATTGAAAATGTTATCTCCTGTAGCCTGTAGCACCGGAATTAAACACAGAAACTCGGTTCAAATTGTATCTCTCCTATCGCTAAAAAAAAAAAAAAAAAAAAAATGAACCAAGATATACAAGTATTTTTGCTTGTAAAGATTACTAGATTTATCTTGTCCTTAATGGCATCAGTGTGAATATGAACATGCAGTTTTAACTTATTAATAAAATAAAATAAAAACGCTGCACAACCTCATGACGTATAATGCATTGAAACCACCACTGCAAGACTTAGTGCAGGCTTCTTTCTTCAGAAAAAAAGATTCGTGCTGAACATAATATAATTAATGTGATCGATCTTCAAGAAGGCCAAGATTGTTCTGGTGTGTAGAAACTCGTTACCTTTAATGCCATAATGCAGCTTTTACTGCAAGGCTGAGATATCCATCTTGAATCTCGAATGTCTCCTTATCGACCAGACGTCTTATGGTTTTAGTAGGATCTGCTCAGTGTTTGTTCTTTTGTTCATCTGTTCCTGCAAGGTTTGTGGTATGGCCGAGTCTGTAGAATTGATTTGCTGCGAGTGTCAAGCTGTTGGCCACAATGAAGCACCTACACAAAAAATGTAACGGCAATTGTGTAATGATAGGAACCTGTGTAGAGTGTTTCAGCAGGAGATCTCAGGGGTGTCTGTGAGTCAAAAGAAGACTAAAACTACTGATACCTTAAGTATGTCGTATGGCGAGTAATAAATGTAAAACAAATTGCTACAGATACGACCGTTACAAAGAGCATGTTACTGTTTGGTGCAGGCTTCCTACAGCGGAACCAGCTACAGTGTTGGCTCCATATCCGTTAAGAGCAAAAAAAGGAAAAGGATGGTGCTGATGACAACAGGAGGCAATATGATCATCAGAAAAAGTTTCTTCTTCCCCCCTCTCCCTCCGTCAGACGAGTATTTCGGCCCATTTATCTCCTTTACGGCCCTAACGGGGACGGGCCAACTTGGATCATGACTCCCAAGTGTCGGCCTTCTTCTTCGTTTTCTTTTGTTTTGTTTTTTTCCTGGGCTGGGAGTTGAATATACATTTCTCGGCGAATAGCAGGTCTAAACCTGATTAATAAAAGTGCTTAAACGACGCCTATTACACATGTTGAACAGAAGGAGTTCACTTTCTTTGGGCATGTAATAAGAAGAGGAAGGCTGGAATATGTTGAGCCAACAGTGTGACGAGATGGAAGTTGGTAATCAAATATTGTGGTTCCCAGAGATGGAGAATAGAGCTGGTGAACTAGTGAAGGGATGGCACAGGACAAGCCAAGTAGTTAACTGCCCAGCCTTAGATTGTAGTTGTAGAAGAGAGATGTGACGTCACCTTCTCGCTAGACCTATCCTATGCGCCAAGGGAGTATATATTAATAGTTGATGTAAAATGCAGCTCGTTAATTATCCCTACCAATTTAGAATATTAAATAATTCTCTTAATTTCCACACAAGAACAAAATTTCGAACAGAACTGGAATTTAAACAAAATCAATCAGCTGCAATTTATAAAATATGTCTGTATATTTATTAATTAAAACGTAAGTTTGGTAAAGACTGCATATATATATTTTCACAAATCACAAGTTGACAAATTAAAAGTTATCGCTGTTTTTGTTCACCATTTCGGACAGTTGGTGACTTCTGAATCTTGTTTCTTCAAAGTAATGAGTACTTATCTAATTTAGGTTCTTCACTGCAGGCACTTCTTGTTAAACATCAAGTGTTGGTGTCCAAAATACTTAATTCTCCTAGACAGGTAGCCACAATGCTACTATCCGGCGATTGCAGAGTGGTTCTTGAATCACGCATTGCAGTATTTTACGCATCTTATCAGAAGCTTTTGTCGTGACTCTCTCGGATAAAAACCTGAAATATATGCACAGATTATGGTATCTGTTTCATTCTACCAAGACAATCATGCGATGATGGCGGGCAACTGTTGATCAGAATCTTCATTTAGGCAACATAGTCCATGAGGCCGTGGTCACGCCAATCAAAGAAGTAATAAAATCAATAAAATGCATCGTTAGACTATAGACATCGTTTACACACATTTTTCTTATTTTTCTGTCTTGATTACTCCCTGTTAATCTTAAGTTATACCAAAAGTAGTTTCCCCTTAAAGGTATTACATCAACGAAATTTTAATATGAACGAAGGAAACTAAGAAAGCAAAGAAGAAGATGAACTCTTTGGCATCCAGCATTTAAAAGCTAAGACCTGAAAAGGACTGTAGGCTGTTAAAGCTAGTATTGCGCAGTCTTGACAAGGTCTTCAAGCTGCGTCATGCTATTCAGGATTGTTCAGGTTATATTCAGTTGAAAACCAATTTCAGTTAGCAGCACAGGGTTTAGAGAACAAAGATTAAGATATCAGCAGGTAATTAATAGTCAATGCTAACATTATATTAAATGTTACAGCAATTTTCATAACACCAAAATACTTGTAACCCAACGATTAATACAAGTAATATACTCTTCAGACACAGTATTACGGATCTGAGCTTATCACTTATACAAGTCTGCTCACAAGCAGGTTAGTTTTGTTTTTCTCAGCTATGGGCTGTGGCTATGTGGCTTCGACAAGTATGTGTCAGTCCGCTGGACGCCTTTTCAGCTATAAATGTTTGAGATTCCAGAAATTGAAACTGAGCGAGCGTGTATACCCAACCTAGATCCAACCCTTTCCTTCTCGGAGGTCCGCGTCGGCGTTCACTTTTCTACTTGTAACTTTCGTAGGACTTCAGTGCTGTTGTGCAATTTTTTTCCGACAAAATCATGATTTCCTCGTTCAGATAATGATTTCCTACTGCCATAATTACGTGTATTTGTAATTGCTGTTCAAATCTCAAAAAGATTTTTAGATTTTTTATTCCGTTCAAGTTCTTAATCATAACATTATAGCAGAATTACTAGTGTGCGATTCATAATTTATCATATACACTAATTTAAATGGCAATTCCAGGGTGTCTTGCCCGTTTCTCTAGAAACAGGAAGTATTGAAAGAAAAAGAGATAAAAGGACGATAAAAAGAGGATATCTGGACAGCTTGACATCGTGGCATGGAGGAACGTCATCGACCAAAATTGATCAACAGCACTGGGAATATCAGATTGTGGGGAGACAAGATCACCAGCGCCATTTAGTATGGGAAGAAGACAAATTTTTTTTTTTAAGTTATAACCATTATCACCATGGTTATCTACATCATTGTCATGATCGTTATCATCACATTCACCTTTGTGGTGGGTTTGATGTTAATACAGTTTGTTGTTAAGAAATCTTAGTGTAACTGAATGAGGTCAGCTGTGAAGGTCCCTGAATATAATAAATGTTAGAGTAAATTTCCAGGGCACCTTTCTACTACCACCACTATGATCTCATTCAGACTTATTCTAGATAGGCTGTAAGATGACTACGTTTGGTGTCTAGGGTTATGAAATGTTAGTGTAAGGTTGCATTAACCAACTAAACATATAAACAATTACACAATTATTTTATTATCTAATACAACACAACAGTACCACGACAATCACATACGAACTACACTTTAAAAGACTATCTTTAGTAAGTCAGTGTTTGAAAGTTGGTAAAGTTAAATGTTTTTTCAATTTATTGTCCTGAATCTAATTCATTTGGAATCAGGACTGTCAATCAAAAGTGAAATCATAGAAATTAATTACATCAATCAATTTATACAATGGGTCTTCTGTCCATAATACACATATTATTATTATATAAGGGTGTAGTGTATTTTCTAACTGAGGTGATTTCTAGTATACACTGGTAGATTGTTTATTATCATCATCTCTGCATGTTGTTTGTAAGTTCTATGGACACTGATGGAATGTTTCTATCACTATTCCCAGTCTCTTATTTTTAATATAATGTTAGTTGAGCGATCAGGTGCCGAACATGCACCTATCTTTGTAATATGATGTAGGAATCTTCCTGCACTTCGCTGAACGACAACCTTCAGCTTCCACTTCTTCAAGAATGATGGTGGTCTACAGTTGTCTCCGAAAAAGGCAAGACTGTGGCATGAATATATCGGCCCACTGTAGTCTGGCACCAGTTATTGACAGCAACCAAAAACCTCTGAAATCAGAAGGATATGCCTCCTTCGTAATCAACCGCCTACAGTAATATTCAACAACCAGTACAGGCACATTACAAACAAACATGTAAGATCAGCTCTTTACGACAATCCCTTTCACCAGTTTCTTTTGATGTGACCAGGTATACCAGTATTACTCTCCCCTAATAGTTACAACGCCTCTGCAATTCCAGCAATAATCTGTTGTCCATACAATAGGATAGGTACTATGCTCCTGATGATAATCATATATAATTTAGTTGGTCTACACCTCTCTGATAGTCTTTCATATGCTGGATCAATCTCTAGACTCCGTTTTGAGTCTGCCATAGACTCACTTACTTACAGTCGTATGTTAGTATCTCACATTCAAATTTTATTTTAAATAAAACGTTAAGAAAATCAATCTTACCACAGATGCAAGAAAATGACACAAGTAAACGATGACTAGGCAATAGAATATGGCACATTTTCGATCTACCCTATGTCCAGGCTTTTCCTATGTTAGAAAATTCTCCGCCTGCTCTCATCGATCTTGCTTTACACAAAATTTTATTGAAATGGCAGTGAACAGTCCCCGTTTCGTGCCAATATCTACTGCTTTGTCCAATGGGACCATGTTTACATTTATTTTTGAATCTATCGTTTCAAATAACAACTCTCAATATGTTTCAAGGCAAATATTTTTAGTTTTAGGTCAACCAATCATACTTCGCCTTCCTTTAAAATCCAACCAATCAAATATCCCGTACCTTTTAACCTCATTTACCCAAAGCCGTTTTTTCAAAACATGCCATAAAAATTTATAAACAGGCATGATCTTTTCCTGACAGTCTGGTCGGATCCACTGTAGTATTATGGCTATAATTAGTTAATTAATGGACTATTTGCGTAACTACTGCCCCATTCTTTGTCAGCAAGTCCTAAGGTACACGTACACGAATATACAATTTATATGGGAGGACTAGTTGGCTTGGTTCAGAAGTACACATTTTTTTTTCTATGTTAGTTTTTTTTATTTTTAGTCTACTACCCGTTCAATTCTTTTCCATGTGCTGTCCTCTCTATTTACGTGATAATTACGTCCTTTGAAATAAGAGCTAAGGTTGTTTTTGTGACACGAGTTGTCTACATGTTCTAACTTTTTCCTCGTATTTTGGGGAAACCCCTAAGGCAAAGCGTGCAAGTTGGTTGTAGACTTAGAACCAATTGAGACGTGCTTTGCTTGTTATCGAGCCTTGCCCCTCCTCGTTTCACAATGCATTTTAAGCACATATTTCTTAGAACTAGGAAAAGTATGCATTTATGTCAAGGACAAATTTGAAAATTTGGGTACCGTTTTGTTCGGCTATTCGTTAGCAAGTAATAATCTGAAGGCGTAGGCGATACCAACCGTTCTAGCAGAAAATTCTTTTGTACTTTCCCATCCTTGCCCCCATGCCCCATATTGTCATATATCAATTTAGATATTGTATTTAGAGATCACTACAACCTTGATTATCACCATCCGCAGGATTCTCATTATCATCACTCTGATCAACTTTGCTGTCATCACGTTATTGTCATACTCATCATCTTCATCATCGTCGTCAATAACCTAATGAGCTTTAACGTAGTGATCATCATCATGGCCATTATAATTGTCATTTTCTTTTCCTTTTTATTTATGATTATGTAGTATTTTGTTACGTTTGGGTCTTTTATAGTCGTGTTATTAGGTTCATTGATTTTATAGTAATTTTATTACGCTCTGTGAGATTATAGTAGTTTTATTACGTTCAGTGAGTTTAGAGTAATTTTATTACGTTCAGTGAGTTTATAATAATTGTATTACTTTCAGTGAGTTTGTAGTAATTTTATTACGTTCAGTGAGTTTATAGTTTTATTACGTTCAGTGAGTTTAGAGTAATTTTATTACGTTCAGTGAGTTTATAGTAATTTTATAAGGTTCAGTGAGTTTATAGTAATTTTATTACGTTCAATGAGTTTATAGTAATTTTATAACGTTCAGTGAGTTTATAGTAATTTTATTACGTTCAGTGAGTTTATAGTAATTTTATTACGTTCAGTGAGTTTATAGTAATTTTATTACGTGCAGTGAGTTTATAGTAATTTTATTACGTTCAGTGGTTTTGTTGCAATTGTGTTTCGTTCAGTGGTTTTGTTGCAATTGTGTTTCGTTCATTGGTTTTATAGTAATTTTACTTCGTTCAGTGGTTTTATAGTAATTTTATTACATTCATTTGTTTTATAGTAATTTTATTACGTTCAGTGCTTTTATAGTAATTTTATTACGTTCAGAGGCTTTATAGTAAGTGTATTCCGTTCAGTGGCTTTATAGTAATTTTACTTCGTTCAAAGGTTTTATTGCAATTTTATTTCACTCAGTGAGTTTATAGAAATGTTATTACGTTCATTGAATTTTATAGTAATTTTATTACGTTCAATGGATATATATTAATTTTATTACGTTTAGTGCTTTTATAGTATTTTTATTTCTTTTATAGCAATTTAATTTCATTCGGTGCTTTTATAGAATTTGTATTACGTCCTGCGCTTTTACAGTACTGGCTGTACATAGGTATATATTCATATACAACCCTATCTGTAAACCACAGACGTATATCTTGTCTGCCAGCTGCTCGAGATCTTCTCAGCACTTCATCACACACTGATGACCAAACCAGCTCTGGTCTCTCTCATCACCCACTAATGACCTCTGGTCATTTCTGCGTTGTGTGTTTTTTTCGCCACTTCCCTGATTCGCTGACCCAAATCTTATTTTCTTAAATTTATTGGTCGAGCTTATCTGTTCACGAACATTCTATTTACATCTCTATGATCACTCACTTTTAGTTAACGTGAGCCGATATTCTGATCTTTTGTCACTTAGCAATTTATTATTATTCTCATTCATTATTTTTTCTTTGTGAGCTGTCCTAACTGTTTATCTCACTCTAACAACAGCACGAATAATGCTAAGGCAAGCCTCGCGGTGACAATGTGTCCGACCGACCGAAGTACTTACGGCGGGAATTATGTTAGTTGGGATACGGGAAATCCCGTACTATACGTAGGGCCTAGGGGTATTAGTAACTTGATTGCACGACTGGGCGCTAGACTAAAACAAGATAGAGAACCACTCATTTGATTTAGTTTGTCTATTGACATTTATTGTTTCTTCAGTCTGTGTTTGATTTTCATCCTATCTTGTTGCATATTTGTTTGTGCTGCTCCAACGAAGCCATCGTAGCAGATACGCTTATATGGTTTGTTCACTTGGGGCTCTAAAGTTCTAAAGCACATTGTCATATCTGCATTGGTTTCCTTTGTTAAAATACTTCAAACAAACGTGAAGCACCGTACAACATACCTCTGTTTACTAAGTTCTCGCGGGCTTCAACGCTAAAGCTATCATCGTCATTATCATCATCATCAGTACCTTTCATCTGCCCGTGGAGCACGGCTCTTCAACAAAAACATGCCACGCCTTCTTTTCCTATGCCATCTGTTCAAGGTCTTTACGCGTCTCGTGTATTTTTCATGTCTGTCTTCAATTCTCTTCTCTGTGTTTGTGCGTTTCTTTCTTTTCTGTTCTGTTCTTATCTGTTTGTTATTTTTTTTTGGCCTACCACTATTTTTCTTGCCCTGGGGATTACAAAAGTGGGACTGGTTTTCTTAAAGTGTGTCTTGCTGTGTCACTTATCGTCTGCGTTTTCTCCTGGTTTTCTTAAAGTGTGTCCTGCTTAACGCCGGCGTTTTCTCCTGGTTTTCTTAAAGTGTGTCCTTATGACATAATTTGTGCGCTCTCTTCTCCTCTCCGGCAGTATTGAACTATATTTGTAGTGGGTACTGAATTAGGTGCATTATTATGTTGTTATCACTCTTTTTTTCTCTACTATCATTGTTCACGTTTCACGCTTCGATGCATAAGAGAGCCAGACAAGCGTATCGCTCATACCTGAGAGATTAATTGAGTCCCCAAAACATGATAATACCACATTGATTCCAGGTAAATGCGAGCACGAAGTGTTTGCTTAAAATTGCATAATTACTTCCGACTCGACAGGAAAAATGTAAGAAGTTGTAACGTAAACATTACCAAGAATTGTCGGATGTAGCAACTCCATATACGGATGATGACTGTTTGAAATTTTCACGCATGAGTCATACAGAATACTGCATGAGGAAACGTTTTCATAATATAAGCTTTGAATGTATTGGCTGGCTTCAGAGGCGACAATAAACAACCGCGCTGATTGGGAGTTTGTCTGAAAACGCCAGGTGGAAGCGTGGGCCGGGAACTTACGATATAACGAAGGACACGTTTGACATACGGCACTTCATTCATGAAATCGTCAAAGTAGACAGCTCGGACCTTGCCACACAAAAAAAAAATAGTCAGGACTCTGAATTTTTAGGAACGGAAAAACGTATTAGAGCATCTTTTATCCTCTGGAAAAGAAAACTCGCCAATATTAAAACTGAACCGGAATCCTACAGAAACTACTCACAAGTCACAGAGGAATTCTAGAATAATAAATAATATCACAGACGTGTGTTCGAGGCGAACGAACGAACGAACGAACGAACGAACTTTATTTTCAAAGGGTTAAGAACCGTCTGTGTTAAGTTGCCTAGACTATTTACCTGAGCAAGACGTCTAAGATTTGCCTAGTTACTAGGTTGGTGGTACCCACGTTACCAGCTGTACTAGTCTGTGGTTCGAAGCTTGAGATCGACACGTGAAACCTACATCCCATGGGTGGTGAAGATCCCTGCCTCGACCAGAAGCGGTTACCTCCAGAATCCTTTGGAGACGCGCCCTTGCCACATAGACAAAGTGACGGAACCAGCAGCACCAACATTTCAGCAGTTTGGAGGCTAAGTCATAAGTTTAGCAGGCCACACCAAAAAACTAAATTTTCATCTCCCAAACCGAGATCTATGATGAACCATAATATCTCACAAATACCATTTCATATTTATTTACATTTGGTTCAAAGTAATCGATCATTAAATTTGTATATGTTGATTTTGACAAGTTCGTAGTTGAATTACTCATTACAGAGAATGGCATATGTATGATCCAGAACCTCTAGTGTGTATATATATATATATATATATATATATATATATATATATATATATATATATATATATATATATATATATATATATATATATATATATATATATATATATATATATATATATATATATATATATATACACACACACACACATACACACATATCTACGAGGGGCGTTCAGAAAGTAATGCACCACATCGTTTTTCTCAGCTAATAATGAAGACAGAAGAATGAAATTTTGCACACTTCAAATATGGCATGTGCCAATTGTGAGCACCAAATTGCACTGCAACCGGCCAAATAATACAGCTGCCCTAAACCGTTGAAATGGAGCGTGTTAGCAACGTGCGTTATAAGCAGCGAATTGTGATAGAATTTCTCGTTGCCGAGAAGGAAACTGTTGTGAATATTCACAAGCGTCTATGTGATGTGTATGGAAGTTTTGCAGTCGACAGGAGTACAGTCAGTCGCTGGGTTCAGAGAATGAAAGAATCAGGAAGTGGAGATACTGAGCTGATTGATCGGCCACGCTGTGGACGTCCTGCCACAGCCACCAACGCAGAAATGTTGAAATGCGCTGAGGGCATTATTCTTACTGATAGGCGAATCACTACTCAACAATTGGCCTTACAGCTGTCAGTCAGCATTGGTAGTGCAAATGCAGTTATAAAAACTCTCGGATTTTCTAAGGTTTGCGCAAGATGGGTTCCTCGAAGTCTTACAAATGACCACCGATTGCAAAGGAACGCAATTTCTTCTGAATTGTTGGAGCGTTGCAATGCTGATGGAGAGAACTTTTTGGCTAAAATCGTTACAGGTGACGAAACCTGGGCACATCATTTTGAATCTGAGACAAAAAGACAGTCAATGGAGTGGCATCATCCGCAATCACCACGAAGAAGGAAATTCAAGACAATTCCTTCAGCTGAAAAGGTCATGATCACTGTCTTTTGGGACATTGAAGGTGTGATTCTTGTGGACGTTATTCCAAGAGGAGAGACAATCAATTCGCAAGCTTACATTAAGACATTGAAAAAACTCAATCAACGTTTTCGCAGAGTTCGGCCGCACAAGAATCCAACAGACCTGCTTCTCCTTCACGACAATGCGCGACCTCACACAAGTCTGGCAACACAGGAAGCAATCACCAAATTTGGTTGGACTGTACAACCCCATCCACCCTATAGTCCCGATTTGGCACCCTCTGATTTTCATCTATTTGGTCCACTTAAAGATGCACTCCGTGGGACAAGGTTTGAAGATGATGAAAGAGTGATTCATGCAGCGAAGAAATGGCTACATTATCAAGACATAATCTGGTACGGGCTAGGAATACATGCACTTGTTTCGCGCTGGCATAAAGCCGTACAAGTTGATGGGGATTATGTTGAATAATACCGATGTTTACATGACATATCCATGTATATTGTGTATAAATTTCATGCTTTTTGAATAAACAGCTCCTGAGAAAAACGATGTGGTGCATTACTTTCTGAACGCCCTTCGTATATGGAGCTAATAAAAGTAATTTCGCTGAATTAAATCGGCTGGGGGATTGAACGAGCAAATCATTTATTTCCATCTTCACATAAGGCGGCGGGTCAGATACAAAGTTAACGTGCTAAGACTCATTGAACATTGTTCTTGACTTCTGAAATATCTTGCGAAATATCTACAACTCTGCCAAGAGTTATCTTGTGCGAAGGTAGACACCTTTGAAGACCCACATTAGATACTCTAGGTTTTGGTCACTGATGGCCCACTAATGCAGAGAAAGGGGAGGCAACCCGTGAAAGTCCTACCTAACGCCGGCGTTTTCTCCTGGTTTTCTTAAAGTGTATCCTGCCTAACGCCGGCGTTTTCTCCTGGTTTTCTTAAAGTGTGTCCTACCTAACGCCGGCGTTTTCTTAAAGTGTATCCTGCCTAACACTGGCGTTTTCTCCTGGTTTTCTTAAAGTGTGTCCTACCGAACGCCGGCGTTTTCTCTTGGTTTTCTTAAAGTGTGTCCTACATAACGCCGGCGTTTTCTTCTGGTTTTCTTAAAGTGTGTCCTACCTAACGCCAGCGTTTTCTCCTGGTTTTCTTAAAGTGTGTCCTACCTAACGCCAGCATTTTTTCCTGGTTTTCGTAAAGTGTATCCTGCCTAACGCCGGCGTTTTCTCCTGATTTTCTTAAAATGTGTCCTACCTAACGCCGGCGTTTTCTCCTGGTTTTCTTAAAGTGTGTCCTACCTAACGCCAGCGTTATTTCCTGGTTTTCGTAAAGTGTATCCTTTCTAACGCCGGCGTTTTCTCCTGGTTTTCTTAAAATGTGTCCTACCTAACGCCGGCGTTTTCTTTTGGTTTTCTTAAAGTGTGTCATACTTAACACCGGCGTTTTCTCCTGGTTTTCTTCCACTGATGTTTGTGTGGTTCTTTCTATCGGCTCCACATTAGCGTTGCTGTCATATCATTTCAAACATGAAAGTGCAAGCAGTTCAGTTAATCAGTGGTTTGCTTGCGTTCCGTTTTGGCAAGGTCAGTCAGTCAGATATGACGCTTTAATGCGGGGTTTCTTGCCTGTCATTTTCATGTACTCACATTCAAACCAGTCCCACTCATCTATCATCCTATATATAAAATCCCAGCTTTATCTGTCAGTACATAACGCTAAGGGAAGCTACTTTGGTTGAAAGTTAAACATTAATTGTATAGTTTCCCTCATATGTACTCTCCCGAAAATAGTAACACTTACTAAAGAAGAATGCGCAAATGAAGGTGTGCACAAAAATATTTATAGAATGTGTGATCCCGTAAACACACATTGGGATCCTTGCTGCGGCTACGTAGTTCGTGTACTGTGGTGGTGCACAATCGTTTTTTTTTTAATACTTTAGAATAAGTAAAATTGCCGTTAGGTATTGGTGCTTTTGAATTTAATTCCCGTCTTATGACGGGCTTTTACACTAGTTCATAAATAGATGTGTGGAAACTGCATTTGACCCCATTGAAGAAAGCCAGCGCCAGAACACTTATTGCGCTGTTGCTGCGGTGGTTTCTATAGCATTTGTTGGTCACAGTAAGTGGTTGCTGTCCGTAAGGGACGTCTCTTAGGAGCATTATTACAATCTTGATTAGATATAGTTAGCCTTTGGGCCGGCTTTTTTCATTTCTGTCTCCAGTTCTTGTCTCCATGTGTTTTTCTGTCTTCTACTTCTCTTACGCTGGGGATTCCAGAACGAGGACTGTCTTTTAATGCTGTCAACAGATTTCTTGTCATTTATTTTCTTGATGTATCCATTATATATGTCATTTTTAGCTGTTCAGCTGTAAACCTTTGATGATAACTACGTCTAGCAGAAGCTGCAGGGGTCATTCACAGTTACTGATTTAGCGCCAATGTTTGAGCAATATCAGACGTTAGTGGAACTTAAATCTAGGTACGGTTATGAAGGGAAATTGAAATCTAGATACGGTCATGAAGGGAAACTTAAATCTAGATACGGCCATGTAGGGAAAGTTAAATCTACGTACGGCCGTGTAGGGAAACTTGAATAGCTCGTACTTGGGAATATAGTTTCGTGGACATTTTCTTTATCTAATTAGTTTTGTGTTTCTTATTTTTGTTCAGAGCATCTTTTAAACATATTTTTTTTATCCTTCGCTTCTGTTCATTGTCCTCTTCTTCTCTTGTGTTTGTTTGTTTGTTTGTTCCTCTAGTTGTCTTACTGTTATTATGGTGTCCTCCGTCTAAGTTTTCTCATCTAATTTTTTCTTCTCTTCCTGTTTCTCATTCATTATCATCATTTGCCTTTTTCCTGCATTTTCTTCTGCATCATTTCCTTATTATTCTTCGACTTATTCATATCTTCTCCAGTTTTTGTTACTTCTTCTTTTGCCACTTCTTTTTCTTCTCTCTGTCTGTCTGTCTGTCTGTCTGTCTCTCTCTCTCTCTCTCTCTCTCTCTCTCTCTCTCTCTCTCTCTCTCTCTCTCTCTCTCTCTCTCTCTCTCTCTCTCTCTCTCTTCCATATTTTGTTTCTAATTGTTGTTATTATTTTCTTAATCCTTTCTCCTTGCTTTATATTTTAAAAATATTATTGTTGTCTTTCGTCTTTAGATTAAAGTTTCTCTTTCTTATTAGAACATGTTCGAACACTATAAAATCAGGCCGAAAACCACACGAAGGGTATTGAAGACAAGCATGAAAGTAATGAATAAGACGTGGAAATACCGTTATTGAAGGCCCATGCTTATGGGGGGGGGGGGGCGGAGGGTAACAGGGACGACAATCAGCTACCTCTACTTTTACTCTTTTCTAGTTCTTGTATATCAAATTTGGTTGGCCTGTTTTACCTTTGTCAAGCCTTTGATGTGTGGAAAATATCATCTGTGTCCCCCTGAACATGTGGCCAGTATCATCTGTGTCCCCCCTGAACATGTGGCCAATATCATCTGTGTCCCCCCTGAACATGTGGCCAATATCATCGGTGTCCCCCTGAACATGTGGCCAGTATTATCTGTGTCCCCCCTGAACATGTGGCCAATATCATCTGTGTCCCCCCTGAACATGTGGCCAGTATTATCTGTGTCCGCCCTGAACATGTGGCCAATATCATCTCCCCCCCCCCCCCTGAACATGAGGCAATATCATCTGTGTCCCCCCTGAACATGTGGCCAATATCATCTGAGTTCCCCCTGAACATGTGGCCAATATCATCTGTGTCCCCCCTGAACATGTGGCCAAGATCATCTGTGTCCCCCCTAAACATGTGGCCAATATCATCTTTTCCCCCCCTGAACATGTGGCCAATATCATCTGTGTCCCCCCTGAACATGTGGCCAATATCATCTGTGTCCCTCCTGAACATGTGGCCAATATCATCTGTGTCCCCCTGATAAGTGCTATTTTTGTGATATAGCTCGTCCAGTCACCACGTTAATAAAGCTGGTATTGGTGTAAATGGTCAACTCAAAACCGGCACAGTGTTGGGCATACAGGTCACCTTGTCCCAAAACGTAATGAGGCCCCGACAAGGATGTAATGTTGACTATGAGTATTAATGTGAGTGTCAATACGCGAATGCATGGATTGTTCTGAAGAGTTGACTAGAAGATCAAACACTCACTCACACGTAGTTAGAAGTTAATGATGCAGACTACTGTGGTCGTTTCATACTGTTTAATTGGACGCACACACTTGGACAGTACGGGTATAGTTACAGGAAAACAGGTCGACATATCATCATACTGTTGATCAATGGTCTACAATCTTAAGTTGGCATTCATGTTGAAGAACATTACAATGGAACGTCCGTAGACAAGCACTTAGATTTCCACTGTTTACAAATATAACCATCAGGCCTTACTGACCGATCATGTCAGTTAATAAATAATGTTCAAGCATGACTCCTAGACAGAACCTCTTTTCTAGCGAAGATTTCTTTCGGTAAAGTTCAGCAAATATTTCTGAAGACAATGTTAACCCACCAGTATTGGGTTTTCTTTATAACTGTGATCTCTTAATCATCACCTGATAATAAGGGGCATCCCTGTTCTCTGATCAATGATCGACAAAAAATAGGATCCAAAATGGCTTCTGGTTCCAGTGAGCATTACTCACTATACAAATGCATAGTAAAGCTTCAATAAAGGCTTTGTTCATGAACACAAATGTTTCTACAAGAATCAGCATATTCTTTCATCATAACTGCTGCATACAATCATATTCAGTGCTGCTAGGTAACATGTCATCCCGACATATTGATATAGATAATCGTCATGTAGACGTCTGCCCATCTAAGCCTAGCAAGGAAAAGTTCAGCAAAAAAGTTCTTTTACCTGGGCATGGAAAATACACTAGCAGAACACATACGCCCTCTCCTGGCGTTACAGAATAAACACTGGGGAACTCATAGACTTAATAATCATATCAGAAACTATCTTCTTCCCCATAATAGATCACAGCGCTCAATAAACTTCGGACTGGTCTCCGACATGGCATTCACCAGGCATTCCATCATCACGGAAGACCCTTTTTCCTCTCCGCATGCGCAGAAACTGCCTGACCCCAACGTTCAGTACAAGGAAAAATAGTCCCACATAGACATACAAAGATATCACGATATAAGACCGAATCGTCTGAAATAGACACGGAGTAAACATAGACTCGGACCATAAACATTCCTGCATAAACCTAAGCAAGAACAATCTGTTTCTTGCCCAACAAGGAACAGACCAACAAAATCTGGATTCATACGCCAAATTCGATATCCAGGGGAGATAACCCATATAACAAAAGTATCAATCAATCATGGGTGATATATCTTTGACCAGGAAAGCATCCTGATTCTAAAAACAAATACTTTCCCTCAGCCAAATAAATATTATAATAACTACATACATTGCCACCAGTAATCTGTTGGTAACAGACTACCGCAACCCCCGGGAAAAAAAATGAAATTTTATTTTTTTCATCTGAGAGCAACATACAATAGGCTCACAACGCACGAATAATGCGCAGATGACTAATAAGAGAATTTATAATGTCAAATTAAGGTAAAGTCGAAGCATAGATCGACTTGTGAGAATATATCTCAACATCTCAGAGAAAGCATTTCTCTTAAGCATAAATATTTCCAGGGAGGTGCCACCAACGTATACTACAATGTTGGCAATGACATAATGCATATAACAATTTCATATTTAAGCAGTATAAGTACATGATTGACAAAGAAGAAAAATCATCAAAGAACAGCGGTGAATATATATCAATGAACGTAGTGATAGTAGTGATACAATCACTATATTACAAATTACAATGTGTATCTATCTTGATATAGAAAAAGAACTGTTGTAGAGTTAGATGTGTTAAGAAGTCCAAGACCTAACAGTTAGGTGGAATTATGTGGGCATCTAGACAGAATGTCTGCCATCACATTATCTGATCCACGGATAGCTCGTACCGAGAAATGAAAAGGTTGAAGAGCAATTGCATATCGAGAAGACCTCGAGCTCTTCAAATTCTTACTCTGTATAGCCGTAAAAGTTTTCTGGTCGGTTTCTACTATGAAATGTGCGCCTAGAAGGAATCTTTATAGTTTGAGAATTGACCAGACCATAGCCAATAGTTCACGGTCTAAAACCGAATAATTCCTTTCTGCAGCATTAAGTTTTCTGGAGATATACATTACAGGATGCAGAGTTCCAGAGTACTCTTGCATTAGTGCCGCTCCAATCCCACTGGATGAAGTGTCACTACGAAGAACAAATGTCTTATCTGTAGTAGGTAACACTAAAATAGGTGGTGTTGAAAACAAATTTTTAATCTTATCCAAAGAGGATTGGCATTCCTGTGACCAGTGGACCATATTAGGCGACCCTTTCTTTAGTAGTGTAGAAAGAGGTGCCATGATAGAGGATAGATTCGGAATGAATCTTCCATAAAATTGCATAAGACCTAAGAGACTTCGCACCTGCTTTTTAGTCTTAGGGATAGAGATGTTAAGTATCTTAGTGATATTATGGTCCTCTGTCTTTAGGAAACCATGACCAACTCGATGGCCTAGGAAAGAAATTTCGCTAAAACCAATGCAGGCTTTAGAGGGTTTCGCTGTCAGGTTATACTCGCGTAGAGTAGACAGTAATTCAACTAACCCCGAATAGTGATCTTCCCAAGTATCGCTGAAAAGACAGATGTCGTCTAGGTATGCAATGATATCTGACCGATAAGATAGGATTCGACGCATCATGCGTACGAATGTAGCCGGTGCGTTCACAAGGCCGAAACTTGTCGCTGTTCTCCTAGAGATAAATCAGGAGAGACAGTAACATTTTTCCATGATTCACTAGAATGAAGTGGAATCATCGGAAGCGGAAGATTAACATCCGAAAAACTTGTTTCCTCATCCTGTATTATGGACAGTGATGAGTAATGACCATGTTGGACTGGTGAATCGTCCGTTGCCTGGAAAATAGGCTGTAAATAATCCGGACATTCATGGAATTCCGTAAGCATATTGATGTGGAAGGTTTTATGCTTTCCATCAATATCGACAATGTAGTCAACATCGGAAATTTTCGAGATTATATCGTACGGACCTTTCGAAGAAATAAGAAGTCTGTTTTCCCTACAAGGTAGCAAAACAAATGCTTTGTCACCAGGACAAAGTTGTCGTAAGGTTCTTTTCTTATTGGCAAATTGTCTTGCCTTCTGTTTAGCAAATTCAGAAGAAGAAGTTGCCAATTTGCATGCTTCGATAATCTTTTGTCTCAGCGCGATGACATATTCGTAAGAAGATTTTGTGTCATCGGTAATATTATCAGCGGTTATGAGATCATGAAGCAAAGACGTAGGGCCGCGCGGTCGCGCGCCAGAGACAAGTTCAAAGGGAGAAAATCCTGTATGTTCATTGGGGACCTCTCTGTAAGCGAAGAGGGCCGCGGGTAAAACCCTGTCCCAATCTTGAGGATGATCCTCAGTTATCTTCCCTAGTAAGTTTTTGAGTGTTCTATTTAGCCGTTCGACCATCCCATTGGACATAGGATGATAGATACTACTCAAAGATCTCTCTATCTGCAGAGTAGACATTACTTGAAACATGGTATCCGATATTAGTTGGGTGCCATGGTCTGATAATATCTCTCCGTTGAATCCCAGACGAGAAAATATAAGCCAAAGAGCATCTGCAATATCAGCAGTAGTAATGCTCTTCAGAGGAATAGCCTCTGGCCAGCGTGTGCACATATCAACACACGTCAAGATAAACTGATGTCCTCTAGCAGATTTGATCTTGAATGGACCAATGATGTCTATCGCCATTTTTTGAAATGGTCGAATAGGAATTTCTGCAGCCTGAATAGGTGCAGCATGGCGTGGACCTTTGGATTTGACCTCTTGACATACCTTACAAGATCGACAATAAATTCGTATGTCCTTGTTCACAAAAGGCCAAAAGAAAGCCGCAAGAACTCTTGACTTTGTACAGGAAAAACCCATATGTCCAGCACACTGAGAGTCGTGAGCGTGCTGCAAAATTTTAACTCTCAAATTCTTGGGCACAAGAATCTGAGAATGACTTGACTTAGTGGAGTCTTGCACCATACGTACAAGTACGCCATTCTTCATTGTAATCCAAGATTTACGCTTTGTATCTTTATTCGGATCACCTTTTGTTGCAAGAGTGAAGAATTTCTTTAGAGTCGGATCATCTTCTTGCTGTTTTATAAACGAGTCACGAGAAATTACCAAGGGATCATCTTGGTTATGCACTTCATTATCTTCAGTAGATGAAGTTTGAGGCATATTAAGAGCTTGAGCTCTAGTGACTACAGCATTAGCAGTTTGCATATTTTGTTTTTCCCAAACGGAAATTTGTTGTGGAGTGCATTCTTTGACTCCGTGAATACGACCGATGATAAGATCGGCGATCGGATTCGGCAGAAGACATGCGTGTACATCTCCTGTAAAGAAAGGAGTAGCAATCTTAATGATAGCAGTAGAGTATTTCTCTAAGGTGCCGCCAAATGTTACACATTTGACTACTTTTCCTGTGGCACGAGAAGGATCTACAAGTGACTGCCTAACACCAATTGTGGTGCATCCAGAATCAAAAAGAACTGAGACTGGATTGTCATTTACTAAACCTTTGTGTAAGACAAGAGAACCTCTTCCATCATGCGTGACTAACGCAGGAAGAGCGGGAAGAGGATGGCCACAACTTAAAGTGGACACCGTAGTTGGTTCAAATAATGTTTTGCATTGGGGGCACTGAGATGCTCTCCCAAAATCAAAAGCGGAACATGCCATATTATTAGCATCATTATTATCTTTAGTCTGCTTATAGGCTTCATGGGACTCTTGCTGTGCAGAGTTTGCCTGATAATGTGATTTATGTTTTTTGTATTGTGATCTACCTCGATTATTATTGCCTCTGTAATCATTATTATTTCCTCTATTGTAACCCCTATTTGGGTTTGAGTCATAGTACTCATGGTTACCATTATCATATTCATTATAATGAGTATCTCTATAACTATGGTCTTGTTGTCTCCATGATGGATGACTTGGATAGTTCCTATAATGACTTCCTCTGCGGAAATTCCTATAATTATGACCACCCCTGAATCGAGGGCTGTCGCCTCGTCTCCAGTACTTCGCAGAAGAACCCTGAAATGATTGGTTACCTTGGTTTTGATAACTATTATGATTACCCTTTTTATCAAACCTGTTTTGTGGTCCCTGAAATTTGTGTGAATAATTAGGGTTGTATGGTGTTGCTGAACAACTGGCATGCCTTCCTTAACCTTAGCATTGCTAAAAGCTACGTCCGGATGTGCAGTGACGTATTGGGTACAATATTCTTCCATTTTTTTTAGTGTCTTTGGTTTACGCTCATGTAGGAATTCAAGGAATGGTTTATTTACACTTGACATAATCTTGTCCCTGAGCAACAAGTCTATAAGGGCTTCATATGTCTTTTCTGTTTTGGACAACTCAATCCAACGATTAAATGTAAGACGTGTCCTTGCAATGAATTCTGAGAATTCTACCCCTGATTCAGGTACCATTTTCTTAAACAAAAGACGGTAACCTTCCTCTGTTAATTGATATTTTTTTTAAAGGCTGCTCTGATAACATCATAATTATCCTGGTCAGCCTCTTCTACCAAGCTTAAACTAGTCAGAGTGTCACCTTTCAGTATCTCTGATAACTGATTAGCATATTGTGATCTATCCACATTATGATTTCGACAAGAACGTTCAAATCTATCTAGCCACACTGTTATGTCGTCACTGGATGGATTAAATGCTGGTAGCTTGATCTTGTAAATAAAAGGTTTAACATTACCACCAGATAACTGATTAACATTACCCATGTTTGTCAACTTCAATTTTTCTAACTCAAATGCTAACAGTTTTTCCTCATGTTCCCTTTTTGCCTTTCTCTCCTCTTTGTAGTCTTTTTTCTTGAGCCTCAGCTTCTAATCTTTTTTGTTCAGCTTCTCTGTCTATTCTCTTTTCTTGAGCTTTTTGTTTTTTCTCTTCCTCCTTCTGTGCTTTGACATAATGAGAAAGTGCAAACTCTTTTAACTCCTCAGGAGTCATCCCAAGGGCTCTCCCTTGCTCAATGAAGTAGTCTAAAGTTGCCATAATATTTAATAATATGTGGCTATTATCACTGAAATAACAAATTTATTTCTACCAAACAGGAGCAAGTTTTTAACAAAAACTTGTATAATCAGCTCCCTATATCCCAATCTCTGTGGGAAACAAGCCTTTAAATAAGGTCTTGTATAATCAACTGTGTACCTCTAATAATAGCAATTAATCATCAGTTGATTCTTTCTCATAAGTTCACTACCCAGCTAGTAGTGTATGATCAAATATATTTTATATAGCGTATGTCCACCAAGAACACACACAAAGGACAATCAAGAAGGACAATACGAAAACATTCGCAGAAATCAAATAAGTTAAATCGACAAACAGAAGAAAATAATCACAGAACCTGTGATGATAACTGCGCCGTAATAAACAAAACAAATAACGCCACAGTGTATAAATATAAAGTTGTATAGAACTGAATGATAGGAAAGATGAGACCTACAATTATACAAACAAATCAAAACTAAACTAAAGAACAGAAAAAAATATTACAAAAACAACGATAAGCACAGTCGTCACAGCTAACAAAAAATAGCAACAGATGTTGCATGCAAATTTTCAATTAAGAAAATTGCCCCTACAGACCACTAATATAAGCCCTATGTTACTTGGGAAATCTTATATTAGTCACCTCACCAACCGCCCACGACATAGACACACAAATAATATGTAAACATTTAAACATAAATTCATAAATACATATATATCATATAAATGCAATGTGTTGTAGAGAAGGTTCAGCTGTTATATAATGCAAAGTTTCTAATGTAAAGAAAATGAACTGCCACTTTAATAAACACTAAATTTTGAACTAAACTATTACAATGTTCAATATATAAAGCAGTTCAAGAAGCTCCAACGTTGATGGTTCCAATAACTAACACACGTAGGACTTCTGACCTGTACTGCATTTTTTCCAAAAAAAGTTAAACGTATGTTTGCAACTCGCTGTGATGTCCAATGCAAAAAATGTCAACACGCGCTGACCTAGTTTCAGTATTCGCTTGATAGGTCACGTGAGGAACTGTTGACAAAGTGTAGACTCTCACTGCTGGTGTGTCGTATCAGGCGTCATGGAAACGATCTGGTATGGGTAGCTGACTTCCATGTGGTGTCTTCTGTGCTGGTTAGACCCAGAAAGCTGGCCTACCACACTGATAAATGGTTATTTTTGTGATATAGCTCGTCCAGTCACCACGTTAATAAAGCTGGTATTGGTGTAAATGGTCAACTCAAAACCGGCACAGTGTTGGGCATACAGGTCACCTTGCTCCCAAAACGTAATGAGGCCCCGACAAGGATGTAATGTTGACTATGAGTGTTAATGTGAGTGTCAATACGCGAATGCATGGATTGTTCTGAAGAGTTGACTAGAAGATCAAGCACTCACTCACACGTAGTTAGAAGTTAATGATGCAGACTACTGTGGTCGTTTCATACTGTTTAATTGGACGCACACACTTGGACAGTACGGGTATAGTTACAGGAAAACAGGTCGACATATCATCATACTGTTGATCAGTGGTCTACAATCTTAAGTTGGCATTCATGTTGAAGAACATTACAATGGAACGTCCGTAGACAAGCACTTAGATTTCCACTGTTTATAAATATAACCATCAGGCCTTACTGACCGATCATGTCAGTTAATAAATAATGTTCAAGCATGACTCCTAGACAGAACCTCTTTTCTAGCGAAGATTTCTTTCGGTAAAGTTCAGCAAATATTTCTGAAGACAATGTTAACCCACCAGTATTGGGTTTTCTTTATAACTGTGATCTCTTAATCATCACCTGATAATAAGGGGCATCCCTGTTCTCTGATCGATGATCGACAAAAAATAGGATCCAAAATGGCTTCTGGTTCCAGTGAGCATTACTCACTATACAAATGCATAGTAAAGCTTCAATAAAGGCTTTGTTCATGAACACAAATGTTTCTACAAGAATCAGCATATTCTTTCATCATAACTGCTGCATACAATCATATTCAGTGCTGCTAGGTAACATGTCATCCCGACATATTGATATAGATAATCGTCATGTAGACGTCTGCCCATCTAAGCCTAGCAAGGAAAAGTTCAGCAAAAAAGTTCTTTTACCTGGGCATGGGAAATACACTAGCAGAACACATACGCCCTCTCCTGGCGTTACAGAATAAACACTGGGGAACTCATAGACTTAATAATCATATCAGAAACTATCTTCTTCCCCATAATAGATCACAGCGCTCAATAAACTTCGGACTGGTCTCCGACATGGCATTCACCAGGCATTCCATCATCACGGAAGACCCTTTTTCCTCTCCGCATGCGCAGAAACTGCCTGACCCCAACGTTCAGTACAAGGAAAAATAGTCCCACATAGACATACAAAGATATCACGATATAAGACCGAATCGTCTGAAATAGACACGGAGTAAACATAGACTCGGACCATAAAC
This sequence comes from Oreohelix idahoensis, assembly GCA_024509875.1. Lineage (NCBI taxonomy): Eukaryota > Metazoa > Mollusca > Gastropoda > Stylommatophora > Oreohelicidae > Oreohelix > Oreohelix idahoensis. The sequence continues at coordinate 33,350 of JAMPIV010005389.1, read as the reverse complement.
ATTCCTGCATAAACCTAAGCAAGAACAATCTGTTTCTTGCCCAACAAGGAACAGACCAACAAAATCTGGATTCATACGCCAAATTCGATATCCAGGGGGAGATAACCCATATAACAAAAGTATCAATCAATCATGGGTGATAATTCTTTGACCAGGAAAGCATCCTGATTCTAATAACAAATACTTTCCCTCAGCCAAATAAATATTATAATAACTACATACATTGCCACCAGTAATCTGTTGGTAACACCCCCCTGAACATGTGGCCAATATCATCTGTGTCCCCCTTGAACATGTGGCCAGTATTATCTGTGTCCGCCCTGAACATGTGGCCAATATCATCTCCCCCCCCCCTCCCCTTGAACATGTGGCAATATCATCTGTGTCCCTCCCTGAACATGTGGCCAATATCATCTGTGTCCCCCCTGAACATGTGGCCAATATCATCTGTGTCCCCCCTGAACATCGTCTCACTTACATATTTCTGACGGCTGTTCTCTCATTCTCTGTCGTCGCTATTTACGTTGTTTATTTATTTTTTCTTGTGTCGCTTCACAGCTGTCTCTCTTTACCTTTCTACGTTAATTTCTCTCTTTCTTCATTTTTATTTGTGTGTGTTTCAAGATTTAATCTTCTATGTTCTAAAGGTCTTTCAACTTAACAGAATTAATATTCCTACACATATACAGAACTAGTGGATTCTGGCTTTTATTGTTTTTATTGTCTTTATGATTATTATTATGATTAATATAAATTTATTATTATCATTATTTTGTTGTTGCTTGGACAAACACAACACAAAATAATAACCAGTATGGCAACATGTTCTGCAACGGTGTCATTAGTTTAATGACAACATTGGCTTCTTGTTGCTGTAGAATGTGTTGTAATCTCCCCTTCTACCTAATCAACTACTACGTTTGTAACAGACGTGTAAGTTTGGTTGTAATTCTTCTTTCCATCCAAGTAGTTACTGCCCGTTGCATTGAAGAAAATTCACAAGAAGGGAAGAGAGAACTGAAGATGATATTGCAGAAATATGATGTTTAGCTTGTCTGTAAGACTATGTTATTTTACAGTGAAAATGAAATTTCTGCCATCTTATGTTTTTAAGTTGTGACATATTCTCACATTAAGTAGTGGTTTTGTGGGAGGCTCTGGGTGATATACACCTTTTCTATTCAGGCTCTCTCCCAAAATGTCAACAATCATACAAAAGAATATATTTTAACTAAATAGTGGCGGTTATAAGCATAGGCAGGCTAGACTTAAACCCCAGGACCTCGTGCTTTTAGGGGTCTCGCGCATAAATATGTGCTTGTCGATATAATACGAATTTATTTCAAAGTGGCTTAGCAAGTGCATGCTTGCCTAGGGCCTCGCACAACCTAAAACCACCATTGTGGCCGCGTATTACCGTATTATGTCGTCTAAATATGCGATGACATCTGCATGATCTGATAGAATTCGTCGCATCATGCGCACGAAAGTCGCTGGGGCGTTCATAAGCCCGAAAGGCATAAAATTCCATTGAAACAGACCCCTAGGTGTCGAAAAAGCAATGAGAGGTTTGGCGTGTTCCGTCAGTGGGACTTGCCAATAACCTTTCGACAAGTCTAGTTTAGTAAAGAATTTAGCTTTAGAAAGTCTAATAAGTAGATCATCTAATAATGGCATAGGTTCAGCATCGAACTTCGTAACTTGATTTAATTTGCGATAGTCAACGCAAAGACGTATGTTATTGTCTTTCTTTCGAACAATAACTATCGACGAAGAATAAGCTGAAGTGGATGGTTCAATTATTTGCAGTTGAATCATTTCATCCAATTCTTTCTCGACTTGTGCTTGAAAATGAATAGGTATTGGGTATGGTCTTACTCTGATCGGATTACGATCAGTAAGTATAATGTCATGTTCTATGTCATCTGTGTGTCCAGGAATGTCGGTAAGGACATCCTGATATGATTGTAGCGTAGAGGATACTTGACGTTGCTCCTCAAAAGACAAGTTCGAAGAGATTGTAACGTCCCTCCACGATTCCGTTGAATTCAGTGGAATCGCAGGAAGAGGTAAGTTAACGTCAGAAAAAATAGTTTCCTCATCCTGTATAACGGACAGGGATGAGATGTGACCATGTTGGACTGGAGAGTCGTCCGTCGCCTGGAAAATAGGCTGCAAATAGTCTGGACGTTCAATAAACTCTGTTAGCATATTTATATGGAAGGTTTTATGCTTTCCATCCACATCGACGATATAGTCGACATCGGAAATTTTGGAGACTATAGTGTATGGACCTTTCCATGAAATGAGAAGTCTATTCTCTCTTGAGGGAAGTAAGACATATGCTTTGTCTCCAGGACAAAGTTGACGTAGGCGTCTTTTCTTGTTAGCAAATCGCCTAGCTTTTTCTTTCGCAAATTCGGAAGATGAAGTTGCTAACCTGCACGATTCGATAATCTTTTCTCTAAGAGAAATTACATATTCATATGACGATTGTGTATCATCGTCAATATTATCAGAAGTTATCAAATCGTGTAACAAGGACATCGGACCGCACGGTTGCGCACCAAAGACAAGTTCGAAAGGAGAAAACCCTGTATGCTCGTTGGGAACTTCTCTATAGGCAAAGAGGACTGCAGGTAAAACCCTGTCCCAATCTTCAGGATGATCCTCCGTTATCTTGCCAAGTAAGTTCTTTAGTGTCCTGTTAAGACGTTCTACCAATCCATTGGACATTGGATGATAAATACTACTGAGAGACCTTTTAATGTCTAGCGTAGCCATTACCTGAGACATAACGTCCGAAATTAACTGAGTGCCGTGGTCCGACAGTATTTCTCCGGGGAATCCCAGACGAGAAAATATGAGCCAAAGAGCATCAGCAATATCGACAGTTGATATGCTCTTCAGAGGAATAGCCTCTGGCCAACGCGTGCACATGTCCACGCAAGTGAGGATAAATTGGTGTCCTCTGGCTGACTTAATCTTGAACGGACCAATGATGTCTATAGCCATTTTCTGAAACGGCCGAATCGGAATATCTGCAGCCTGAATAGGAGCAGCATGTCTCGGACCTCTAGACTTGACCTCTTGACAAATTTTTGCAAGATCGGCAATAAATTCGGATGTCTTTATTCACGAATGGCCAAAAGAAGGACGCAAGGACTCTAGTTTTAGTTCTGGAAAACCCCATGTGTCCAGCACACTGAGAATCGTGTGCATGCTGAAGAATTAAGGCTCTCATACACTTAGGCACAAGAATTTGCGAGTGCATAGACTTGTCCGAGTGTTGTACCATCCGTACCAATATACCATTCTTCATAGTAATATACGATTTGTGATTAGTATTTTGATTGGGATCCCCTTTCTTTGCAAGAAGGAAGAATTTCTTCAAAGAAGGATCCTCTTCTTGACGTTTAACAAACGAGTCATGGGAAATCACCAAGGGCTCGTCTTGGCTATCAACTTCATTACTATTATCCGATGAAGTTGGGGGATTAAGAGCTTGAGCTCTTGTCACCACTGCATTGACCGTTTGAATGTTTTTTTCCTCCCAACTAGAAATTTGTTGCGGGGTGCATTCCTTAACCCCATGAATACGACCGATTATAAGATCCGCAATAGGATTAGGAAGAAGACATGCATGGACATCTCCTGTGAAGAAGGGAGTGTCAATCCTAATAATAGCAGTAGGATAACTTTCCATAGTACCACCAAATGTAACACATTTGATTGTTTTTCCAGTGGCACAGCAAGGATCTATCAGAGACTCCCTAACCCCGACGGTAGTACATCCCGAATCGAAAAGTACTGAGACTAGCCTATCATTTATTAGACCTTTATGTAAGATGAGAGATCCTCTCCCATCATGCGCAACTGTAGCAGGTAGAGCAGAAAGAGGGTGACCACAACTTAGAGTAGATACAGTCGATGAGTCGAACAATGTTAAGCATTGGGGGCATTCAGTTGCTCTCCCAAAATCGAAAGCACAACCAGTGATAGCCCTAGAGTTACCACTATCATTTACTGTATTACAGGCTCCATCAAACTCTTGTTGTGCAGAGTTTGCCTGTTGGAAAGGTCTTTTTTTGTTAAATCTAGGTCTGCCTCGATTATCATTTCCCCTGTAATTATTTCGACTATCATTTCCCCTGTAATTGTTATCATATTGCCTATTGTAATCATCATTCCGGTTTGAATCCCAGTTTCTCAATTCACCATCGTCATAATCTTGACGTCGAGAATGATTACCTCGAAAGTTCGAATAGTTATTATTTGGATAGCCTTTGCGAAAGTGTCTCAGATTATTACCACTAAAATTACGAGAACTACCATCTTGTCTCCAATTCATAGACGAAGAACCATCGTGTGTTGGATTACTCCGCTTCTGAGTGTAATTCTGATTACTTCCCCTATTCCAGTTTTGTTGAGCACCCTGAAATTTTTTTTTTAAATTAGGGCCATATGGTGTTGCCGAAGCAGCTGGCAACCCTTCTTTCACTTTAGAATTGCTAACTGTAGCATGGGGATGCGCGGTGGCATACTGACAACAGTATTCCTCCATATCTTTTAAGTTTTTAGGCTTACGCTCATGAAGGAATGCAAGAAAAGAATCATTAACAGATGACAAAACCTTATCTCGCAATAATAAGTACATTAGACCTTCATATGTTTTCTCAGTCTGAGACAACTCAACCCATCGTGTAAATGTACGACGTATTTTTGTAACAAAATCAGAGAAATCTACTCCATTTTCTGGCAACATTGTCCTAAAACGAAGACGATAGTCTTCTTCTTTTAGTTGGTATTTTTTTAGCAATGCTGCTCTGACAACATCATAATTAGTCCTGTCATGTTCGTCTATTGTCATAAGAGTAGTCACTGTGTCACCTGTAAAAAATTCCATCAGTTGTTCAACGTATTTTTCCTTTTTTATGTTATGCGTATCGCATAAAAATTGGAATCTATCTAGATAATCTGCTACGTCATCCTTTAAAGGATTGAAATGAGGCAATTTAATCCTATTAACAAACTCCTTTGTCGTACTCGAAGTTGTTTGCTGAGCACCCGTACTAGCCAATTTCAATTTCTCTAACTCCAAAGTTGCGAGTCTTTCATCAAGTTCCATTTTCTGTTTTCTTTCCTCATGTTCCATTTTTCTAATTTCAGCCTCAGCAGCGGCTTGAATTTTTTTCTCCTCTGCAGCAGCTTGAAGTTTTTTGTCTTCCATTTCCATCTGGAATTTTCTTTCATCAGCAGCAGCTTGAGCTTTTCTCTCCTCAGCAGCAGCTTGAGCTTTTCTCTCCTCAGCAGCAGCTTGAGCTTTTCTCTCCTCAGCAGCAGCTTCTCTTTGATATCTTTTCTCTTCAAGTTCTAATCTTCTATTCTCAGCATCTAGCTTCTTTAGTTCAGCTTCTGCTCTCCTTTGTTCAGCTTCTGCTTTCAATTTAATTTCCTCTTTTTGTTTCTTTTCTTCTGACTTTAATGCAATGGCGAATAGAGCAGATGAATATTCTTCCAATTCTTTACCAGACTTACCAAGGGTTAACCCTTGCTGGATGAAGAAATCCAATGTAGACATTCTGTCTAATGAGATCAGTAACCTGAAAAATTCAACAATTACCTTATCCCACTTCAATGGGAGACAAGTCTGAAATGCTAGACTTGTATACTCACTTCACTTTATTTCACTCTCTTAGTCTTAGACAAAGACCTTGTATGGTCCTCTTGTTTATAATGTAACAAAAAATCACTTGAGTACCTGTGGAAAATAATTCCTTTATATCCCACTCACTATGGGCACAAGTCTTTTTTATAAAGAACTTGAATATGTATTTCACCTTGTCTCAATCTTTGTGGATAACAAGTCTTTTATCAAAGAACTTGTATAAATATCTTATATAATAATATTTTATTAACAATCTCTATATGAAGAGTGTACCTTATCAATAATAATAATACATGACCAAGTGTATGTATGTAGACTGTGTATGACAATAATGTAGAACAATCATAAATACAAAGACAAAAATACAGAACAATGACCGAAAACGTTCGCGGAAGTCAAATAAACAATACAGCAAAAAGTAAAGAAAATGTTACACAAATGTGTAATGATGACCGCGAAAAATAAACAAGACAAATGGCAACACTGTTATAAACGAAAAGGTGTAAAGAAATAAACAAAAGAAAGGAAAGACCTACAGATACAAACAAATGAAATCAAAACTGAAAAACAGAAAAAATATTACAAAAACAACGATAAGTACAGTTTCAGCACAGCTAAACGTAAATAGCAACGATTGTCGCTAGCAAATTCCAATTAAGGAAATTTGCAGTCCCTAACGACACGCTCTCAATAGATAACCTCTATTACGTGGCATTTATCTAAAGGAGTCACCTTTACCCAACCAGCCCGCAAAAGAACACAAGAAAAATACACAACAATAGTACAATTAACATAAATAGCAATCAGTTCAATGTGTTGCAAAATAAAGCTTAGTCACACATGATATTACAGTAACTAACTTGCTCCTTGCGAACACAGAAACAAAATGTCAAGCGCGCACTGAATGTCAAATCCACTGTAGAATAAAGTGGTATTCACGAACAAAAGTTACTATGACCTTCTCGTATCTTGAGTCTTGCACCTCGAATGTTTACAATTTCGTGTACTGTTTACAAACAGGAACTTGACCTCGAACAATGTAGCTTGAATGCTCGGGCGTAGAAAAGTCTGTTGTTGACTGAAACGTGTAAACGACCAGCGGTACCGTTTACAAAAAGGGACTCGACTTGCAGTTGTGGTCCACGTAGCAAATGCCTAGATGTTAACTTCAGTACTTGTCCTGTTGTGGTTTATGTAGCATTATAACATAAATGCTCGCACTGTTTATCTGGGTCAACAGTTGATGACCTATTTCTGTCCTGTGTAGACAAAACTTGAAAGCATAGAGTATGTGTGTTATTCTCAGTTGTCCACTTTGTTCCTCATGACATGTAGCACATGTAGAAATGTAAATTTCTGGACAACACTGGAGGCATAATAAATGTAGCATAAGTCCACGGAAATGTTAATTTCTCGCTCTGTCCAGCTTAAACCCACAAATGTAAGGTGTACTTGTCCTTCTCACGAAAATAGCCCCATCATCCAGAAGTGTAAGTAGCCTGGTGGGGTGTCTGTTTAAGGCTGGCGTACCAGAAATGTATCAGAAGAGCCCACGTAACTGGCCCACCAGAAATGTAACTGTCTTTTTCTCTTATTGAGGTGATCACTGGCCCAAGACAGTATACATGTTGTTAGGTGTGTAGTGCGAGCGTATGATGAACTGAGTGTGGGTGCGAATGAAGGCGCGAATGTGTTTAGGCTCGTATATATGTAGACCCTGCAACCCATACACTCACATGCAGTAGTCAAGGATGCTTGGACACTGCAGGCACGTTTCAAAACATTTATTGACGAGAACACACATGGTATCAACAGGAACAGTCAGTGTAACAAGGTCATGCTGACCGGAAATCGATAGGTATACATTAGGCATTCAACAAGCTGGTAAACATTTGAATATTCGTGCATGGTCAATACAATGTTCTTCAATAATGACAGTTCGTGGCGTCGCCCTGGTATTACTGACTAAACGCGTCAGATACCTTAATCACTTTGACACATAGGTGCAACTTGGCATTCCCCGCCAATTGCACTGTATTAGGCTGTAGTACATTAGCCGAAAAACACAGTCCTCGTTCTGACGTCAGCTGTGTACTTCTGATAAGCAGGTTACCATCAACCCTGCAGTAATGCTTATTGTAGACATAAATTCCGCCAATCTGCGGTTCCCACAATATATCTTCGTCACTGGATTTCTGGACAATATAAAGACTAATAGTCTTGGATGGCTACCTCGAGCACAAAATATAAGTTCTGAAATGGAGGATCGGTGAGCTGCAGTTAACAGACTAGGCAATCTTCTAACATGTTCTGCCACCGAAAGCATAGTAATGGAAAAAGTCGGTATTACCTGTAACCGTATCCACAGAACATAAAAAGGAACTCTGCTGTCATTCCAACGCACAGAGATTCACTGGGGAAAACTGCCATCGCAGTCACTCCGAAGATTCTCCCCGAAAAACACAATGGACTCTCGTCCCTTCAGAAACCAGGACACTTCACGGCTTGCCGGAAGTCTAACTCAACTCCCGCTTAAAAAACCCTGCCTATGGGCATACGCCAGAACTGTCTACCTTTGATCCTAAAGGTCAAACACGATGAATGAATAAACAAGGGAAGACAACCCCTAATCAACCTGTCATCGCAGGTAAAGGCACAATTATTCTTATGATAAAAACATAAGCAAATAACTTGACAGATGACTCCGTCAAAAATGACAGCAACAAAGCCATTTATTTCTCTGGGGCCATAATCAAATAAATACATATCCAATAAATATCAAGGGACGTAACACACATGTTAAAACTATTATTTTATGTTTGTTATTAATGACCATACGTTTGCCTATTTTACAAGATAATAAAAAATATTTAACTAAACATTTTTACTTTAATAGGAAATAGAAAAAAACAGTTTTCTGTAGCATTTCCTTTTTTTAAACTATGTAATTTTAATGGCACTCATTTGGCCAAGCGGTTTCAAATAGGATCAGAGCTGTATTGATACATATATTAAAACCAACGGATGTTCTGTGACGATCAACATCCACTGTGCGTGTTTAATCTTAATGAAAATCTAACATGGTCTAAAGTATTTTTTACAGCATCATAAACGCGTGATCAAACGAATTTAAATTGCCCACTGTGCGTTTTTAATCTGAATGAAAATCTGACATGGTTTAAAGCATTTTTTACCGGTATCATCTTCCCCGGTAGTCCTTTTTTTCCGTTCCAATTATTTTTAAGTTATTTTATAGTAAAAACTTTAGTTGTTGCAGAAAACAAAATTATTAAATAGTTATGATCGTTGAAGGACCGTTTAAATGTAAGTAATTTTGTCACATGTTGCCAGGTAACATAATTTGGTTTCTACTGATATTTTTATATGCATAAAACAGGGTCGTAAACAGTGTCTATCTGAATCACGGGAAGCAATCCAAATGGTAAAATTATGAATCAAGGAAAACAATCAAAATGATATAATTATTATTAAAAGGTCGTAATTTACAATTCTACGTTTCTTTATTTTACATAGCAATTTAAATTATTTAAACAGACACTTAATGCTTTATGCGAAAATAAAATAAAAATTACTTTGATGTAGTATTTAAGTTATTATTACTGTTTATATCACATTTAATTACATTTTACCAAGCAGTTTCTGTTTATTTACCAAATATTACATAGTTTTTCGAAGACTAAGCACTTCATAACTGAAACAGACTGCAATATCTTTTTGTAAAAGGAAAGCGTGTTTATCACACTGCTTTACCGAAGGGACTTCTATAATTGAACATGTGCCAATCTCAAACGGGGTCAAAATAAGGCAATATTTAAGTTTTATTTTATTTTTTATTTTTGGTCCTTAACAAAAAAAATAAACTAGCTCAGAGCTTAACAATACACCAAAACGAAAGATCTTCTTTATTTAGACACGTGTCCTAATATAACAGGCGTTATCCTTATGTCTCGGTTGAATAAGTGGTGTCTTACCGAAATAAGAAACTTCTATTTAAAATATACAGCTCAATACAATCACTGTGTATTTTATATTTGAAGTATGTATCACAGAAAATAATAATCATGTTTTTTTTTTTACAAGCAATAATGTATATATGTTTGAAAAGAACGTGCTACGAAAAACAGTAGTAAGAACGTTAAAAAAGGATGAGCTGGACTATTCTTTCTTGGTGCGTGTTAAGGTATTTTATTGGCATGGTCTGCTAGAGGTTAACAGCATAAGATTAATAGGTGACTACGTTTAATATAATGTAAATAATTGTTAGTTAGTGTACGCGATACACACGATTGATTATGACGTGTATGCGTTGGTATGTCACGCACCGTGACTAGGTTACCACACCCTTTTCTTAGATGACCGTCAAACGGATAAGACGTGTCCTATAATCCTTCCAGTGGTAGGCATGATATTGCCGCACATATGTTATTGCAGTACGGACATGGGTCAGTCCGATATTCTTATGAAGAGAGGAATGTATCGAGGTTAGTAATTTTAACTAAAGTCAAGGAAGGATGAAATTATGGTCCACATTCGTTTTATATCGCCAGACGTCTAATCTCATTGTCGGCCGTTGGATGTCCCAACCGCGCGTACATATAGTTACGACGTTCTGACTATAGTGTTGCATATTATTGGACCAGGACTATAATGCATGGATAGCATTTATGATGTATGATTCAATTCTAATATATAATGTTTTTCATAATCAACCTCCATGGACTGTCTACTGTTTGAAATGTATATTAAAAATTGTGTGGACTCGAGAAGAGACTTATCACGTTCATTGAAGTTACAAATTCAACAATTATGATACTGAGTTCAAACCTTGTGACAGACAGAAAGTATTAACTCACATTCGCGTAACTATTCCAACAATAGCACGATCAAGAATTAATGAATCAAATGACCAGAACTAAGAAGCTTATTGAATCAATGAGAACGGTGGCTTTCCACAACGACCACTGAAATAGAAGACGGGGCCGCAACAACAATAAAAGAAGTGAATCGTATAAAGCCCCGCAACAAAGTGGTTGCCATTGCTGGGGAACGAAGGAAGAAAGAAATTTTTCTTGTTTACATACTTTCACGGACTGTTTACGATTACAAGAAAACGTTCAAGTCACATGATTCCGAACATGACGTGGCTTGTGTAACTATGCAAAAATCAGTGACGTCACAATATTCCGTGTACAAGCCAACGATCGAAGGACGATGCCAGCTCACCTAATGTTTCATTCAAGAATACAACTTCTCAGTAGATCATGGATTGAAAAGACATTATTTACCAACAAGGAGCAAACAGTCCTATCCTCTAGTCTAGGCCGTTGGTGAAGATCGCATCGGACGACGGGTTAAAAAGATAAGTCTCAGTTCGTGACTGTTGTCATTCATAAGAAACATCACTGAGTCTAATTCACATTTTGCAGGCATGTCCGTTCTATATATTTATATGCACGTTATATTTGTTTTCATTGTTTGTGCTGTGCCTAATTTGTGGGAGGTTGGAGTGGAGATTCAGAATGAATAAATTATGGCTCTACGGATTGCCGATATTCATTCTGAACGGTCTTTAGGGTAGTGAATTAAATCGCATTTCGCGGAGAACGCGTCGATGACATTTCCGGGCTTGTTTCGTTCGGGACTGCATTTAATTCACAGTATATGTTAGATGTCTAGTTTGGTGAAATAATCGGTGTATTTTATCGTATTCAGTTTAAATTCTATTTAGTTTGGTAACAATGTTAGTAATCTATCTTGTTCTTTCTGATCTTGCTATTATTCAGTTCATTTTTTTTTTGTATAACCGTCAATGAGTCCATGTTTGCGTCATTAATTTTTTGTGTACGCAGATTTAACTCTATATTCAGTTAACCTTCACCCTACTCTATATTTCCGGTTTGCAGATTTGGTTTCATAATATCAATTTTTATTGTAGAAACGTCTTGTTTCGTGATAATATGGTTTGTTTATCCTTGGTTTACCCATCGTATCGTATGTCCTCATTTCATCTGTTCATGATTTAACACTAATAATATAATTTCTTGCTTAATAAGAGTGTATATGATATATATTAAAATTTAATGACTTTTAAGGAGAATTAGGGACTTTGCACCAATTTGCAGTGGTAGTCCAAGAAATGGGCGATGCACTTTATAGCTCATGATTAAGGCATAATATAATAATAATATATATTTATAAAATAATTTGACTTTTTAGTCTGTCCTGCATATAAAGGACATAGTGTATATTATTTGGTACATTTTTTTCCATTACTAAATGATTTACTTAGCACATATCACTGACTGAATGATATAATACTTGAGGAATAATACTATTTATTATTAGGTGCATGATAGTAATTCAGCACCCGAAATAGATAAATATCATAACTATTTATGATATATTAACGAGTATATATGTAATATTTTCCCAACATAGTATGTCTATGTATGGAATCTACAAATAATAGTTAGATAATATTACAATTAATTAAATTGAACATTCCCAGATTAAGTTCAATAATATTATGATTGTTTATATCGACTATTCAAAAATTGAATAAGTATAATAATTACTTAAAATTTATTGGTGATTATTACATAACCATTACGTACAATATTAACGTCAAGATGCTTAACTTAGACTATTTTATTAAAAAATGGTAAAGATTTTGGGAAAAAAGGAGAACTTCTCGAGGCTTATGCATTGGCTGAATTTGCAAAATATAAGGCAGAAGAGGAGGAAAAGAAAGCCATTGCTAAAGCAGAGATGGAAGAACTTGAAAGAAAACAGGCGGAAAAGAAGGCAGAATTAAGACAAGAAGAAGAAAGAAAGATAGCAAGAGATGAAATCCTACGGATTGAAGAAGAGAATAAATTGAAACGACAAGAAATCAACTGCAGCAAGAAATGGAATTGCAACGACTTAAATTAGAAACAGCAAAACTTAATTCACAGGGCGCTGCAGCAACCCCAAAATGATACTGCTCAATCTGGATCTTCATCCACACGACTTAAAGGTAATTATTACTTTAAGCTGCCTCCATTCAAGTTACACGTAGATGACCTTTCATCGTGGCTCGCGCGCTTTGAGGACATATGTAAGGTGAATAACCTTGACAAAGCGGCATGGGCACTGAAACTTAAGGAATTTCTAGATGGCTAACCTGCAAGTGCAGCACAAAATATAGATCCAACACTATCCAACAGACAATGAGGGCCATTAAGACGTTTTACTACGTCGTTTCCACTTGAACGAAGAGGCATGTAGATTGCGTTTTAAAAAGTTTGTTGCCAGATAACAATAGAGATTTCACAGGTTTTATTGCTAACATAACATACGCAATACTTTTAACAGATGGGTTGAACTGGCAGGTGTCAACAAATCCTACGACAAGTTAGTCGATTTGTTATTGAGGGATAAAGTATTATCGTCTGTCAGCCCACCATTCTTTGCTTATCTGCAAGAAAGAAAACCAGAATCTATTGATGAGTTAGAAAAAAATTCTTTAAATTACTGCACAGCTCATCCGAATGCTAATATTTCTGGCACATTGATAAGAGAACCACTTCCTGTAGCCTCCAATATGGCATATCATAATCATAACAAACCTAGAACACACAGTGTAGACAGGGGTAGGTTCAAAGGAAACTATGACAATAATTTTCATAAGGGACAGAATAACTTTAACAATAACTTTAATAGAGGACGACAACAAACCAGAAACTATTCACCTCAGTCAAGAAATAACAGTAATCCACGTAACTCAAGTTATAATCGATCATATAACTATAATAATGATTACAAGTGGAACAATAGCGATAATTATAACTCGAGACATCGAGATAACAGTTACAATAGAGGACAACGGGATAATTCATCTAATTATTCTCGTCATCGTTCTCATTCTCGTAGATCGACAACTTATAACCATAATACAGGGGCAGCTGTTACTACTGCTACAACCCTAGGGGTTCAGAGTTTTATCAACTACTGATAACAAAATACAGTCATCGTCTACTTGTTTTTTGCAATGAATTATAACGTGGCAAATAGTTGCCCAACATGTAATCTTAATATTTCAGAAAGCAAAAAGAGGACAGTTTCTGAACTGCGGTCATATTCTACCAGAATTCAGTCTAGCAGTCAATGACGAAACAAGATCACTGAACTGCAACAGAGGAAAAGATAATGGATCCATCGGCTCAGCCTTAAGAGATACGTGATCGACCACGATCGGAATCCGTCAGACACTTGTTCATCATCCAAAATTGTGCAACTGGAGAACATGTCAGGTGCATGACTTTTGGGGGAACCATAGAATATTATCCAACAGCTATTATTTACATTGACACACCTTTCTTCACAGGCAATGTTAAAGCATGCATGTTAAGAAACCCAATTGCCGACCTTATGGTGGGATGCATACACGGGAGTAAAGATTGCACACCAGATGAGATTCTTCAATGGTAAAAAAATAATCTATATATCGGAAATGCAGCAATAACCAGAGCACATACAAAACAATTAGAGACTATAGGCACGGAAAACCAGGGAACAAATGACCCTGAAAATATCCAGAGTCATTCCGCTATGGACCGAGCATCATATGCTGCAAAACAGATGGAAGACAGTGCACTAACAAAATTTTTTACGCAGGTCAAAAGAGATGACAATCGTTCTAGGAACATAAAGTATAGTCAGGGGTTTAGTATTAAAAATGACATTGTATTAAGATGTGTTATGGATAAAACTCAGATAAGACAACAAGTCATGGTACCTTTTGCTTTTAGGCGGTACATACTTCACCATGCACATGATTCTATGTGTGCAGGTCACATGGGGTTAATACTCGTACACGATATCACGAGTGTTATCTTTTTTTTTTTGGCCGGGAGTAGCACGAGATATTTCACAGTACGTACGCTCCTGTACGATATGCCAAGAAGTGAAAGCAAGGGGAGCCATTCAAACGGCGCCTATTCAGGCGTGTGATATATCGGTGAGACCTTTCGAAAAAATGGCCATTGATATCATTGGCCCACTTTTACCATCAGCCAGAGGACATAGGTTTATTCTCACTTGCATCGATTTATGCACACGATGGCCAGAAGCCATCCCATTAAAAACAACCACCACAACAGATGTAGCTGATGCACTACACTTGATCTTTGCGAGAGTAGGTTTTCCTAGAAAACTTGTGTCAGATCATGGTTCTCAATTTACATCTGAGACCATGACGGAGGTAATGAAGACTTGGCAAATAGATAGAAACCTCAGCAGCATTTATCACCCAATGAGTAATGGTGCTGTATAAAGACTTAACCGTCCACTCAAACAATTGCTACCTAAAGTTACAGTTAACCATCCACAGACTGGACAGAGTGCTACCAGCGGTGTTATTCGCTTATCGAGAGGTGCCCAAAAGGAACAAACTGGCTTCTCTCCGTTTCATTTAGTCTTGGCGCTCCTCCAAGAGGTCCTATGGGACTGATAAAAGATTTATTAATCGATTCTGAGATGACTCAGGACACTCAGTCATCCTATGAATATGTAATTAATCTCCGGAATAACATTATTGATGCCTGTCAAATGCAACAGCTTCATCTGAGGCTGCGAAAGAGAAAGCTAGAACTTTCCAAAACAGTAATAGACGATTACGTCAATTATTTCCAGAGATCAAGCTTATGTGTTATTGCCACATAACAATAATAGACGTAAAAATCTCGTGGAATGGTCCCCTTACCAGGTTATCAATAAGATTTCTGATGTTGATTATGTCCTGGACATTAAGGGACATCACAAAATATTTCACATAAATATGCTCAAGCAATTGCATACTCGACCTGAACATCTACAAGCTATTTTTCATGAATTAGCTGACAGTTTCAGACCTACATGTAACTATTCTAATTTATCCGTTATCCAGGAAGAAGAATCTTCTTTCCTGAGGTACAGTTAGCTTTACCTGTACCTGTAGTACAATCTAGCGAATCTTGGCGGGACGTAACCATCTCTTCGTCGGTTACACCGCAACAGCATCAAAAGATTGCTGATCTGCTACAATCTTATCCAGATGTGTTGACCGATGTTCCAGGTCGCACATCAGACATTAATCATGACATCACTCTTAACGAGGATACTCCAATTCGGGTACATCCTTATTCTGTTCCTATACACTTTCTTACTAAAACTACTAAGGAACTTGAACAGATGTTATCTTTAGGAATTATCGAAACTAGTAATTCCCCATTTTCTTCTCCATTAGTTATTGTCCGAAAGAAGGACAATAACATTAGACTATGCGTCGACTATAGAAAATTAAATGCACAAACGATAGTTGATAGCGAACCACATCCACTTCTCGATGACTTACTGCCACGTCTATCGACAGCAACTATATTTACTAAGATAGACTTAACTAAAGGTTATTGGCAGATACCACTAACCGAAAAAAAGCAAAATACTACACAGCGTTTTCAACTCCGCTAGGTCTATACCAGTGGAACGTGATGCCTTTTGGGCTGGTTAACGCTCCAGCTACCTTTGTTCGCATGATGCGACACATTTTTTCAGGTAGACCAGACATTAAACATATATAGATGACATATATGCGTGTTTAGTTCATCTTTTTTGAGGAACATTTTTTGGGTCTTGGATACGTTTTTGATACCTTGAGAAGGTACAAGTTAACTGCTAAGCCTACAAGATTACAGGTAGCATTTCATGAGATCACTTTTTTGGGTCACATTATTGGAGCTGGATATATCCGAACATTACCCAGTACAGTTTCAAAAATTTTAAACATTTCCGTTCCTCAAACGAAGAAACAAGTGAGAAGCTTGTTAGGTCTAGTCCAATATTACAGTAGATTCGTACCTAACTTGTCATCCATCACTGCTGTATTGTCCTCATTACGAAAGAGGAACATGCCAGTTGAAAGTGACATGGACTGACGAATGTGACAGAATTTTTCGGCAAATAATTTCTATATTGTCAATGCCACCTATTTTGAGATGAATTGATGCTTCTAACAAGTTCTTTCTTCGTACAGAGGCGAGTAACTACGGAATTGGCGCAGGTGTGCTCCAATATCATGACGACATCCTCCATCCAAACTTGTACGTGTCACGAAAACTGAAACCACCAGAAGTGAAGTACTCTAGACGTTGATCGCGAACTCTTAGCCGTCGTGTGGGCGATAACCAAACTAGAAAAATTCCTACTTGGGAGCCCCTTTTGTAGTACAAACCGATCAAAGGGCCGTAAGCATCACTACAACGAGCAAATCACAAGAGTCCAAAATTGACCAGATTTGCTATACTCCTCCAACCCTTCGAGTTTTCAATCGAGTACATCACAGGATCCGACAACATCTTGGCAGATACATTATCTCGAAATCCTAATGATGTCGATTCCTAATGTACGTGTTTGTCGCAAAGACAATACTTGTACAGAGATACTTAATCAAAGAACATAGCACCTTCGTTGCTTTTTGACACATGAATGAACCATTTACTCAGCTGCTTTCTATAGGCAAATTATACGCAAGTGACTGCAATCAATTGACACTATATTCGTCTTTACACCGGGACTTTCCTGGTTTACATTTGTCACAACATTGTTTCAAAACACTTCGGAGAAAATAAATGACATTCCAGTCGAACTAATTCGTTATATAACGTGATTCAGAATACTTGAACATTTTGTCTAATGGAAATTCAAGGATCAAGACTACGAATGGATCTTCATATCCAATGTTAATTACTTTAATTTATTCTTTAAAACTAATCCACATTAAAATGACAAGTGAGTTGAATTTTAAAAAAATGAATGAAACTTAAAAAAATGAAAGAAAGAAAAGAAAACTCACATAATTCTTTGATTATATTCTTAGAATTACATGATTATATTGCATACTATTGTTTAAATTAGTTAGAAAGGTATTAATAACTTAATACTACACTTACTTGATGTTCAACACACATAACTTAGTTAAATTTATACATCATTTTTTTTCTTTCTCTAATTTATTCTTTATTCGTTATTATGTCTTTCTTTAACAGATCCTCTCATTTTTCTTACATTAGATTTTCAACAACTTATTCTTATTCCATACCTAGTATAGTTATTTAGTTTAATTTTAACACTTTAAATTAGTCTGACATGACATTTTATCACGACATATTTTAAGTTAATTAAATAATTAATTAGAGATCGACATTACCATTCTCTTTTAGTTCTTATTACCATTTATATTTATTTATGATATAAATAATGAATATATTACATGACTATTGGTTAGTCGACATGACCACGACATTGGTTCTAGACAGAACGTCGTAGGCCATATGCCGCAATCTCGTTAAATTATTTTTTTGATATTGTTAACATATTGGTATTTTATCAGATGGGTTTGTTGTTAAAAAAAATCTATGTAATAGATGTTTTTTTTCCGCCCAGTGGACAGGGAAGTGTTAAGGTATTTTATTGGCATGGTCTGCTAGAGGTTAACAGCATAAGATTAATAGGTGACTACGTTTAATATAATGTAAATAATTGTTAGTTAGTGTACGCGATACACACGATTGATTATGACGTGTATGCGTTGGTATGTCACGCACCGTGACTAGGTTACCACACCCTTTTCTTAGATGACCGTCAAACGGATAAGACGTGTCCTATAATCCTTCCAGTGGTAGGCATGATATTGCCGCACATATGTTATTGCAGTACGGACATGGGTCAGTCCGATATTCTTATGAAGAGAGGAATGTATCGAGGTTAGTAATTTTAACTAAAGTCAAGGAAGGATGAAATTATGGTCCACATTCGTTTTATATCGCCAGACGTCTAATCTCATTGTCGGCCGTTGGATGTCCCAACCGCGCGTACATATAGTTACGACGTTCTGACTATAGTGTTGCATATTATTGGACCAGGACTATAATGCATGGATAGCATTTATGATGTATGATTCAATTCTAATATATAATGTTTTCATAATCAACCTCCATGGACTGTCTACTGTTTGAAATGTATATTAAAAATTGTGTGGACTCGAGAAGAGACTTATCACGTTCATTGAAGTTACAAATTCAACAATTATGATACTGAGTTCAAACCTTGTGACAGACAGAAAGTATTAACTCACATTCGCGTAACTATTCCAACAATAGCACGATCAAGAATTAATGAATCAAATGACCAGAACTAAGAAGCTTATTGAATCAATGAGAACGGTGGCTTTCCACAACGACCACTGAAATAGAAGACGGGGCCGCAACAACAATAAAAGAAGTGAATCGTATAAAGCCCCGCAACAGTGCGCCAGGTCAGAAAAGGAAAATGTGTCTTATTAATTTGCTTCTTGCTAAAACTCGGGAGCAGAATAAAATTACTTTTGCGATTCTATCATAAGAAATAAGAGTATTTTGGTAAAACTCGGAAGCAAAGTGAAATCACTCTTCCGGTGGAACCATAAGGAATAACAGTATTTTGTGCGGCTTGCATTTGCAATTACTGTAAACAAGACACGAGGATATTCACTTAAACCAGTAGTCGTTAACTTAAACGAAAATTCATTTTCACTCGAATATCAGAGTATTATAGTTTGATTTTGACATTTCATAAGTTTCCTAAACAGTTACTAAAAAAGCAATTTGCAATTACTGTAAACAAGGCACGAGGGTAGTCATCTAAAGCAGTAGTCGTTAATTTAAACGAAAATTCATTTTCACTTGAATATTAAAATATTATAGTTTGTGTTACGGCTGGAATAAATACAGAGGATCATGCAGGATACGCAAATGATGGCAGGTTTTTCATTCAGGACATTATGGTCAGTATATATAACAAAAGCCGGCAGGTGAACAGGTCCACGGGAAAACATGGTTGACGTTTAATAAATAAAGTCACTTCACAATAACTTCCATCAAACATCAAAAGTGCATGGCATGGATAAGAGTAGTAGAATTATCTCTCGTCCGTCAATAAGTTTCAAAAAAACGTTAGGCATCTTTAAGTGGCAATACTATAATAATGATACACTCCTCTCCTCTCCACTTAATCCTGGCCGTTGTACTAAAGGTTCGGGCAATCCACGAACAGAACCAAAGTAATGCGGCAGAATCAATCACGGCAAACAAAATATTAGTTGCCTCATATCTCAAAGTTACTTGTAGTAGATTATGGTACGAACTTCTAGATAAGTTCGGGAACCATCTTGCACATAACGTGGCGGCCTCCGAAAAAATCAATAATGCCAAAATATACGGCCTCCGAAAAAAATCAATAATTCCACTATATATATATATATATATTATCACTCTCCAAAAATTCCGGAGCTTAGAAGAAATCACGTTCACCTCAAACTAGTGAACGAATACGAAGGCCTAAACAATTAACACACTGAACCCACGACATGTGACAAACTACGTCACTACGTAGTGACTGTCGCTCACCACGGGTGAACGCTTCGTGCAAAAAGTAGTTGTCTACATGCGAACACAATTCCTTACATAAAATGGACATGTGCTAGCGTGTAGTAACATGCTACAATATTTTATCCCCAAATCTATCCTTAACAGTATGATTGTTTGATTTGTACATTTCCTAATTTTCCTAAAAATTTACTAGAAAATCAGGGCAACGCCGGGTACTTACAGCTAGCATCTAATAAGTACCACGTGCATGAACAACTTAAGAGGAAACAAACACCGACCATTGGCAGCAGATACAAATTTATGTAGAACGTGGCATGTGGATAAGTTACAGGTTGCAGGCGCTTCTAATAGTTGGTCATAATAACCGTGTTTACTGTCGTTTTTGTTGCCCACGTTGTCATGAAAATATTGGTGTTAATTATATGTATTTTCTTGTTTCCGAACAGGTTTTCGTGACTTGCAGGCGAGATGTTGAGGTCAACGACTTTTGTAGTGTGTGGCAGAATGGACGAACAAACAGATTCAGAAACACGAAGAAAACGTCTGAAAGGATTCTGAGCGGATAACATGTGCGGAACTGCCTTGGTGATATGGATTTTTTTTAAAGGTTTATTGTTCATTATAAGCTGTGAGTTCTTACAAATTCTAACTCGGCACCGAGGCTTTTGGAATATTAGCCGATTGAAATTCTTAGCAGAAATGTGTAATGGGGTTTCAAATAGTGTTTTTCTCAGATAAGCATTTTCGTCGTTTTAAAACTGAATGAAGTGTAAGGCTTATATATTAGCAGCATCTTTTCGTTCCGTGTCCATCACTATAGATGGCTCCCTTGGGGAAGCCATGTACATCATTATAGATGGCTCCCTTGGGGAAGCTTGCGTCATAGCGTATTCTCTTACAGCAGACGTTACTGTAGTTATATGTTTTGCATTACGAGGTTGCCAGTTCCATATACAACTTTTTATATTAATCGATTCTAACGGCATGCCTGATGGAGTAGTAGGTCTGTTCTTCCTTGTCTGCCCACAGACCCACGGAAACTAAGTACAGGCATACCTCGCTTTTTGCGCTTCGCAGATATTGCGATTTTTTTTTCTTCAAATTATTCATGTTTATTTATTAGAGCGTGCCTTCTTCTTCCGATAGATTTAAGATTAGCATTTTTTTTTTTAAGCAATTAAGTATTTTTAATTTTACAGTACATTTTTTTAAAGACCTAGCGCTATTGCGCACTTAATAAACATAGTGTAATCATGATTTTATGCTTTTATATGCACCGCGAAGCCAAAAAAAAAAAAAAAATGAGTGTGACCCGCTTTATTGCGATATTCGCTTTATTGCTTGCGGTGGTCTGGAACCGAACCCGCAATATCTCCGAGGTATGCCTGCATATAATTACTGATATAAGCACAAGGCAATGAATACTATAAGCATCTATATAAAATCATAGAAATGGAACAAGAGGACAGTAAAGGACACATATAGGGTACACATTGAGGACACAAGTTGATAGCATTACAAGACACTACTCCATCTGGAGGCCACAGAGTACGAGAAGTAGAGGAAGATCTAATTATAATAATACGATATGCTAGTATTATTGATTATATATACTTAGGTGTATTTAGAGCCCACACTAAGTATATCTAACCGCTGATACTTACTTAGTCGTTCCCCTTCTACCGTGAGGTGTAGAGGTTTGGACGAGAGAGCGCCAGACTATCCTGTCGGCTGTCTTCCTCCTGGCCTGGTTCCATTCTAGTCCTCGGTCCTTCAAAGATTGTCTAATGTTGTCCTCCCCCTAACAGCAGATACTTAGGCTAATCGTATGACGGTCTAAGAAGCGACTTGAGTTTTAGAAAGATCGCACGAAGACATAGGTACCAGCTTGAATTTCAAGAATATCACAGGAATACTTAAGTAGCCACCTTGACTTCAGGCATATCATACAAAGTCAAATTTAGCAACTTGTATTTGAAACACAAAATCCGAACTCATAGGTAGCAACTTATATTTCATACAGATTATAGGAAGGCATAGGTAGCAACTTGTATTTTATACAGATTATAGGAAGGCATAGGTAGCAACTTGTATTTCATACAGATTATAGGAACGCATAGGTAGCAACTTGTATTTCCCACAGATTATAGGAAGGCATAGGTAGCAACTTGTATTTCCCACAGATTATAGGAAGGCATAGGTAGCAACTTGTATTTCATACAGATTATAGGAAGGCATAGGTAGCAACTTGTAATTCATACAGATTATAGGAAGGCATAGGTAGCAACTTGTATTTCATACAGGTTATAGGAAGGCATAGGTAGCAACTTGTATTTCATATAGATTATAGGAAGGCATAGGTAGCAACTTGTATTTCATACATATTATAGGAAGGCATAGGTAGCAACTTGTATTTCACACAGATTATAAGAAGGCCTAGGTAGCAACTTGTATTTTGGGTATATAGAGCGAAGGTTTCCCCATAGTCAGTTATGACTGAAGGGGCTATTATTATTATACGAAGGTATAGATATTCAACCTGTATTTCAGGAAGATCACCACACGAAACTGCAAATTGTAGCTAGGATATTATGTTTATCGTGGGGAATTGTTTATAAGCAGCAAGATTTACCGGTAAATCACACACATTGTGCAGATAACAACTTATATTTCGGGCAGATCATGTGAAGAACGTAGACAGATTCGTTGATTTCACCCAGAAAAGTGTGATGGTACCCGTAGCGTTGTTTGACATGTTGCCAAAGTTAAACTGATGTCATCGCTAGATCGAAAAGATAATGATTTATAAAGGACAATTTTATAATCTCACACGAATACATGGATGTTAATGTATAAAACGAACTTATGCTGATATGTGCAGTAGATAAAATAATTTGGTACAGGTTTATCGGTGCAGTAGATAGCCAGGATTGATTCCGTTTATTTTTTTTATCTAAACTTGGTAGTGTTTATTAATATCGCTTTTATGTTTCTAAAAAAAAAAAAAGGCGATGGAAGAATCTTGTGATGGAAATTTGGGAATAGTCCTGGTATTTTTTTAAACCGTACACTTTTCGTTATTTCATTCATTTTTTACTTTAAAAAAAAAAACTTACATTGCATTCATCATTCATCATTTTCCCTTGCACTCACTATGAAACATGGAGCCCCCACTGCCGCTGATCCCCTTGCGAGACACCTTCAACAAGCATTCACATGCTCTAGTAGCTGTGGTTTATATAGCCGTTAGTTTTACGTGATGAAATTGCCAGCCTCATGAACAACTTCATATTAGTCGCCTTGTACGACTTGCCTGGGGAGTAGTAGTCATACTTTTTCTTTGTCTTATTTCAGAGATCCCCCGGTGAACTACCCGGGGCTACATTGATTTATCGAACTGTAATTAAAATCGATTTTTTTGTATTCGCTCTCGGGATGGATTACCAAAATTATTATGGTTTGACCTGCATTAAAAAAAATGTAAGCGATAATCAACTTCGGGGTGTCCATAAATTATTCACCGCATTATAAGCCTTAATAAATTCATTATTATAGGAGGTATCTTAAAACGGTTTGTAGTAATTACTGACGACCTTTATTTCTTGTAACGTGAACAGACACAATTGCTGTATATTCTTCTTCTCTTCTTTGATCCTTAGCCACTGGCTGACAAAGCAGTCAGTGACCATCACGCCTGGTGCCATCTTGTAGGCCAGCAACAAACTATGTCCACCGTGCTCGTTCGGCGCCTTCTTTCAAGTGATGCCCCAGCTCTGGTTCATGCTTTGCATATCTACCTCCACAATTCTCCACCAGATAGCTCTTGGTCGGTCTCGCTTTCGCTTGTCTTCAGAAGGCCATAGCATTGCAGTTCTTTTTATGGTGTTAGGTTTTTTTTCTGAGAATATAGCCAATCCAATTACAACATCTACCTGCTGTGATGGTGCGCATGTTTTCTTGGTGGCTGCGACTTAGCAATTCTTGGTTGGTTATGGTGTTCGGCCAGAAAATTTGAAGAATTTTTTTAGGCAGATTGTGTTAAACTTGGTAGAGCTGTATATGGGAATCGGAAAATCCGTGTGAATTTATTGAGCACGAACGCGACAGTCCAAAGAAAAACGTTTGGTGTGCTGTCTCCCATACTCGTATGGTTGGACGTTTTTATTCCATGAGAACACTGTGAAGGCTACACATTACTAGATATGCTTGAATCATATGCTGTACCTCCGCTTGAGGATATGCAGCCACATGTGTTCTTTCAGCAAGATGGGGCACCGCCATCCTAGGAATTAGAAATTTGCAAGTTCCTCAATGAAAAGTTTCTTTTTCGCTGGATTGGGCGAGTTGGCCCTATTCCATGATGTCCTCGCTTCCCGGATATCATATCTCTGAATGTCTCTTTATGGGGCTATATAAAGGGCAGAATGTATGCAGAGCAGGTTAATTACATGACAGAATTAAAACACCGGATTGAAGAGACATTAGCTTCATCTACCGCCTTGATGTTCTACGTGCTACTAATGGGGCTTACTAGGAAGTTTACTGAGCTGAAGTAATGACAAGAGTGTGGTAGTCTATTCGATTAAAACAAAAAAATTGACGAGTTATGTTATTATCTGCCGAAAACCGTTTTAAAATAGCTCCTATAATAACGAATTTATTGATGTTTATAATGGGGTTAACAATTTATGGACACCCTGTATTTTCGACTTAATCTGCTTACGTACTTTGATTGCCATCAGTGTTTATCCGATATGAAAATAGCGTGCGTTCTCTGTTCTCACTTGTTGACCTTTTGTGAAGTGTTGATTACTCCCCAGATTTCATGACTGAGGAATATAGTTCGTGCTTTCTGTATCTAGGGATGAGAGTACATATATAAACAGCACTTTTGACAAAGACATGTACTGTTTAGCAGAACTATTCAGCAAACATGCATCGATGTGTAAACATTTTCAAAGTATTTTTCGGCCGACATACAACGATACAGTTAAAAGTAATTTTATGGATGTGGCAGTTATTTAAAATGTGACAGTATTTATGATAATTATTAACAGCATGGATAGTTTAACATTAGTTTTCATCGAAGTTAGCAGTGACGAGTAAAATGTAGGTTTCAACGAAGACTCAAAGATGTCTACAATTTTACATAAGTCAACAGCTGTTTCCCAGTGATCTTTGTTTCCCATTGTAGGCAACTGTTTGGCGTTCTTTTTTATGTGTGGGGAAACACTTAGAGGAGGGGAAAAAAGGATTGGTTGATAATATTTGTAGGTCAAGAACAGTTTAACTGGCATCATGCACGTGCACTTTGAGCAAAACACGTGCACGCGCACAGACTCCAACTTTTTATCCTTGTCGTGGATGGGGAAAGTGCCGGAGGATTTGCCCGAGGAGGGAAGTGGGTGGAAGTTAAACCGTGCTCAGTATTACGTTGAAGGATGGTTGGCCAGCGGCAACGCTCGCGGTGTGGTGGGCGTTACCTTCAGCACGAGCCATTGTCACTCCTATGATGCTCCGCCCAGGTCGAATTTCAACCTACGTGGCCATCGCAGTGAGGTAAGTGTTTTCTTCTTCTACACCTCCTATTCTTCTCGTCCCCTTCTTCTCCTACTCCTCCTTTCCTTCCTCCTTCTTGACTCTACGTCTGCTCCTCCTTCTTATCCCTTCTTCTCCCCCTTTGTCTTCTTCTGCTCCTCTTCTTCTTCTCCGTCTCGTCCTCCTTCGCCTTCTCCTTCTTGTCATCCTTCTTCTTATTCGTCTTCTTGTCATCCTCCTTCTTATTCGTCTTCTTGTCATTCTCCTTCTTATTCGTCTTCTTGTCATCCTCCTTCTTATTCGTCTTCTTGTCATCCTCCTTCTTATTCATCTTCTTGTCATCCTCCTTCTTATTCGTCTTCTTGTCATCCTCCTTCTTATTCGTCTTCTTGTCATCCTCCTTCTTATTCGTCTTCTTGTCATCCTCCTTCTTATTCGTCTTCTTGTCATCCTCCTTCTTATTCGTCTTCTTGTCATCCTCCTTCTTATTCGTCTTCTTGTCATCCTCCTTCTTATTCGTCTTCTTGTCATCCTCCTTCTTATTCGTCTTCTTGTCATCCTCCTTCTTCGTCGTCTTCTTGTCATCCTCCTTCATATTCGTCTTCTTGTCATCCTCCTTCTTATTCGTCTTCTTGTCATCCTCCTTCTTATTCGTCTTCTTGTCATCCTCCTCCTTATTCGTCTTCTTGTCATCCTCCTTCTTATTCGTCTTCTTGTCATCCTCCTTCATATTCGTCTTCTTGTCATCCTCCTTCTTATTCGTCTTCTTGTCATCCTCCTCCTTATTCGTCTTCTTGTCATCCTCCTCCTTATTCGTCTTCTTGTCATCCTCCTTCTTATTCGTCTTCTTGTCATCCTCCTTCTTATTCGTCTTCTTGTCATCCTCCTCCTTACTCGTCTTATTCGTCTTCGTCTTCTTGTCATCCTCCTTCTTATTCGTCTTCTTGTCATCCTCCTTCTTATTCGTCTTCTTGTCATCCTCCTTCTTATTCGTCTTCTTGTCATCCTCCTTCTTATTCGTCTTCTTGTCATCCTCCTCCTTATTCGTCTTCTTGTCATCCTCCTCCTTATTCGTCTTCTTGTCATCCTCCTTCATATTCGTCTTCTTGTCATCCTCCTTCTTATTCGTCTTCTTGTCATCCTCCTCCTTATTCGTCTTCTTGTCATCCTCCTCCTTATTCGTCTTCTTGTCATCCTCCTCCTTATTCGTCTTCTTGTCATCCTCCTTCTTATTCGTCTTCTTGTCATCCTCCTCCTTATTCGTCTTCTTGTCATCCTCCTTCTTATTCGTCTTCTTGTCATCCTCCTTCTTCGTCGTCTTGTCATCCTCCTTCTTATTCGTCTTCTTGTCATCCTCCTTCTTATTTGTCTTCTTGTCATCCTCCTTCTTATTCGTCTTCTTGTCATCCTCCTTCTTATTCGTCTTCTTGTCATCCTCCTCCTCCTCCTCCTTATTCGTCTTCTTGTCATACTCCTTCTTATTCGTCTTCTTGTCATCCTCCTTCTTATTCGTCTTCTTGTCATCCTCCTTCTTATTCGTCTTCTTGTCATCCTCCTTCTTATTCGTCTTCTTGTCATCCTCCTCCTTATTCGTCTTCTTGTCATCCTCCTTCTTATTCGTCTTCTTGTCATCCTCCTTCTTATTCGTCTTCTTGTCATCCTCCTTCTTATTCGTCTTCTTGTCATCCTCCTTCTTATTCGTCTTCTTGTCATCCTCCTTCTTATTCGTCTTCTTTTCATCCTCCTTCTTATTCGTCTTCTTGTCATCCTCCTCCTTATTCGTCTTCTTGTCATCCTCCTTCTTATTCGTCTTCTTGTCATCCTCCTCCTTATTCGTCTTCTTGTCATCCTCCTTCTTATTCGTCTTCTTGTCATCCTCCTTCTTATTCGTCTTCTTGTCATCCTCCTCCTTATTCGTCTTCTTGTCATCCTCCTTCTTATTCGTCTTCTTGTCATCCTCCTTCTTATTCGTCTTCTTGTCATCCTCCTTCTTATTTGTCTTCTTGTCATCCTCCTCCTTATTCGTCTTCTTGTCATCCTCCTTCTTATTCGTCTTCTTGTCATCCTCCTTCTTATTCGTCTTCTTGTCATCCTCCTCCTTATTCGTCTTCTTGTCATCCTCCTTCTTATTCGTCTTCTTGTCATCCTCCTCCTTATTCGTCTTCTTGTCATCCTCCTTCTTATTCGTCTTCTTGTCATCCTCCTTCTTATTCGTCTTCTTGTCATCCTCCTTCTTATTCGTCTTCTTGTCATCCTCCTCCTTATTCGTCTTCTTGTATCCTCCTTCTTATTCGTCTTCTTGTCATCCTCCTCCTTATTCGTCTTCTTGTCATCCTCCTTCTTATTCGTCTTCTTGTCATCCTCCTTCTTATTCGTCTTCTTGTCATCCTCCTCCTTATTCGTCTTCTTGTCATCCTCCTTCTTATTCGTCTTCTTGTCATCCTCCTCCTTATTCGTCTTCTTGTCATCCTCCTTCTTATTCGTCTTCTTGTCATCCTCCTTCTTATTTGTCTTCTTGTCATCCTCCTTCTTATTCGTCTTCTTGTCATCCTCCTTCTTATTCGTCTTCTTGTCATCCTCCTCCTTATTCGTCTTCTTGTCATCCTCCTTCTTATTCGTCTTCTTGTCATCCTCCTTCTTATTCGTCTTCTTGTCATCCTCCTTCTTATTTGTCTTCTTGTCATCCTCCTCCTTATTTGTCTTCTTGTCATCCTCCTCCTTATTCGTCTTCTTGTCATCCTCCTTCTTATTCGTCTTCTTGTCATCCTCCTTCTTATTCGTCTTCTTGTCATCCTCCTCCTTATTCGTCTTCTTGTCATCCTCCTTCTTATTCGTCTTCTTGTCATCCTCCTCCTTATTCGTCTTCTTGTCATCCTCCTTCTTATTCGTCTTCTTGTCATCCTCCTCCTTATTCGTCTTCTTGTCATCCTCCTTCTTATTCGT
The DNA here is from genome assembly GCA_024509875.1 of Oreohelix idahoensis. Lineage (NCBI taxonomy): Eukaryota > Metazoa > Mollusca > Gastropoda > Stylommatophora > Oreohelicidae > Oreohelix > Oreohelix idahoensis. Next base: position 4,736 of record JAMPIV010005389.1, on the reverse strand, counting down.
CTTCTTGTCATCCTCCTTCTTATTCGTCTTCTTGTCATCCTCCTCCTTATTCGTCTTCTTGTCATCCTCCTTCTTATTCGTCTTCTTGTCATCCTCCTCCTTATTTGTCTTCTTGTCATCCTCCTTCTTATTCGTCTTCTTGTCATCCTCCTTCTTATTCGTCTTCTTGTCATCCTCCTCCTTATTCGTCTTCTTGTCATCCTCCTCCTTATTCGTCTTCTTGTCATCCTCCTTCTTATTCGTCTTCTTGTCATCCTCCTCCTCCTTATTCGTCTTCTTGTCATCCTCCTCCTTATTCGTCTTCTTGTCATCCTCCTTCTTATTCGTCTTCTTGTCATCCTCCTCCTTATTCGTCTTCTTGTATCCTCCTTCTTATTCGTCTTCTTGTCATCCTCCTTCTTATTCGTCTTCTTGTCATCCTCCTCCTTATTCGTCTTCTTGTCATCCTCCTTCATATTCGTCTTCTTGTCATCCTCCTCCTTATTCGTCTTCTTGTCATACTCCTTCTTATTCGTCTTCTTGTCATCCTCCTCCTTATTCGTCTTCTTGTCATCCTCCTCCTTATTCGTCTTCTTGTCATCCTCCTCCTTATTCGTCTTCTTGTCATCCTCCTCCTTATTCGTCTTCTTGTCATCCTCCTTCTTATTCGTCTTCTTGTCATCCTCCTCCTCCTTATTCGTCTTCTTGTCATCCTCCTTCTTATTCGTCTTCTTGTCATCCTCCTCCTCCTTATTCGTCTTCTTGTCATCCTCCTCCTTCTTCATCTTCTTGTCATCCTCCTTCTCCTTCTTCGTCGTCTTCTTCTCCTCCTTCTTCTTCTTCTTCGTCTTCTTCTCCTCCTTCTTCTTCTTCTCCCCTCCTCTTCCTCCTCCTACTAATACCATGCCAGCTGGTGTAAGTGACCATATATGTCCATAACGCCCTCACTCCAGCGCTGTTTGTTGATTCTGTTGACCTCTTAAAGTGCCTCGATGTTAGACTGTCTAGTATTTCTCTCTTTATCGCCTTCAGTTTCGTTTTTCTTCAATCGGTCCTGTTGCCATGAAATATTCCTGCTAACCTCTTCTCTTTGTTGTATTAATCATATAAAAATGTGTGATAAATGTGACTCTAGAAGGTAAGAGCATTGTTATGTTTATTTAGGCCAGCGGTTTACTCGCTTGGCGGTGTTGGGTTGAATCACACTTTACTGTACGGTTTGTCGCCCAGGGCAAACATCGCGTCTTAGTACACAGCAGAAGTCAACGAGAGATGTGGTTTTACAGAAGATTGTTAAGAATACCATAAATTGCTGGAATGAGTAATAAGGAAATCTTGAAAGAGACCCATGCGCAAAGGAACCTTATTACTTATATTAGAAGGAAGCAACTCATCTTTATTTGGACATGTAACTTATGAGAGTGCTAAAGCTGGAATGTACTGTGACAGCATGAAACATTGAAGGCAAAGGAACGAACGAACGAACTTTATTTTCAAAGGGTTAAGAATTGGGCTTGCAGGCCCGTCTAACATTCTGCCCTTCCAGAGAAAACAACACTTCAGATCTACATTGGTACCTCACTAATTGAAAACGTTAATGAACATAAAACTCTAGGTATAGCGTTGATCAGCATCTAAATTAGAACTCACATGTACATGCATTGACCAAGCAAACGGCACAGAAAGTTTACCAGTTAGCTAAAAATCAAACATTTCCTAGATGAAGAAGCAAGAAAATGTTTCTATATATATGTCACATTCAAACAAACCTTGACTATTGCTCCACAATCTGGGATGGTCGCTCTATATCCAACACACACAAAAACTCCATTCACTACAAAAGCGTGCAGTGCATATAGTTTCTTACAACTGCCACACACAATGTGTAGATCTATATAAACATCTCAAAATACTACCCCTAAGAAAGCCGCCTTCTGCAGCTCAACAAAGCTAAATTTGTTCACAAAATCCTGTCACAGAATGCTCCAACATATATATATATATATATATATATATATATATATATATATATATATATATATATATATATATATATATATATATATATATATATATATATATATATATATATATATATATATATATATATATATATATATATATATATATATATATATATATATTGGAGCATTCTGTGACAGGATTTTGTGAACAAATTTAGCTTTGTTGAGCATATATGGTCACTTACACCAGCTGGCATGGTATTAGTAGGAGGAGGAAGAGGAGGGGAGAAGAAGAAGAAGGAGGAGAAGAAGACGAAGAAGAAGAAGAAGGAGGAGAAGAAGACGACGAAGAAGGAGAAGGAGGAGGATGACAAGAAGACGAATATATATATACAAGGGGATTGACATAAGTCTTGGGCCTGACCATGAAGGACATGTCACAGAGAACTGACATTTTGTATAGTGTTTATTCCTTTCCAATATAGCTACCGTCTGAATTGACACACTTCTGCCATCTCTGCTTGACCTTGAAAAGACCTTGAGAGTAGAACACCCTATTTTTTAAACTAAACCAATCATCACATGCCAGTATAACCTCTTCATCGCTGTCAAAATGATTTCCTTTTAGCTGTTTTTTAAGATTTGGGAATAGAAAAAAGTCTGATGGAGCCAAATCTGGAGAATATGGTGGGTGTGGAGGAATTTCAATATTCAAATCGTTGGCTGCTAGCTGCACAAGCCGTGCTTTGTGAGAGGGCGCGTTGTCTTGAAGCAAAGGAAGATTTTGAGTGCGCGTTATCCCTCGTTTCCTGGTCACAACCTTTCTTAGTTTTGTGAAAAGATATGCATAGTACTGTCCATTAACTGTTGTCACGAGGCAGATAATCTTTCAAAAGGACACCTTTGCCGTCCCAAAAAACAGTCAGCATCACTTTTCTTGCAGATTTCAGCGCCCTCGGCTTGACAGGTGTTGGGGAGCCCAGGGTTTTCCATTGCATGTTGGCAATTTTGGATTCGGGGTCATAATGGTGTACCCAAGTCTCATATACTGTCACCATGGTCTCTAAAAAAATTTTTGACTGACACTTTTTGAGCAACTGTTGACAGAAATTTACCCTCGTTTGCTTCTGATCACGTGTCAGCAGTCGCGGAACCCAGCGTGCACACACTTTTCTCATGTTCAGTCTGTTGTGTAAAATTCTATAAACTGTTCTTTCATTTAGTTTTACTCTACTAGCTATCTCCACAATTGTCATTTTTCGATCCTGGTCAATGATTTTCTTCACTCTTGTTGCATTTTCATCGTTGCACTCTGAGGCTGGTCTACCAGATCTTGGCAGATCAGCAACATTTGAGAGGCCGCACCTGAACTGTCGACACCAGTTTTTTTTACCGAAGTATATGAAGGACAAGAGTCACGAAACACTGGTTCCATCTCCCTGTGTATTTCTGTAGGTGTTTTTCCCTGAAACATCAGAAATTTTATCACAGCTCTGGCCTCCTTCTTTTCCATTGTTTTGTCAAATCTTTGGAGCAGCAAATCCGGTCATCAGGGTACATTGCGCCGTGCACCATAGCGGGAAAACCCATTGAAGAAACAAACGCGTACTTCACACATTCAGTGCAAATATGATGAACTTTAAATGTGCCAAGTTTCATCTTCCTCCTGTGACTCCTTCATGGTCAGGCCCAAGACTTATGTCAATCCCCTTATATATATATATATATATATATATATATATATATATATATATATATATATATATATATATATATATATATATATATATATATATATATATATATATATATATATATATATATATATATATATATATATATGTGTGTGGCCAATGTTCAAATACATTGAAAGACGCAGTCGACGCCTTAACAAAATACAAGTGCCCAAGCCTAGGCTTGATTTATTCAAGAAAAGCTTAGCTTACTCTGCTGCTCATCTTTGGACTATCTTCCATGTAATTGTCATGGGTTGCCTCCCCTTTGCTCTGCAGTGATGGTCCAACAATGGCCAAAACCTAGTATCTAATGTGGGTCTTCAAAGGTGTCTACCTTCGCACAAGATTACCCTTGGCAGAGATGTAGATAGAAGAATGATAATGCTTCTACCTCGAGGGAGTATTCACGAGATATTTCAGAAGTCAAGAACAATGATGAATATGTCTTAGCAATGTTAACTTTTATCTGCCCGATAACTTTTGTGAAGAGGTATTATATAATTTAATTTAGCTCGTACAGGCCTCCATCTGAATTAACAGTAAAATTCTTCATATTATTTGGCTATATAGATGTAAATATAAATATATTAAAGATGCTGATTCATCCGTGTACACTTCTGTCTGTAATAACTAAATCAACTATGAATTTGTAAAAACAACATATAACAAATTTAATGATCAATTACTTTGGAACAAATGTAAATAAATATGAACTGGTGGTTACTAAAAAAATGGGTTTCGTCATCGAAACTGATATGGGCTTTAGGAAGCTTAAATGTGGAATAAGTTATGTTGTGTTGGCCTGTTAAAAATGGCACTTAGCTTCCAAACTCCTGGAATGTTGATGCTGCTGTGTCCGTCAATTCGTCTCTGTGGCGAGGGAACTTCTCCTGGTTAAGGCAGGTATCTTCACATCCCGTTGAATGTAGGTTTCAAGTGTCGATCACAAGCTTTAAACCACAGTAGTACAGCTGGCATCGTAGAATCGTACCTCAAATGGTCTCGTAAACTCATACCACAAACTTTAGACGGAATAAAAAAACAAATTCCGCTGTTA